>CACTHL010000285.1:0-127029 GCA_902712375.1 Dioscorea dumetorum
AAGTAGTAGAAACAAAGTGCTGAAAATGAAAGCTAGGTCGGAGAAATAGATCAATAAGAAGATGGGGTACTGACAATGCTCCCCTAGAATCCTTGTTTCACGTGCAAGACTTCAAGTACTCTTATTCAATAGAGATTTCAAGAGTCGTGGAACTCCGAGGATACAAGGTCCCAAATCTAAGGTCAACCTTGACTAGTCCCCTTACGAGGTCCCGGCGGAGAGAAGACCTCGACGCCTCACACCACGTATGACTGCGCTATGCTCTAGGGATTCCAAGTGGTAAACCCTATTCCCAACTATAGATCAATCCCTTTGGTCCAAAGCGAAAGATCCCTAATCACAAATAAGTCCCGGCGGAAAGGCCTCTCTCAACGCCTAACTCTCTTTTGAGATCGAAGGTAATACTTGGAATAAGAAGGTAGGGAGAACCACACCGGAGGGGAAAGGGGACGTGTCGCTACCTCTCAACTCACCCTCTCAACCCCTCCAATCTTGATTAATCTAATCCTAATGGTGATGGTCACTCGTCAAAAGGATGATTGGATTAGCCCTCAACCCTAGTGTCACTCTAAGGGAGAAACAATTAAGCAAACAAGATTGAAACTCAAATTCAAACTCAAATTGAATAAAAGCATTTAAGTCAATGAAACATAGGAAATCTAGGGTTTACAAGTCCAAGTACCCACTAGGGTTTAGCTCTCCATGGAGCAATACAAGTTCATCAAAATAAATGAAGATAAGTGCAAGAAATCCATAAAGAAAACCCCTTAGGCTTCGTGTTGATAGACTATGGGAACTTCTCCTTCTTCTTCAAAGAATCCCTTCCTCCAAGCCTAAGGCCCACCTCGCCGAATCGAGCCGTCGAAGGCTCCCCAATGGCTCTCCTTGGAAGGGAATGATGATGAAACCGGTGAAGAAGCGCCCCAAAGTGTAGCAAGAACCTCCCGAACCCTAGCCGCCGCCTTCCAAAGTTAGAAGATGATCCCCCGGATAACGCTTCGTAACGGCTTTATAATTGGCCATCTCGAGGATCCACACGGGCGTGGATAGTCCACACGGCCGTGTGGAAATTCCACACGGCCGTGTGGAAATTCCACACGCCCATGTGGATTTTCCGCCTTGTGAAATCTTCATACTAATCCTCGATTTCGCCCGTTTCTCTCTCTCGAGGTCACATGGACGGACACACGCCCATGTGAAAGGTCAAGTGGCATTTCTTGATGATGGGAAACCTTGGAGAGCTTTTGAAATCTTTGAACCAATCGGAACGAAGCGAGCATGATTGCCTTCGTGTCCTTCTACAAGAATTGTCTTGAAGCCTTTAGAAGTTGGCACATACCCCCTCGTTTGAACCCGATTTGTGTCTTGAACTTCGTATTTGCACAAAAGAGCTCCACATAGCACCATTATGACCTAATCTTGCTTTTCTTCGCGTAAACCTTTTTCACAACCCTAATTGCACGAAAGAACACCAAAAACACACGAAATGAGAAATATAACCTGAAAAATGTGATGCTCATGCAGGGAAAAACATCTCAAATTATATGTACATGCAAGCACTTATCAAACTCCCCCACACTTAAGCTTTTGCTTGTCCTCAAGCAAAATTTATACAATAAAATCCACAAGTAGAGTGATAGAAGTGCTTAGCCTTAAGTTCACCAAAAGTATGTAAGGAGAGTATTCTTAAACAAAGGAACAATTTGCAACATAGAAAGATAAAAACCGATGCTCTAGCAAAAACACGAAGCACAAAGAAAATAGAATCGATTGCGTGTGTGTGTGTATGCTTACTCATGCCAACCCTAAGTTTACTCTTAAAAGTTCTTATTGAAAAGGGCTTATTTAAGGACAAAAGTAGGTAGTAGCTACACACAACCTCGAAGGTAGCCATTTCCCAAGATGCCTCCTCGGGCGGCTTTCACACTTTGAGGTGGTAGCTCTTTCCACCGGGAGTGTTAGCTTTCACACAGCCTATTAGATAGCTCTTTCTCTCCTTAGGGCATAGCTAGTATCCGACTTATGAGAGTAGTTGCATACAACATAGGTGGTAGCTCTTTCCACTCCGAAAACAAGTAAACAAATAAGGCATTCTTCCTTTGTTTTCTTTTTTTTTTTTTTTTTTTTTTTTTTCAAAATAAAGAAAATTAATGTCCCTTTTGGCATTGAACTAGAGTTATCGGGGTTAACTGAGCAAGAAAGGTGTAAGTAATGCAATCGGACAAAAAATTTCTAAGTTTTTCGAGTAAACTAGAGCATGAGTACAAACGATGTTTAAAATTCTCCTAAATTCAAGACTCGCAATCCTTGTCTTTTAAGGTGAACTATCATTGGCTAGATAAGCATATGAGTGATGAGCATACATACATAGAGAACGTGTGCAACGTGAACTCCCCCACACTTAAGATGTACAATGCCCTCATTGTACGCATGCAAGCATACAAAAACAGAATATAAATAAAACATGAGGGCGTGGGGATTAAAAACAACACTCCCCTGATCTCCGAGTGTGGTAGTTAAATGGAGGTGTGAAGGTGGGAAGTGGAGTTGCGTAGGGTTGTGAAGCTCACACGGCCGTGTGGAAATTCCACACGGCCGTGCCTATGACCATTTCTCAAAACCAAGTTGACAAGTCTATCTGCACATCACAAAAGGGGTTCAGTGGATTTCAACAAAAGCTACGATTAAAAGAGTACAAAAATTAAACAAGCCAAACACAAACTCAACAAAGAACATGAAAAGAAAGCAGTAAGATAACTCACAGAAGGTGTAACCTTTCTGAGTACACAAAGACTCAACACAAAAGAAAGTACAAGGGAATAAAAAGAAAGAATGAAAGACGCATCAAGCGTCGGCATCTGCTGGTGCTGCTGGGGATGCTGGGGAGGCGTAGGGTGCTCGGGGTGTGGACGGCGGAGTGGAATCGCTACCTCTCGCCATTAACTTTGAAAGTCGATCAAACCGTGCTTGATGTTCGGGCACGGCGAACTCGAATGGTGCGGGCGAGAGATCACGGGACTCCCGGACCTCACGGGCCTCACGAGGGCGCTTATGAGCGAGTTTCTTCGTTCTTGGGGCCATTCCTGTGCATAAGAAAGGTAAGGAAGTTAATTCAGAGCTTAAAATAGGTTCCCAGGATTCCACATGGCCGTGTGGAATTTCCACGCGGCCGTGTGTCTCCTCTGGTTACCCAAAAACAAAGAAACAGCCAATACACACGGCCGTGTGGAATTTCCACACGGCCGTGTGTCTCCTCTGGAATTCAGAGGGGGCACCCCGATAATCCACACGGCCGTGTGGAATTTCCACACGGCCGTGTGGATCTTCGACCATGGCCAAAGCACCATGGTGAATCCACACCCCTTTATACAATCATCCACAAATTTGAGCACAAGTGTTTTAAGCAATAATCTAAGTATTAAACACGAAAATAGCATGCAAAAACACAAGATTCAACATCCACAACAACTAATGAAGGTTTCATGGCAAGAAGAGGGGAAGAAGGCTTACCGGAGGAGATGAGTCCAATCTAACAATGTAGTAACGAGTAAGGCCCACAAATCCCTTAAATAAGCGAGAGAATGGAAGGAGAAGAGCAACCGTCACGACCTTTGAAGAGGAGGCGTTTGAAGGTGAAGGGTTGCTTGGGGGGTTATAAAGAGAAAGGCCCCTTTTCATGTTTAAGTACCTCACACGGCCGTGTGGAAATTCCACACGGCCGTGTGGATTCTCTGTATGGCCTTATAAAACTCCCCGAAATTCCATACGGCCGTGTGGAATTTCCACACGGCCGTGGGGATTCTCTGTATTGTGAAGATTTGTACTAAATAAATCCACATGGCCGTGTGGAATTTCCACACGGCCGTGGGGATTCTCTGGATGAGAAAATTCCTTCACAATTTCATCCACACGGCCATGTGGAATTTCCACATGGCCGTGTGCTTCCATTCTTCAACTCAAAAATAGTCCAAACTCTACAGAAATTAATGAAAACACATGGAACGACTGCAGAAGTTGAAAACTAAGACGTTTACGATTTAAAATCTCGCACAATTCACAGGAATACCACCTAACTTGCCATAAATGATGAACACATAGAAATGCACTACCAGCAATAAATCTACACATTACAAACTAAACAAAAAAAATGCAGAAATAAAACTAACTACAACACAAGCAAAGAGTTCGAAAAATTGGGTTGCCTCCCAATAAGCGCTTGTTTTACGTCACTAGCTTGACGTACCTGCCTCTCTAGACTCAAGGGGGGTCATGGGTCGAAAGCACTTCGCTGCTTGGAAATGTGAAACATGAAGAGCATAAGTTCTGGAATTTAGAAGATGAGTGATCGAATTTGTTACCAGATGGAAGGGTATCATCCTTAAACTTTGAAGGAACGTCCGCAGGTTCATTCGTTTGCTTCTTGCGGCGATGTCTTACCCTCTTTAGCTTTTTCATTAGTTTGTTGACCGTACCTGTGATAGATGTATCCTTGTTTTCCAGGTCAACTAATGAAATGTGATCATCATCCATCTCTTGATCCAACAAATCAGCTAGTGGATCCGGGCAAAAGATTTCCTGCACATAATCATCAATCAAAGCATCAGTAGTGTCAAGAAAATACAAAGTATCATCAAAGTTGAGAGAATGTCTCATGGCCTCAGCAAGGCGATAGGTCAGCTTCTCATCTCCTATCCTCAATGTCATCTCCCCGCCATCCATGTCTATAAGAGCTTTGGAAGTACGCAGAAAGGGTCTTCCAAGTATCAGCGGCACGTCGACATTCTCATCTACATCCAGTACCACGAAATCTGCAGGAAATATATACTTATCCACTTTTACCAAAATATCTTCAATGATGCCTCTCGGGTGACGAATGGAACGGTCAGCTAGTTGTAAGGTCATCCGAGTGGGCCTTGGCTCTCCCAGTCCCAGCTTCTTGAAGAAGGAGTAAGGCATGACATTGATACTGGCTCCTGAATCTGCCAATGCCTTCTCTTCACCCAAATTCCCAATGTTACATGGGATGATGAAGCTTCCAGGGTCTTTCATCTTGTTAGGTAGATTTTTCTGCAACACAGCTGAACAAGATGCATCCAATATCACTGCTGCACCCTCTTCCAATTTCCTCTTGTTGGTTAAGAGGTCCTTCAAAAATTTTGCATATCGAGGCATTTGAGACAAAGCCTCCACAAAAGGGATATTAATGTGCAGCTGCTTGAAAAGGCCCAAAAACTTCTTGTACTGCTCATCATTTTGATCATTCTTCAGCCTTGAAGGGTAAGGAATCCTTGGTTTGTATGGTGCAGGTGCTACCTCCTTTTCCTTACCCTTTTCCTTGTCTGTCTCCTTAGCAGGAATTTGAACAACCTCTTCAGTGGGAAGTCTACCCTCAACCTCACGACCACTCCTAAGAGTGATTGCTTTCAGCTGCTCTCTTGGGTTGGTCTCTGTATTTCCCGGGAGACTTCCTTGTGGTCGTTCAGATAACGATTTCGCAATCTGCCCCACCTGATTTTCCAAGTTATGTAGGGAAGCGGTGTGATTGCGAAGTGTACTCTCCACGCCTTGAAAGCGCGTGTCTGAGGACTGAATGAACTTGGTCAACGCCTTTTCCAAGTCCGTCATTCGGTTCTCAAGCCCCGAAACTCGGCCCTCCATGTTTGGTTGTTGGGGTTGCTGAAATCCGGGGGTGCGAGAGGGCCTTTGTTGCCCTTGATTGCTCCATGCAAAGTTCGGGTGGTTTCGCCACCCCGGATTGTAGGTGTTGCTATAGGGGTTTCCTTGACCTCGTCCAGCATTCCCCACGAAATCAACCTGTTCAACAGGTGCTGTTCCGACCATAGAAATAGGGCAATCAGCAGAAACATGCCCTCCTCCACAACTATCACAATTCATCACTGCAGCTATTCTAGATGGGCCTGCCAAAGTGTCCAACTTCTTGCTCAATGCTTCAACTTGAGCTGCTAGAGATGTCACTGTATCAACTTCATGAATACCCGCCACTTTCCTCTTGTCTCGAGCATTCCACTGATAGCTATTCATAGCCATTTCTTCTATCAGTTGGCGGGCAGCTTCGGGGGTCTTGCTTCCTAAGGTACCTCCTGCTGCGGCATCAAGTAGCTGTCTTGTGCTTGGGTTCAATCCATTGTAGAAGGTGTGGATGACCATCCACTCGGGGAACCCATGTTGAGGACATTTGCGCAGAAGGTCCTTGAACCTTTCCCATGTCTCGAAAAGAGACTCCAATTCCGACTGCATGAAGGAAGAAATTTCATTTCTCAGCTTGGCAGATTTCCCCAGGAGGGAAATATCGGGCAAGGAAGGCCTCAACCATTTCTTCCCAAGTGGTAATTGATGCTCTAGGTAAAGATTGCAACCATCTGTTTTGCTTTCCCCTTCAAGGAAAATGGGAAGGCTCTCAATCTGATGGCGTCGCCCGTAATCCATTGATCTTCAACATGTCGCACACTTCCAAGAAATTTTCTATATGATTGTTTGGGTCTTCATCTGCTAACCCATTAAACTGTGCGGACTGTTGGACCATCTGAATAAACCCCGGCTTAAGCTCAAAGTTATGAGCTGAAATTGGTGGCCTGACTATGCTTGATTGTGTACCACGAATAGACGGCCGAGCAAAATCAGAAAGGGTCCGCTGTTGCTCATTCTGTTCAGCCATGGTTACGGACTCTTCAACTTCTATCTCAGCCTGATCAAACTGTTCCAAGTCAGGTTGTCTTCCCCGTCTGTGCAATCTCCTCTCTATCTCCGGATCACCTTCCACTAATGTCGAAGGATGTCCACGGGTCATAACCTGGGGCTGAAATCAAGAAGAGAAAGTGAAGTCAGAACGATGGAAGTAAAAGAAATGTGAGATAGAATGTACGAAAAATGACTAGCGAAACAAAGTGTAAAAATTCCTAAAACGCCTAACTCCCCGGCAACGGCGCCAAAAACTTGACACACCCTTGCGTGTGTACTCCGCAAGTGCACGGGTGTCGAAGTAATAAAGTACCCAAACGGGTGGGTAGTCGAATCCACAGGGAGTAGACGTAAGAACAATCACACTTTGTTAAGTAATCAAAGATAAACCAATTGTTGTTGAAAGAAAATAAAATCAGAAAGTAGTAGAAACAAAGTGCTGAAAATGAAAGCTAGGTCGGAGAAATAGATCAATAAGAAGATGGGGTACTCGGACAATGCTCCCCCTAGAATCCTTGTTTCACGTGCAAGACTTCAAGTACTCTTATTCAATAGAGATTTCAAGAGTCGTGGAATCCAGAGATACAAGGTCCCAAATCTAAGGTCAACCTTGACTAGTCCCCTACGAGGTCCCGGCGGAGAGAAGACTCTCGACGCCTCACACCACGTATGACTGCGCTATGCTCTAGGGATTCCAAGTGGTAAACCCTATTCCCAACTATAGATCAATCCCTTTGGTCCAGGCGAAAGATCCCTAATCACAAATAAGTCCCGGCGGAAAGGCCTCTCTCAACGCCTAACTCTCTTTGAGATCGAAGGTAATACTTGGAATAAAAAGGTAGGGAGAACCACACCGGAGGGGAAAGGGGACGTGTCGCTAACTCTCAACTCACCCTCTCAACCCCTCCAATCTTGATTAATCTAATCCTAATGGTTATGGTCACTCGTCAAAAGGATGATTGGATTAGCCCTCAACCCTAGTGTCACTCTAAGGGAGAAACAATTAAGCAAACAAGATTGAAACTCAAATTCAAACTCAAATTGAATAAAAGCATTTAAGTCAATGAAACATAGGAAATCTAGGGTTTACAAGTCCAAGTACCCACTAGGGGTTTAGCTCTCCATCGAGCAATACAAGTTCATCAAAATAAATGAAGATAAGTGCAAGAAATCCATAAAGAAAACCCCCTTAGGCTTCGTGTTGATAGACTATGGGAACTTCTCCTTCTTCTTCAAAGAATCCCTTCCTCCAAGCCTAAGGCCCACCTCGCCGAATCGAGTCGTCGAAGGCTCCCCCAATGGCTCTCCTTGGAAGGGAATGATGATGAAACCGGTGAAGAAGCGCCCCCAAAGTGTAGCAAGAACCTCCTGAACCCTAGCCGTCGCCCCCTTCCAAAATTAGAAGATGATGCCCCGGATAACTCTTCAGAACGGCTTTATAATTGGCCATCTCGAGGATCCACACGGGCGTGTGGATAGTCCACACGGCCGTGTGGAAATTCCACGCGGCCGTGTGGAAATTCCACACGCCCATGTGGATTTTCTGCCTTGTGAAATCTTCATACTAATCCTCGATTTCGCCCGTTTCTTCTCTCGAGGTCACATGGACGGACACACGCCCATGTGAAAGGTCAAGTGGCATTTCTTGATGATGGGAAACCTTGGAGAGCTTTTGAAATCTTTGAACCAATCGGAACGAGCGAGCATGACTGCCTTCGTGTCCTTCTACAAGAATTGTCTTGAAGCCTTTAGAAGTTGGCACATACCCCCTCGTTTGAACCCGATTTGTGTCTTGAACTTCGTATTTGCACAAAAGAGCTCCACATAGCACCATTATGACCTAATCTTGCTTTTCTTCGCGTAAACCTTTTTCACAACCCTAATTGCACGAAAGAACACGAAACACACGAAATGAGAAATATAACCTGAAAAATGTGATGGTCATGCGGGGAAAAACATCTCAAATTATATGTACATGCAAGCACTTATCAATTACTTGACGACCCGTACACTTGCGGACGGGGAGCCGTGTGCCCGCTTGTTAGCGGCGCGCGGCGACCATCAAGTTTTTGGCGCCGTTGCCGAGGACTTCCGAGAACATTAGGAAAACTCATAGACGTTGGCTTAGTCAATTTCTTTTTCTTTTGCGCATCTACCATTTTGTTTGCGTTTTATTTTTAGTTTTTCTTCGCTTTCTTGGTTTTTATTTCCTTTCTCGGTGGAATTTGGGCTTACCTTGCATATTTATTTACTTAACTTCCCCACTCACTATTGTTATCTCTTTGCATGTTTGAGGGATTTTATGACGCGTGGCAACCCCACCGGTTATATTGAGGTTGACTAAGAGATCGAGAGGACACTTGCGCAAAAGGTTAAGGGAAGCATTAAGCTCATCGAACGGTCCCGTGGAAGCCTCGGTTTACCTTCTACCTCTCGAAGAAGGGGCATCGAACACTGGCGGAACGGGAGAAGGACGCTGTCCGATTATGAGAGGCCGCGGTTCATTGGAGAACAATCTTGTATACGAGATGCCTACCGTAGCAGCAAATAATTTTGACTTGGCAAGACCTATTGGAATGATACGGAACTCGATGCGGTTTGATGGGTTGGCGAGATGAAGACCCAAATGAGCATTTATCGAGATTCTTGCAGATTTGCTCTACCTTCAAAATCAATGGTCCGTCCGACGATGCGGCTAAGTTGAGGTTGTTTCCATTCGGCCATCGAGGGGCAGCCTCCGGATGGTTCCGGGGCTTGACACCGGGCTCCATTAAGGCACGGGAGGATATGGTGGACAAATTCTTGGGGAGGTACTTTCCCCCTAGTAAAGGTTGCCCGACTCCGGCAAGAGATTTCAGCATTCGATCAAAGGGATTCGGAAACTCTATTCGAAACCCATGAGCGATTCAAAGATTTGTTGAGAAGGTGCCCGCATCATGGATACCGAGTCATCGATGAGAATGGAGATATTCTACAATGGGTTGAACTACCAAACTCGGCAACTCATTGATGCGGATCGGGGGGCTCTTTAAGCAACAAGTATCCCGATGAGGCTGAAAAGTTAATTGAAGATATGGCAAGAAACGAGTCTCATTGGGGTTCAAGAGCCAAGGTGACACGAGTGGCCGGGCTACATGAGGTGAGTGCCTACACCGCACTCGAGGCCAAATGGATGCATTGGCAAGAAGATTCGATCCGATGATGGGCGAAAAGGCAAGTTCTAGCTCCCACACTGTCTTGTCATGTGAGATTTGCGGAGGTGGGCACTCGGCCAACCTATGCCCTATTGCAGTCACTACAAGCACTTCGGCGAACGAGGTGGATTTTGTAAGCCCAAATCGGAAGGTACAAGGGAATTCATATGGGACCACATATAATCCCGGGTGTAGAAATCACCCAAATTTCCGGTGGAGCAATCAAAATCAGCAGAGGCCCCAACATTCACCGGGATTCCAACATGCTCCACCGAGCCAAAGGAGCACCGAGTTTCAGTTGAGGAGGCGTTGGCTAAATTCATGATTGCTACGAAGCAAACTTCAGAAATGTCCAAGCCTCGATCCAAAATTTGGAAAAACAAGTTGGGCGGCTAGCAAAAGCAAATTCACGAGAGGCGGCGGGGCGAGTACCTAGCAACATGAAGAAAACCCCGGTGAGCAATTGAAGGCCATCACTCGAGGAGTGGACGGGAAGTAGAGGTTCGACCTACCAATGGCAATATGAGCGGTAAAGAGAAGAATGTTGTGAGAGATGCAACCCCGAAAGTGAGGGTTGACATTGAGGACAACAACAACAACACCCCGAACCTCAACCAAGCCAAGCCTTACCCGTGCCGGAGTATCAACCCAAAATCCCATACCCGGCAAGGCTGAACAAGAGTAAGGAGGATGACCAATTCAAGAAATTTCCGAGTCGATAAAGCAACTCCACATAAATCTCCCGCTCATTGAGGCATTTTCTCAAATGCCCAAGTACGCAAAGTTTATGAAAGATATATTGACAAACGGGCGGAAATTGGAAGAAGCATCCGGTGTAGCCTTGAATGAGAGTTGCTCCGCCATCCGCAAAGCGCACTTCCACCGAAGGTTCGAGATCCGGGGTGCGGTAATCGAGTGCAAAATCGGAGAGTCGGTAGTGGAGAAGGCCCTAGCTAATTCGGGGACAAGCATTAATGTTATGCCCTACTACCTATTTCTAAAATTAGGAATGCATGAGCTCAAACCTACAAGGATGACATTGCAATTGGCAGATCGGTCACTGCGTCGGCCCTGGGGTGTGGTGAGCGATATCCTAGTGAATGTGGGAGGACTTGTTTTCCCGGCAGATTTTGTTATTTTGGATGTCCATGAAAATGCCGAGGTGCCTATCATTCTCGGGAGACCATTCTTGGCAACTTCACGAGCTTTACTTGACATCCAAGATGGCAAGATGACTCTTAGAGCCGGGAACGAAGAAGCGGTATTCAAACTCCCGAGAGGCAATGAAACACCCTAAGGAGTCGGACGACACATCTTATGTTTTTGATGAAGTGGAGCTAATTGTTTCGATTGTGTGCGGGAAGTTTTGTTAATTAATCCCCTCGACGAGTATTTGAGGAAAGGCCAAGAGGGAGTTGAAAATGAAGGAAGTGAAGAGCAACGTCAAGAGAAACCACCGGATCCTAGGGCAAAGAAGAAGAAAATAAAGAAGAGTGGCAAGCTGCGATGATCTACCTTGGAGAAAAGCTTGGAAGAAGGTGACCAAATCGAGTTCGTCATCTGGAGAGGAAGACCCAAAACCTACATTCACAATTGCCTTGGGAGCCCATAATGTGGAACGTATGATCTCACTAAACCTCCCTAGCTCATCTCCCTCATTCTTCTTGAAGAAAGGTATGAACATCTCCTTTGAACCACCATGAAAATGTGAACATGAATGTCAGGCTCGTGACTCTAAACAAGCGCTCTTGGGAGGCAGCCCAAGTTTAACTTTCTCGTATTCTCTTTTGTTTTATTTTGTGTGCTTTGTGGTGTTTTATTGGTTATGTTTGGCTCTTCTATGTAGACGTGTGTTTTATTTGACGTTTGTGATTAGATAACTTGAATCTCATTTTATTTTGACGATGTATTGTCGGTTGATTTTGTGCAATTCTCACTGTTATCGGCGAAGATTACATGTTTTGAAAAGTTACTCATCGATTGGTGTAATCATTTTTGGATGAAAAACTAAGGAGAAAAATCTTACCTCGGCACTTCTGGGGGCTGTGCGGGTATGCTACAGCCCGCACAGACTTGCCAGAGGGCTGTGCGGCCCATGTGCGGCCGCACAGCCCCCGCACAGGGCTCTGGCAGGCCTGTGCGGCCTGGCGTGCGGCCCGCACACCCGGCCGCACATACCTGTGCGGCCTGTGCACAGCCCGCTCAGGCTGTGAGCACGGATCCGGCAGCAACTCGTTTTCTCTTTTGGGCGGCACATACCCCCCCTCATGGCTCCTTCACTACCTTCTCTTTTTCCCCTCCTTCCCCTCCATCTCCTTCCATATTTTGGGGTTTGAAACTTTGCCGATCTAAGCTCTTAAAATGCAATCTCTAGTTTTCCACGCCAAATTTCGTCGAGTGTACATCCACACACCTCAGCACCACCGGCTTAGACCGATTCCTGGGACACTTGGTTTTGAGTTTCTTGTTGTCTGTCACAGTTTATTTTATTAGTTTCTCTACGGTTGTGTTTGTAGTCAGCTGGATAGAGCTTAACTCTTCCAAGCCTGTGTTTTACTTTTCTTTGTCTTGTAGTAGCTCTATAGTAAATTTTCTGTTATGATGATGGATGTTTCAATTTAATGTCCTGTTCTACCTCGCGGGGGGTAGACACGGACATCTTCTTATCTTCTCTCCACTATCATAGTGAGCACTTGGGCCCACTCGGCCTATTTCGACACGCGCGCCACTATGATCGGGGGAAGTTCTCCCTAACCCCCTATCTATGCTTTATACGTTTTATTATATTCTTTGGGTTGTTGACTTTGCACATTGGGGACAATGTACGACTTTAAGTAAGGGGGTGGCATGCATACACTTTTGTTCTTCAAAGTCAAAATCTTTCTTATTTGCTATGCATGCCTATTTTGTGGATGAAATTTAATGATATTGATGCATGATTGGAACCATTGATGGCAATGAGACACAAGTATACGGTAGAGTAGGATAATGATGGATGCTAAGCTCTGCACACAACCCCACACTTAATGAATTTTGATCATTCACGGCATACCGTCACATACCTTTTGCTTTGGACCTTGGACACCTAGGTTGGATAAAGTGGTAATCTTCGTGACCCTCTTAGTAGCTAACCTATTTTTAGCGGTACGCACCTTGATGTGTTAAGCTTCTCCCTAATGAATTATTTGAGGGCTTCTGTTTCTCTTGAAAATTGACAAATCAGAAAATATGTTGTGGTTTCTAAGGAAGTTTTGTATAGAAATAAGAATGACAATGCTCCTCTTCTTGAATAGCAAATTAACTTAGGGTACGGGCTCCTAAAAAGAGTGTTCTCTAAGCCAAAAGCTAGGAAAGCACGAGCATGTTCATGTCAGCCTGTAATCTTCCATGTAAGTTGGGTCTTCTTGGTGCCTTATCAGCACAGTTATCCTTCTAAAAAGTCGATTACAGGTCATGTTAGTAAAAAAAAAAGTGAATAAAGCCAACTCGTGCATAGGAGAAACAGAAGTACCTTGGGAATTCATTAGGGGGTTCCCTACCATTTCAAGGTCTGTTATCGCTAGAAGTGGTGTGATGTGCTTTAAGAAGTGGTCCTCGGGGTATCGTTTTCTCTTATCTAGGTTACAAGGATCCAGGTGACGAAGGTTGCACACACACAGCATCATCTTGCCGAACGAATGGTTCGAAATTTTGTTATTGGTTGTAGCTTAGCATCTAGAGTTCTACATGTGCTGCTGTATGCTTACACTTGAGCCGGAGGTAGTCTATTTAGCCACTTATCAATTCCTCTTATTCTCAATGTTTGTTTGCTTGGGGACAAGCAAACCCTTAAGTGGGGGATGATTTGATAAGTGTCTAAATACACCGTTTTTTAACGGTGAACTACTTACACTTTCATGCATTAATTGAATAAAACAGGTGCCTTGGATGCGTTTTCTTACTTTATGGCATCCACGGACCATTTACGTTGAGAGGAACGTTTACAACGAAAAAATCAAGGCCGAGGAGCGAAAAACGAAGGTTAAACGAGCTCCGAAAGGCACCCAAGCGTTCCTACACAACCGGGCCCATTTTTGGGCACCGTGTGCGGGCTGTACACAACCCGCACACCCTTGGCAGAAGGGTGTGCGGCCTGGTGTGCGGCCGCACACAAGGCCGCACACTGGTGTGCGGCCACGTGTGCGGCCCACACACAGGCCGCACACCGGTTGGGTATTTAAGCCCGGTTAGGGTTTTTTCTGAAGGGACTTTTGCCACCGACGCCTCCGAACAGCCCTACGCTCAAAGCTTCATCAAAAGAGGTCGTTTTGGAGTGAAATCAAGGGAGAGAAGACGGTGGGACTTGAGGATCATCATCCTAGAGCTTGCCGACGCGGATTCGGCAAGTGTCTTCATCAACCCTAGTCGACACGGTCAAGAAGGAGTTTTGAGTTTTCTTATTGATGTATTCTTATTTGTGCAAACTTCCCTTGTTATTCATGTCGAACTAAACCTCCCAAGGCCGCCGGGCAACCGGTGAACCTTGGGAGGAATACTTGTATTGGATGCTATGCTTTTAATTCAATGAATGGATGGTGTGGAATTTGGTTTCATACATTGTATGCTTAATTGTTGTGCTTTGCATGAGAACTCTGCATTTTATTTTATTGAATGTGCTTGGTTGTGCGAGGTGCGCTCTTGCATTAGATCCACATAGTATGAAGAGGGACTCATTGTACCGGTACACCGGAGGTTCCGGGTACCGGTAGCCTCCCGTAGGTTGTAGAGTTCATCTTAGCGAAATTGCTTATAGATAACTCCAACCAAGGCTCCTTAGTCCCAATGACATCGTGTGAGTATCCTTTGGATAAAAGAACTTGTACTAGATTAGGGCTACACTACGGAGGTTCCGGGGTAGTCGACTTCCGAGCCTAGACGGACCAAAACAATACCCCATGCATGCATTATCTGTTTTTATAGCATCCTTACTTGTATTTCTCCGGGGGGAATCCTCGCCCGGAGCCTTGTCTTCTCTATCTGATTTTTCGTCGTTGTGTGCAACTTGTCATTGATTAAAGTTTCTATCGTTAGTTTAAATTTCATTTCATTACAACAACCTCTGTTTTGATTCGGCTAAACAATTGTCGAAGAGGAAGTAATAGTGGATCTCGGGACCCCAGGGAATACGACCCTCTTGTGCCCGCGAGAGGAGGTATTACTTGACGATCCGTGCACTTGCGGCCGGGGAGCCGTGTGCCCGCTTGTTAGCGGCGCGCGGCGACCATCAGTCTACAACAAAAACTTCAGCATAGCCTTTCACCACCAGTCTTGCCTTGTGCTTATTAATAGAACCATCAAGATTTAACTTAGTTCTATATACCCACATAACTCCAATCACCTTTCTATTTTGAGTCCTTTCAACTATAGTCCATGTCTTTTTTTTTCTCTATCATGAATAGCTCCTCCTTCATTGCAACTATCCATCTTTGAGGCCTTCATTGCTTCTTCATAATCCGTAGGTTCACACACAACAATGTTGCATCTTTCATAAATGTCGAGAGCGGCCTAGTTCCTCTCACCGTAATATCATCCACGGTTTCATTCTACATTACCCTTCTTCTCTACATCACCCCAATTCCACTCTTCATCCTCTATAGAGTGAACATCTCTGCTAACAACAATATTTCTAGTTTGTGGTTGGAAAATTTTATAGGCCTTGCGACGGTGCTATAGCATATAAAAATGATGGTGAAATTGTGAAGCTTTTTTTATCTAGCTTGTCATGTTTTCTCTATGGAATATGAGTGAAGCACAAACAACCAAATATTTTAAGAAACCTTAGTGATGGTTTGTACCTATACCGGACCTTAAACCGTGTTTGACCTTTTCTTGCCTTTGTTGGAAGCCTATTTTGAAGGAACACTACCGTATTCACTTCCTCTTGCCCAAAACGTCTATGGAAATTTCTTCTTATGCAGCATGCATTTTGACATTTCCATGATGTACCTATTTCTCCTCTCACTGACTCCATTTTGTTGTGGAGTGTAAGGGGTTGTAAGCTGACGTTCAATACATGCATCTTCATAAAACTTGTTGAAATTTGCAGAAATGTATTGCTTCCCATTATCAAATCTCAGAGTCTAAATTTTGTAGCCACTTTCATTCCCAACTCTTGCCTTGAACTTCCGAAAAACTTGATCTACTTCTGATTTAAACAACTTGAAGAAAAAAATCCGGCACATTCTGCTGAAATCATCAATAAAGGCAATATAGTAAAGGCTACCTTTTAGGGAAGGTGTTCGTTGAGCCTTGTGAATCAATTGCAACTTCCTTGATGGTTTGCCAATTGCCATGGAAAATGGTTTTCTATTGAGCTTGCCGAATTGACATGCCTTGCGGCTTGGAATTTGATCTTCAAATTGTGGAAGATGTTTTGCATCATCTTAGACTTCATTTGCAGCAACCCTTGGTAATGATAATGTCCAAGCCTTTTGTGTCATGCCCTATCTGTTGGACCGGAAGCGACAATTCTTTGTGACAACCCGATGAGGGAGACCCCCGCCACTCAACCCTCGAGTCACCGTAAGACTAACAACCACCTGTGGTAAACAGCTCTGAATAGGAATTCATAAATTCAATAATGATAAAATAGAGTATAAGGATACACAGAGGAAGCTATCAAATATTACCATTATAATAGAGTTCAATGAAACATGCCTGTCATAAGTACAATAGGGCTTCCAAAATTAGATAGACATACAAAGCATGTATAAGAGTGTCAAATACACTAATGGATCCAAGACCTTATACAATACATATGTTAAAAAAGAAACATATATTAAACAAGGATTAAGATAGAATGCTTGGGATAATACTCAGCACTCTGATTTACTGCACCACCACCACTAGCTAGAGCCTGGAAAGGGAGGGAGAGGGTGAGTAACCATGGTCAATCAGTGAATGTGTTAACACAATTCTAGGAATTACAAAATACTCTATAAAATGACAATACAAGATTTTGTAGTAATACATATAGTCCAAAACATTTCAGTGTATATATGTATATATATAGCAACGTATACACAAGTATAAGGGAAACATATATAACATGAAGAATTACTTTGCTCAATTAGTGTTTTTAATACACGTAACTCCCGCTTTTGCTCCAGTAGTTTTAGCATGCATATCTATGGGATTAAATGCCATGGTCAATAATAGGAAGGGTCCTGGATTTCCTACAAACATTTTTCCCTCTCATTTTCTATATGCATGGGCCGGATATCACTTCCCTAGAATATATCTTCAAAGGAAGATTCATGATGACACGCCTACAATTCCAGAAGTTTTGGAGATACTGGAGATGTTGTATACTATGAATGCTTCTCCCACCCATTTGATTGTCTTTTGAATGTGAGGAAATTTATCAGACGTGAAGAAAGTTTTGTATAGCGTCTATTTCTGTTTCTACAACATAATGGTGAGAGAATACGAGACCCTAGAAATTCTACTGGGCCAGAAGCTTTAGATTCTTATACCATAGAGTATATAATTTGTCTTCGTTGTGGAGTTCTTCCGCTGCGTTGTGCTTGGGATATTTATATAAAACCTTATAATCCTCATCGATTTGGGCATCAATTTGATTACGACCAATATTTTCCTAAATATGTTAATATCCTTAGAAAGCCTTCTTCCCTTGGGATTCTCGCGGGCTACTGGTTTCATTTCTCTTGCCAAAAGACCTCGAGCTTGTTTTATATTCATGAGGATGATAGGAGTGGTAAACTCCTATTAGCCTATGCATATAAGTGGTTCAACAATGTCCAAGCTTTCTTCAATCAAAGCATTACATCCTGAACTCAAGGAAAGCCTGTCACAAATAGGAAACAAGGTCAATCCTCAAGAAGACCACAATTTATCAATGAAGGTATTTTTATTGGTCTCTCCAGCGCCAACTTCAAACGGAGTCACTCTGCAATCGAAACGTCCACATTCATAAATAGGCAAAGTACTCTAGGTATGTTGATATTATATATGTGTGTATATATACACACACAATTTAAAACTTTTATTTTTTAGTTTATTATTATTAATATTTTTTTAGTAGCCTTCCATTTTTGTTATATATATATATATATATATATAATCAGCTCTTGCACGTGGCCATTCGTTCCCCCACTTTGCCGCCGTTCTTTTTTTTTTGTTTACTTCCACCCTTTTAATTTCCTCCTTTTTAATTTATGCCCCATTTTTTATGTATAAATATTTTTAAAAATTGTTTTCCCATATATATTTTTTACTCAAAAGTTTTTTTTTGGGGAAAATGTCATTCCCACCCAAGATCTTGATTGGAATATATATATATATATATATTAAATATTTATTTTTAAAATATTATTTTATCAAACTTTTTTTAGACTCAACAGGACCACGAGATTTTGGTATGGTGGCTAAGGAAGTTATTTGTGATCATTCACATGGTATTATTAATTTGTCGTCATTCATCATAATTTATTATTTTTTTTGTCCTTATTTGCGTTTAACCATGTCATTGATGACATACCAACTGTGTTAGAGAATTAAACCATAACACCATTCATCAAAGGTCCCAGAAGGTATTTTATTTATTTATTTATTCACCTATTCATTCCGCATAAAATTAACATGTCTTTTGGAATTTAGATATTCAAGATGATGAAAGTAAGCCATCTTTGTGACAAAATCCATGCTGAATAGTTTATTAAACATTCATTTCCTTCCACAGAAGAATTGAAGGATGATGATACAAATGTCAAAGTTACACCATCACTAAAACGGAATGAAGGCAATTTTATTCCACCACCAATTTTTTGACACAAATTCTTGAATTTAGTCCTTCAAGAAGGTGACAACTTTTCATCTTTAGGACAACGTATGGGAGAATTCGAGCATACTAACGCCAATATTGACACTAATGCAGGCCTGTTTCTATCAATCCCATAGGGTAGATTTATTTTCACTCTATTTCAATTTAATCATTTATTATTACTTATAATCTTTTATTTCCATAGGTTTAAGATATCCTATATTATTCCTATGGGACAAAGTAATGGAAAGTTTTAAGTCTCTTGATCAATACAACTACCAAAATGTAATCAATGATGTGAAAGGTATCTCAAGTGCAATTCTTATGTCCTTTGGCATTGACTTGAACAATCTTGAACATATTATGGAAAGGTATCTCAATGTGCATTCTATGTTAAAGAGATTTCAGAAGACTCCAAGATCCAAAGCTCATGTACATAAGTAGCAAGCTAAAGATTGTGTGCTAAATACAATGTTAGCGCTAGAAAATCTTAACAAGCACAGGGCGAATTTGATCAATGACACAAATATGAAGGTGAATGAACTTTAGAAACTTGAAGCAGAACACCACCAACTTCAAAACAAGATTTGCAAGATTTCAAATAAGATAAAAGTTTTACGTGAAAAAGTAAGAACTTCAAAACATTCTTTGGAAGTTTCTGTCCATACACAAACCAACTTGCAAGCAACATTGGATGAGAGTAGAACACAACTTGCTTTGAGACTCAAGAAGGTGGTTCGGATGGCGGTCATGTTGCCCTCTTCAAAACATTACTTGATAAACTAGAGGAAGCCAAGGAGTCTTGCGCTCAAGTTTCAAACATTGAGGAACTCTATCTTTCTTTTATTTGTTTAGCTAGTTTGTTTATGCTTTGATAATTAGTTTTGAACATATATTTGATTTAGTAGTTGTTTGTGAGACATTTGCTATGAACATTAAAATTTTCTTAATCATGATTTAATTTCTTTCCATTTCTTAATATGCTTCTGCGATTGGCTTTGAATAGTATTCATTTGATGATGGAATCATAGCAATGCGATTACATTATTCCTTTTTTTTAAATCAAGAAAAATAACTGAAATTTAATGTCTTGATTCATAAAAATAAAACTTTGAGATAACATGCCATGCCTTTCATCATAGACAAAAGTACACTAAATTGAATGTTTTACCTCGGGAAGTACGCACAATCGTACATGACAGGTCTATCTTTTTCCTTATATGGGACCGAGACGTTTTGTTATAGACTTTCATTCTAGGGTTTCAATTGTTATAGTTATAGTCATTCATATACGAAGATGAAGCATCTCCTGGATTCAAAGAGCTTAGATCCTATCAATAATCTCAGTCAATGTTACTGAAAGATTATTTCTTGTGCTCTTTATTTAGATCGTAGTCATCGGTATATGATTATATGTAACAAATGGAAATCGCTAGATTGGGCAGCAGATTATGTTGACAGAAGATTAGAAAGGATTGCGATATACCAAACATTTTACATTATGCATAATACTTTTTTTAGAAAATGACCGTTAATAGGTGGCATAGGTCTTCCTCCATTAGCATCAATGAGTTGGTATGCGCCTCTTTCGTAGACAATCTCTATGACATATGGACCATCCCAATTTGCTATGAACTTGCCCCCGACCCGTTTGCTTGTAATGATATGCCTTCTAAGGACAAGAATCATTTCTCCTTTTGTAAATGCCCACAATCGGCCAACTTATTATAAGCTTCGGACATCTTTGCTTTGTAAACCAAGATTTTTCTTTGTACTTCTATCCTTTTTTTCATAAGAGAGTTTAACTCATCTAGGAGAAGTTGAACATTATCTTCATTTGATATTTCATTCTGTAACGGCATCCTTAATGAAGCTATGTGAATTTCAAGTAGTAGGATTGCTTCAGTTTCAAACACTAAAGAGTATGGTGTGCATTGTGTTGGAGTCGTATGTGTGGTATGATAAGCCCATAGCATCTCGGCAAGCCTATCATGCCAATCCCTTTTATTTTGGACATATCTTTCTTTAACAATTTCGAGAGACTTTTGTTAATGCTCTCGCTAACTCATTTGCTCTTGCATTATAGATGGAGGTATACCTCCAGTCGACTTTGTGATGTTGCGGGAATCTCTCAAAACTTTTGAAAGTGGTGGCATTATCTAAGATAATTTTTCTTGGAGCTCCAAACCTGTACAGGATATTTTCCCTGAAAAATTTTATGATGTTCGTAGTCTTTACTTCTCATAAAAGAATAGCCTCTGCCCATCTAGAGAAATAATCTATTGCAACCAATATGAATCAATGCCCTGTAAAAGTAATGCTCACGCATAAAAGCATCTCAATTATTTTGTACATATAAGCACTTATCACCTTCTAAGGTATTTCGGAAGTTAGGACATGGAGAGCTTAAGCCAACTCAAATGACACTCCAACTTGCCGATCGATCCACTCGCCGAGGAATTGTGGAAGATGCTTTGGTGAAGGTTGATAAGTTCATATTCCCGGTGGACTTTGTTACCTTAGACTTGGATGATCGGGCTAAGGTACCTCTGATTTTCGGGCGACCATTCCTCACCACTTCGCAAGCAATAATTGATGTGAAGGATGGCCGATTGACTCTTCGAGTTGGGGATGAAGAAGTGGTTTTCAGACTAAAGGATGCGATGAGACACCCCATGGCATTTGATGATTCTTACTAGTTTTTAGATACTAATGATGATATTATTGGTGATTGTGTGCGGGGAGGCTCTGTGGAAGGACGATCTCGGGGGACTTATTAGGGGAGGGCCCTTCGGATGACGATCCCAAAGCAAGGGATGAAGAAGTTGATGTTGTACCACCGAGCAGCGATAATCCGGGTTTTATTTGACAAGGGAAAGAAACCATCTAAAGCTCCGACTTGGTGGAAGAAGGTGGGCGATAGGAAGAAACAACAAGCCTTTGCCCCGAAACACATCCCTTCTCATGTATTCGGCGGTGGTGAGGCATTTTTTATTGACTCTTTGACCCCCTATTTGGGTAGTTCTTTTGTAGGTTGCCGGGAGAGAAAGCATGTCTTTGAGCCTTCGTGAGGTGAGAACAGTACGTCAAGCTAATGACGTTAAACATGCGTTTCTCGGGAGGCAACCGGAGTAGTTTCGTGTTTTGTTCGTCTTTAACTTTGATTGTTTGTGTGTTTGTGTGTGCTTTGTTTTTTTATTTCGAATTCGTTTTCGATGTTTCTCCGTTGTTTTAGAAGTTTTCGGGCTCATCACGGGAACAACACGCCTGTGTTGACTACGGTGCGGTTTACGGGTTTTCGAGTTTTAGTTTTTCGAGCACCACGACGAAGCACGGCCGTGTTATGATCGTCTTGAACCCCAAGCACGGCGCCCATGCATGCGGCATGGACGTCTTTGTGTTCTTCACTTTCTATAAACTTTTATTAGCACGAGGCACAACACGGCCGTGTTGAGGGCGTGTTCGGCGCGACGTTTCGTTTCCTAAGAATTTTTCTTTTAAATCCGGCCGTTTCGCGCCCGTTCTTCATCTCTTCTTGCGAGTTCCCTCTCTTTCGCTCCTTGTTTTCTTGCAAATTTGCGGTCATTTGCTCGGTTGAAGGGATTTCTTGGAGTTTGATCGCTTACATTTTTCTTCCCGACATTGTGGTGAGTTGACGGACCCTTATTGCTTATTTTTTTTTCAAAATCATGATTTATATGTCTTTAATTATCGTTTAAATGCTTAACTTAGGTTTTAGAGGCATATAGGGTGAGTTTTTAATTCGCTTAAACATCGTTTTACCGTCGAATTTTAAGTTAGGAGTCGTCGAGGATAACGCAGGGTTTCGGCAACACGGGCATGCTCACATAAGCACGGCCGTGTTCCCCAATAAAATCCTAAATTGCATGTCCAACACGGGTGTGCAGACTTCCAACACGCCCATGCTTCCACTGCCTTCCTTATTTTTCTTTTGTCTTCTTTCTCGTAGATCATGCCGAAGAGGGCCAGATAGGAGTCTTCTACCCCAGCTGCTCCAGCCGAGCCCACTTTTGGAGCTCCATCCACCAGGAGCGATATTCCCGCTTGAGTGCCAAGCTGTTCGGCGAGATGCGGATGATCGATTTTGAGGTCGGGCTAGAGGCAGACATGACGCCACCTTGGAGTGGGCGCCTGGACACACCTCCTCGCCGTCACCGACGCCTCATACCGGGAGCTAGCTTTGGAGGTTCTCGCGACCTTCGAGATGCCCCGAGGTCTAGTCAGCTACCACCGCCGGCACCATTCAATTCCAGGCGTTCTGCGAGCTGCATCGGAAGAGTCTGACCTAATTCTCGGTCAGACTTGGATTGTACGATGAAGAGTTCACCTGGACTCCAGAGTACGACACACTCCTCATCGCGCGACCACCCAGAGAGCCCTTAGAAAGTAGCTTGCAGCGCTTGAGTACGGACCGGTCTTATGATCCCCGTCGATCCAAAGCCTCGTCCCTTCATCTCCCTAACCTCAGGTACATTCATTTTATCTCGAGCCGAGTCCATTACGGGTCTAGGGGACAACACGGGGAGTCGTTAGTCGCCGTGACTTCGACTTCCTATTGAGTATGCTGGTTGGTTTCCCGTTGCATCTCAGCTACGAGGTTGCTTTCAGCATCCAGCATCAGGGGCAGGATTGCCGCATGGGCTCTCTCTTTGCTGGACAGTACATCATGCGGCTGATCCGAGGCAAGGGTCTCCAAGAGGGTACCCGATTGATGAGGATGGCGGGCGGTGTGTTGCCAGTCTCGGTGGACACACTCCGAGCGATGCGGATGCTCCGATCTACCCCCACCTCCCATGGCCCTCAGTACAACGCCGCTCCTGCTGCCAGTGCACCATACTCTCCACCCGCTACAGCTAGTCCTTCTTCCCCTCGCACACCAAGAGCGCGCTTTCACTCATATTCTAGACTCTCCCTCAGTTGGCTCCCCCTCCTTCCGACGATGGATGATCCGGAGCATGCAGCATTTGGCCAGTCACCTCGAAGTCACGCTCTCTCCTCCTCTACATCTTGCTGCTACTGATGAGTGCATTTTATATATATATATTTCATATGCATTACACCCAATATTTACTTGTTCTTTTACTATTACTTGTTTAGTTCGGTGCTATTTAAGGTATTTTGAGTTTATTGTGCATATATTTAGGTCCTGGACAAAGTAGAAAGGATTTAGAGAAGAATTCACATAAAAAGGACCTAAAAGGAAGTTCGTCAAGCCAAGCACGGCCTCAACACGGGCGTGCTCTTGGCCGTGTAGTTCCCGGGGAATTGAAAAGCACGAGGAAGCACGGTCGGGAATGCCCTAAGCACGTTCATGGAGATGCCAACAAGGCCTCAACACGGGCGTGTTCCACCCCGTGCAAATTATAGGCTGGCGAATTTTCGGGAAATCATTGCGGCGGAGATATCGTAGCGAAATGCTTGTAGCACAAGTGATGTAACACGAGTCTTGTCGCACAAATCTTGTAGCATTGAGTTCGCCGAGCACGATCGTTCAAATCCTCGGCAAGGCCCAAGCACGCCCGTGTTGTTCCCCGTGCGGATTACAAGAATGTTAGTTTTCTAGAGTTTTATTTGGCCGTAATCTGTACGGCTTCCAACACTTTGTGCTCACATCAGGAAAACATTAAATCCCTAAAAACTTAGGTTTTTGGGGGACTTTTGGTGGGCGAACTAAGGGAGAAAGAAGGAGAGAGCTTTGGGGGTTCATCCTCCTCTTCATCAAGGGAATGGCAAGCTTATGGTAGGCTGATCGGGAGGAGATCTTACAACATTGTAGAGCCTTAGACAACCACAAGGATGCAAGAAATTGGGGAGTTTTCAACTTCTTGTCTTTTAATTTCTTTGGCATTTTACTTGTTGTTTGTTATCATGAGGGGCTAAACTCTTAAGGGAGCCCCGGGGTTATTTGTATGACGTTGTAGCTTGAACTCTTTATCTTTACTTGCGGCATTTATGAGTATCTTGTTCCTTTCATTAAATCTGAGCTATTGGTTATTTTGTGCGTTGTTTAGTGCTTGATTGCTTGGAAGTTAGGTTCTCTTATCTAGGCTTGTGAATCGCAATCGATAGTTACAAGCAGTAAGATTGCAATTTAGAGCATCGGCAGCGCTAGAAGCAACACCCTTATAGCATAGCTAGGTTTAGAACTGAAGATACCTCGGATAAGCGCCGAGAAAGCCGAGTTAGTAACGTCGGAAATCCAACCCCGGGGCCCCATCTCCTCCATCGAGTCAATCCTCAAACCTTCCCTTGGTGAACTTCCCTTTCCTTAACCTCCTTGAAGTTAACCCAGAGTCAATTCCATCTTTTTCTGTTGGTTAGATATTAAGCAGAACGTTAGTATTAGAAGCTACAGCAGTCCCTATGGATTCGACTACCCGACCTAAGGGTACACTTTACTACTTGTGCGACCCGTGCACTTGCGGATACGCAAGGGGCGTACCAAGTTTTTGGCGCCGTTGCCGGGGACAAGCAACTTCTAGGAATTCGAACGGTCTTAGTAATCTAATCGTTTATTCTTGGTTGGATTTTCCTGTTCTTCTATTTTTGTGTTTTGTTGTTTCTTTCTTTTGTGTTTTGTTGTTTTTATTTAATTTTCGTGATCGTGTGTCATTTCGATCGGCCTAACTTCTTCTTTTGTGAGACAGCTAATTTCGTGACAAGATGGAGGACCTTTTGTATGCGGATTTCATTCCAAACAGACTTGGAGGATCACCACTCTGACAGAAAATTGATAGAGTTACTGTCAAGTTTCGCAACGGAGAACCACTGTAATATCAGCTTGGAAGAAGCAGTGAATGCTTACTGTGAAAAATCTCAGGTTTGGGCTCTAAATCAATGTTTGGAGCAGGAGATCTTGTTGGACCGACGACCGGAACAGCAATATGACGAGGAAGTCATGTCGGTGAGTCTGTGCGATATAAACAGGGTTAGGACCAGTGATCGTCATTCTTTAGGAAATGGGTTCAGGGCAAAGGACATGGTCTCCGATGGTTTGGCTAGCTTGGGTTGGGAGCATCATGCGGCAATAATCACAGATTTAGAGTATGAGAAAGAAGCCAATTTCACGACGCGAGAAAATAGGGTTATGAAGCATGAACTTAAAAAACTACCTGAACACTTGGAGTATGCATATTTGAATGGGGACGAACAATGCCCAGTGATCATTTCAGCGACATTGGAGGATGAACAAAAGGAAAAGTTACTTGAAGTACTTACCACTCACAAAAGGGCTATCGCCTGGTCGATAACCAATATCCATGGGATAAATCCATCTTTCTGTACGCATAAGATCCTCATGGAAGATGAAATGAAACCGCGCGTTCAACCACAAAGGCGGTTAAATCCAAACATGCAAGAGGTAGTTAAAACCGAGGTCAAGAAGCTTTTAGATGCTGGGGTCATTTATCCTATTTCCGACAGCCCGTGGGTTAGTCCTGTTCAGGTGGTTCCGAAGAAAGGAGGAATGACGGTTGTTCAGAATGATAAGAATGAAATAATACCCCCTCGCACGGTCATCGGATGGAGGGTTTGTAACGACTATCGTAAGTTAAACGACGCTACTAGGAAAGACCATTTTCCCCTTCCATTTATTGACCAAATCTTTGGAGAGATTTGCGGGGCATACATATTATTGCTTTTTAGATGGGATGTACGGCTATTTACAGATTCCAATCGCGCCGAAGATCAAGAAAAAAACTACCTTTACGTGTCCTTATGGCACTTTTGCTTACCGCCGCATGCCATTTGGGTTATGTAATGTCCCTACCACATTTCGGCGTTGCATGATGTCTATTTTTGGCGATTTCATTGAGGATATTATGGAAGTATTCATGGATGACTTTTTAGTCTTCGGTGACTCCTTTAATGACTGCTTAGCTAACCTAAAGAAGGTCTGGCCCGTTGTGAGGAGACAAATCTGGTACTCGGTTGGGAAAAGTGCCACTTTATGGTGCGGGGAAGGCATTGTGTTTGGGCACAAAATTTCAAAATCCGGGATCGAAGTGGATAAAGCAAAAATAGCTACAATTGAAAAGTTCGCAATCCCCACCACCACGAAGGATATTAGAAGTTTCTTGGGGCATGTGGGCTTCTATAGGCGATTCATCCAAAACTTCTCAAGGATATCGGCCGCCATGACAAAACTATTACGGAAGGATGCCATTTTCAATTTCGATACCAATTGTCGAGTTGCTTTTGAGTTCTTTGAGGCAAAAGTTAATTGAGGCCCCTATTCTGAAGGCACCCCAATGGGAACGACCCTTTGAGTTAATGTGTGATGCTAGTGATCGTTTGTGGGGTTTGTGCTCGGACGGCGGTATGATAAGCAATTCCACCCCATTTCACATGCAAGAAAAATGTTAACCCCAACACAAGAGAATTATACGACTACGAGAGAAGGAACTTTTGGCTATTGTCTATGCGTTTGATAAGTTCCGGCGGTACTTAGTTCTCTCCAAGGTGATAGTTTTCAGCGATCATGCGGCATTGCGATATTTGATGACTAAGCCCGACGCCAAACCAAGATTAATTCGGTGGGTCCTTCTTTTACGGGAATTTGATGTGGAAATCGAGAGATAAGAGGCGGATTGAAAATGTGGTAGCTGATCATCTATCTCGTCCGGATAACACCACCGATAGTAGTGACGGATCGAGGAGTGTGAATGACTCCTTCCCGGAGGAGTGATCCCTAAAACATTCTCATATCGGCAAAAGAAAAAAATTCTGTCCGATGTCAAACATTACGTTTGGGACGATCCACATTTATACAAGGTTTGTGTGTCGATGAGATGATACGTCGATGTGTTTCACGAGAAGAAGGTCGACGCATCTTATCCCAATGCCATCTTTGGGGTAGTTGGAGGGCATTTTGGGCCAAATCGAGCTGTTGAGAAGGTTCTAGCAGCGGGTTTTTTCCGGCCCTCACTTTTCCGGGATGCAAGGGCTATGATAGAATCATGCGACGCTTGTCAGCGGGGTGGAAACTTATCTAAACGTGATGAGATGAAGCAGACACCAATTCAACAATGTGAAGTTTTTGATGTTTAGGGTATTGATTTTATGGGACCATTTCCGTTTTCGAATGGTCGCTGTACATTATGTGTCTAAATGGGTGGAGGCCCAAGCATTACCTACTAACGATGCAAGAGTGGTCGTGAAGTTTTTGAGAAGGTTATTCGCTCGCTTTGGATGTCTAAGAGCCATTATCAGTGATCGGGGTGCTCACTTTTGCAATGCACAGTTCGAAAGAATTTTGACACGACTCAGGGTGACTCATCGCATTGCTACAGCATACCACCCTCAAACCAGTGGGCAGGTGGAAGTCACCAACAGGGAAATAAAAAGAATACTAGAGAAGGCGGTTCAGTTTGACGGGAAGGATTGGTCTGACAGGTTGGAAGAAGCTTTGTGGGCATACCGAACTGCATACAAAACTCCCACAGGTCACACACCATACCGTCTGGTCTATGGTAAGGCATGTCACTTGCCGATCGAATTGGAGTATTGTGCTTATTGGGCAATTAAGAAACTCAATTTCGATACAACCATGGTTGGAGAAAAAAGAAAATTACAGCTAAACGAGTTAGATGAGTTCCGACAGGTGGCTTATGAGAATTCCATTAATTATAAGGATCGGGTTTGTAAACTGCATAACAAGAGATTGCGGGGTGACAAGTAGTTTGACGTTGGAGATCAAGTTACGTTGTTCAACTCTGGTTGAGATTATTCCGGGAAAGCTAAAATCGCATTGGTCGGGTCGGTACCAAGTCACTTGTGTTTTTTCCATACGGGGGTATTGAAATCAGTCATCCAGATAAAGGAACATTCAAGGTTAATGGCCACCCATTGAAACATTACATCTGTCCCGTCAAATCGTCGATTGATGATAGTGTGCGGTACTTGCTTCTCACGCCACCCTCATGAATCCTTGATACGTCAAGCTAATGACGCTAAACAAGCGCTTCTCGGGAGGCAACCCGAGTAGTTTATTTCCCTTTGTTCTTCGCGTTGTGTTTGGTTGTCTTGTGTTGTTTCGTTTGTTTTTGAGTTTGTTTTGTTTGTTTCACCATGTCTCTCGATGGCGCATTTCATATATATGTATTGCATGCTTTACCCTCATCATTATTGAATATTTTGGGTTGTAATTCTCCAAGTACGGTGCTATTTGAGGTATTCGTTGTTTGTCATGCGGATATCATAGTCCTGAAGCAAGAAGAAGTGTTTTTGAACAATTTTAGAAGCTAAAGGACTTAGAAGAAACCTCATCAAGCTCGGCCACGGCTTGAGCACGCCCGTCTTGTTCCCCGTGCAAATTGCGAGGAGAATTCGGCCACAAATCGGCCACGGCTTGAGTTCGGCGAGCACGCTCGTGAAAACCTCGGCCACGGCCTAAGCACGCCCGTCTTGTTCCCGTGCAAATTACGGTGGCGAATTTTCGGGGGGGGAATCACTGTAGCACAAAACACTTGTAGTGGAGTGCTGTAACCCGAACACTATAGAACAAATGCCGTAGCACGAGTCTTTGTAGCACTAGGTTCGCCGAGCACGGTCGTGAAAACCTCAGCGCGGTCTAAGCACGCCAGTGCTGTTCCCCGTGCAGATTACAGGAATGTGAGTTTTCTGGAGATTTATTTGGCCGTAATCTGCACGGCTTCAACACGCCCGTGCTCACATCGAGAAGACATTAAAACCCTAAAAACTTAGGTTTTTGGTTGATTTTTGGTAGGTGAACTTTGGGAGAAAGAAAGGGAGAGCTTTGGGGGTTCATCCTCCACTTCATCAAGGGAATGCCAAGCATATGGTAGGCCGATCGGGAGGAGATTACACGAGATTGTAGATCCTTCGACAACCTCAAGGATGCAAGAAATTAGGGAGTTTTCAATTCCTTGTCTTTTAATTTCTTTGGCATTGTGTTTGTTGGTTGTCATTATGAGGGGCTAAACTCTTAAGGGAGCCCGGGGTTGGTTGTATGACGTTGATAAGTGCTTGATTATATATATTTTATAATATCGGTTTATATGCATTGAGCATCACTTTTATCGGGTTTTAGCATTGACAAGGTGTGTTTTGTGTTCTTTTGTGCAAACGGGGCTTTGGAGACATGACGTACGGGAAGAAGCAAAGATAGGGTGTGATGACACGTTTCAAGGCCACAATCGAAGTTGTGTTCATATACATGGGGGTGTTCCCAACTTTCGGAGGAGTACAAGTCATTACACAAACCGAAATGGCACAAAGGCAGTAGTACGCCCATGTCCCAGCTTCCGTACAAAGCAGAAGAAGGTTCTTGAGGATTTCAAAGCATAGAAAGCCACACACCCTACCACACGAGCGTGTGCCCGGCCGTGTGGACTCCAAGGAAGACTTCGGTGGAAAAATCACTGTAGAGAAATGCGTAGCGATCTCGTAGCAAAGTACTTCACACGCCCGTGTGGAATTTCCTCACGGGCGTGTGGATGCCCATGTGGATGCCCGCGTAAAGCCCCGAATTCAAATTATAAAAGCCGCCTTGTGATAATTTTTGGGGATCTTTTCGGCCACTTTCGAGAGACAAGGGGGCTATGGCTTGGAAGGAGTTCTTTGCGGCTTTGGGAAGCTTTCCTCACCAACTTGGATCGATTCCTCCTCCGTCATAGCATCAAGGAAGCCATCGGCGACCTAGCTTTGGAGTGGATTCAATCCAGACTTGGAAACTACCCATCAAGACTATCATCACGGATTTAAGGGGGTTATTCTTTATGTCTTTGGAACTTTATTCTGAATTTATTATTTGTTTTGTGACTCGCTCCATGGAGAGCTAAACCCCTAGAGGGTATTCGGACATGTAAACCCTAGGATTCTTATTTTCATTAGATTTACATTGTGTTTCTCTTCGAATTTATCAGTTTGAGTTTTACTCTTGAGTTCTTAATGCTTGTTTGTGCTTTTGATTTCATTATTAATTGCCTTGCATATTTTATTCAATCTAGTGAAGAGAGAGATCACCGCTAGGTTTAGAATTACCAAGAGTGAAGAGGGTCGAGAGGGTGAGCCGTGAGATAGCGGAGTGTCCCCTTTCCCCTCCGACAGATATTTCCTATCTCCATATTCCCTAAGTGTCAAGCAACCATATGTGGTGTGAGGCGTCGAGAGAATTCTCCGCCGGGACCTCGTAGGGGGGTTAGGGATCTTTCACCTGGAGGCAGGGTTAGATCTACTTTTAGGAATTGGTTATATCTTTGGGATCCCTAGAGTTTTAAGCAGTCATATGTGGTGTGAGGCGTCGAGAGAATTCTCCGATGGGACCTCGTAGGGGACTAGTTATCGGTGACCTGGAGGCGGGGGCCGTTATACCTTTGGATACCCACGACTCATTGTTTTCGTTTAGAAACACTTGTAATCTACATCCAACACCCGAATCCTAGGGGGAGCATTGTCCGGATACCTCACTTTTATTGATTGAGAACTCTTTTCCTTTTATTTCCTCCGCACTTGTGGTGACACTCTTAGTGTTGGCCATTAGATCATCAAACACTACATTCATTGGGCTAGATAACAAAAGAGGGGCTATTACTAGTACTTATGTTCTCTGTGGTTCGACAACCCGACCATTTGGGTCCACTTTTATTACTTGACGACCCGTGCACTTGCGGTAACGCAAGGGGTTGACAGACATCACCCTCTTGTGTTGTTGCGGAGACGCATCAAGTTTTTGGCGCCGTTGCCGGGGAACGAGGATATTAGGAACGCGAGTATTTTGTTACTTTAGCCATTCATTTATCTTTTCTTGTTTTTTCTATTTCATTTTTTCTTACTTTCGCCGTTCTCACTTATCGAGGGATGGAGAGGATCAGCATACCAGCACCCTTGGGGCTTGCATCCCTCCGAGCCATGCGTATGGTGAAGAAGACGAGCACCGGCCGTTATATACTCGCAGTGGAGGCCGAGGAGGAGGAGTCAGAAGAGGAGGCAGCCGACCCAGCAGACGCTCCTGATTCGCCGGCACCCACTGCTGTGCCGATGGACACCGAGGCCCCTGCATCCGAGCCAGAGCCAGAGCAGCCCGCCACTCGAGCCCGTGACCGTTTGGCGAGGCTCGAGGTGGCAGTTGGAGCTCTCCAGGGGGACATGGCGACTGTGCTCGCCAACTAGTCCATGATGATGTCGCAGTTGTCCATCATTCGACATCTTCTGGAGAGCGACACAGCATCTGAGGCGACGACATCAGCACCACCAGCACCACCAGCAGAGTTTCCTGACGCATGAGGCGTCCTTGAGTCATTTTATTTTATCTTCTGTATTTTTATTTTCTGTAGTTTTATTTTCAGCATGCTAGTTGAGACTCTGTCTTTTATTTCTGTCATTTTTATTTTGTGGTTCTAGTTGTTTTTCGTTGTTTTATTTTCTAATCTTGTTGAGCTTCATTGAACCCCCTGAATCCATGAGATAGTCTTGAGAGTCTTGGGAAATGGAAATCAAGTTATGCACATGGCCGTGTGACCGTTTCACCTCCAAATGCCCGTTGAGCCAAACACACCCTTGTACAAGATTCCACCAACTATTTCACCTGGAATTCAGGGGAGTATTATTTTGATTTTTGCACACCCTCACATGCTTTGTGTTCAGAATTTATAATTTTATTGTGCTTGCATGTGTACATTGGGGACAATGTACATCTTAAGTGTGGGGGAGGGATCGCTTTATACACCACTTTATTGTTTGTTTTCATTATATATGCTCATGCAACCTATGAAGGTTCACTTTAAGGTTAAGAGTTTGATTCTAGACTATAGGAGAGCTTCGAACACTAGATTTCATCATGCTCTAGTTGTCATCCAATTTTTTGAGAAATTTTTGTCCGATTGCCATTTATACACGCTACTCACTCATTAGACCTATAGAAGCTCTAGTTTAATGTTTTGAGACTTGTTAGTAGTTGTTTTATTTGAAAAAAAAAAAAAATAGATATATATATAGTTTAGTAATTGTGAATCCTTTCGTGTATATAGGGGGTGAAAAGAGCTACTACCCTTGATTGTATGCGGCTACTCTCATAAGTCGGATACTAGTTATGCCCTAATGAGAGAAAGAGCTATCACGGGGGATATGTGAAAGCTAGCACCCTCGGTAGAAAGAGCTACCATCTCTTAAGTGTGAAAGCCACTCGGGAGGCCGCCCGAGAAAGGGCTACCTTGGAGATTGTGTGCGGCTACTACCATTTTTTTTGCTATTATATAAGTCTCGAACAATAAAAGCTGTAAGTAGTGGACATAGAGTCGAATTTAGATGAGTTTTTCCACACACACACGCTTTCGGATTTCTTTTTCTTTCTTGTCATTGGATTGTTTTCTAGAGCATTGGTGAGCTGTTTGGTGTTAAGTAGTTTTACCCTTTTGTTATAGAATCACACTCTCATACTTTCTAGTGAACCTGAGGCCAAGCACTTATCCTTTCTTTCCTTGTAATGAATGTTTAGTTTGCTTGAGGACAAGCAAAAGCTTAAGTGTGGGGGAGTTTGATAAGTGCTTGATTATATATATTTTATAATATCAGTTTATATGCATTGAGCATCACTTTTATCAGGTTTTAGCATTAACAAGGTGTGTTTTGTGTTCTTTTGTGCAAACAGGGCTTTGGAGACATGACGTACAGGAAGAAGCAAAGATAGGGTGTGATGACACGTTTCAAGGCCACAATCAGAAGTTGTGTTCATATACATGGGGGTGTTGCCAACTTTCGGAGGAGTACAAGTCATTACACAAACCGAAATGGCACAAAGGCAGTAGTACGCCCATGTCCCAGCTTCCGTACAAAGCAGAAGAAGGTTCTTGAGGATTTCAAAGCATAGAAAGCCACACACCCTACCACACGAGCGTCCGCCCGGCCGTGTGGACTCCAAGGAGACTTTGGGCGAAAAATCACTTTGTAGCATTCAATGTAGCGAAGTATGCGTGCGATCTTGTGGCAAAGTACTTCACACGCCGGTGTGGAATTTCCACACGGGCGTGTGGATACCCGTGTGGATGCCCGCGTAAAGCCCCGAATTCAAATTATAAAGGCCGCCTTGTGATAATTTTTGGGGATCTTTTCGGCCACTTTCGAGAGACAAGGCTGCTAGGGCTTGGAAGGAGTTCTTTGCGGCTTTGGGAAGCTTTCCTCACCAACTTGGATCGATTCCTTCTCCGTCATAGCATCAAGGAAGCCATCGGCGACCTAGCTTTGGAGTGGATTCAATCCCGGACGTGGAAACTACCCATCAAGACTATCATCACGGATTTAAGGGGTTATTCTTTATGTCTTTGGAACTTTATTCTGAATTTATTATTTGTTTTGTGACTCGCTCCATGGAGAGCTAAACCCCTAGAGGGTATTCGGACATGTAAACCCTAGGATTCTTATTTTCATTAGATTTACATTGTGTTTCTCTTCGAATTTATCAGTTTGAGTTTTACTCTTGAGTTCTTAATGCTTGTTTGTGCTTTTGATTTCATTATTAATTGCCTTGCATGTTTTATTCAATCTAATGAAGAGAGAGATCACCGCTAGGTTTAGAATTACCAAGAGTGAAGAGGGTCGAGAGGGTGAGCCGTGAGATAGCGGAGTGTCCCCTTTCCCCTCCGACAGATATTTCCTATCTCCATAGTCCCTAAGTGTCAAGCAACCATATGTGGTGTGAGGCGTCGAGAGAATTCTCCGCCGGGACCTCATAGGGGGGTTAGGGATCTTTCACCTGGAGGCAGGGTTAGATCTACTTTTAGGAATTGGTTATATCTTTGGGATCCCTAGAGTTTTAAGCAGTCATATGTGGTGTGAGGCGTCGAGAGAATTCTCCGATGGGACCTCGTAGGGGACTAGTTATCGGTGACCTGGAGGCAGGGGCCGTTATACCTTTGGATACCCACGACTCATTGTTTTCGTTTAGAAACACTTGTAATCTACATCCAACACCCGAATCCTAGGGGGAGCATTGTCCGGATACCTCACTTTTATTGATTGAGAACTCTTTTCCTTTTATTTCCTGCGCACTTGTGGTGACACTCTTAGTGTTGGCCATTAGATCATCAAACACTACATTCATTTTGCTAGATAACGAAAGAGGGGCTATTACTAGTACTTCTGTTCCCTGTGGTTCGACAACCCGACCCTTTGGGTCCACTTTTATTACTTGACGACCCGTGCACTTGCGGTAACGCAAGGGGTTGACACACATCACCCTGTTGTGTTGTTGCGGAGACGCATCAGACGTTATAGCATGAACTTATTATCTTTACTTGCAGTATTTATGAATGTCTTGTTCCTTTCAATAAATCAAGGTTATTGGCTATCTTTTATGTGGTTTAGTGCTTGATGCTTGGTAGTTAGGTTCTCCTATCTAGGTTTGTGAATCATTATTGATTGTTGCAAGCGGCGGGAGTTCAACTTAGGGCTCGGCGGCGCTAGAAACCACATGTTTATAGCATAACTAGGTTTAGAACGAAGACATCTCTCGATAATTGCGAGAAAGACCGAGTTAGTGAACGTCGGAATCCTAACCCGGGGCCCCATCTCCTCCATCGAGTCAAACCTCAATCTTCCCTTGGTGAACTTTCTATTCCCTTAATCTCCTCGAAGTTAGTCCAAAGTCAATTCCTTCATCTTCGGTTTGGTTAGATATTAAGTAGGACGTTAGTATTAGAAGCTATACCAGTCCCTGTGGATTCGACTACCCGACCTTTTGGGTACATTATACTACTTGTGCGACCCGTGCACTTGCGGTTACGCAAGGGGCGTATCAAATTTTTGTCGCCGTTGCCGGGGACTGGTAACTTCTAAGAATTCGGACAGTCTTAGTACTCTAACCGTTTATTTTGCTTTTAATTCCATTTCTTTTGTTGTTCTTATTTTACTTGTTTTCTTTGTTTTTGTTCTTTTGTTTTTCTTTGTTTTTCTTAAGCTGTTTATTATTCTTTTCTCTTTTTTTCGCTATGAGCTTGAAAATTCGTATCACATCTGTTTCTTTTGGTGTTTGTGCAGGTGCAGTGCATGACTCGAGGGAATTCTTCCCATCTTGCGTCTCCAGATCCAGATATTGAGCGGACATTTCATCGGAGACAGCGACAGATTCACTTAAGGGAAACCGGGTCAATGGAAGTAAGTGTTGAAGTGCACCAAGAGGAAAACATGGCTGGAAATCAGAGGCGCATTTCAGATTACGCCCGGCCTAATTTAGAGGGATCTGGGTCGAGTATTGTTCAACCCCCAGTTGCGGCCAACAATTTCGAACTGAAGCCCAATTTCATCCAAATGGTGTAGCTGATGTGCCAATTTGATGGGTTTCAAGATGAGGACCATACGCACATTTGTCAAGCTTTTTGGAAATTTGTGACACTTTCAAGGTGAACAATGTGTCCGAGGATGCGGTTCGTCTTCGATTGTTCCCATTCTCTGTGCGAGGGAGGGCCAAGCAATGGCTAAGTTCCTTGCCAGCGGGTTCTATCACAAGTTGGGAACAGTTGGCCGAAAAATTTTTGGCCAGATACTTGCCATCGGCCAAGATCACTAAACTGAGAAGTGATATTTCCTCTTATCAACAAGCAGAATCAGAAACCGTGTACGACACTTCGGAAAGGTATAAGGAATTACTAAGAAAGTGTCCACAGCACGGGATAGTGGAATGGATGCAAATCCAGATCTTTTATAATGGCCTGAATGTGGCGACCAAACAAATGCTAGATGCGGCAGCTGGAGGTTCTTTGTGCAGTAAGAGACCGGAAGAAGCACAAAATCTAATTGAAAACATGGCCTCCAATGGATATCAGTGGAGTTCTGAAAGGAACAAGCCCGTGAAAACAGCCGGGTTTTATGAGGTTGATGTGCTCACTACTTTAGCAGCACAAGTGGAAGCCATCTCCAAAAGGTTGGACACAATGCAAGTCCAATCTTCAGCACAGAACATGAATACCGATAGTTGGACGAACCAAGCAGGGCCCAGTTGTTCATCTGAGAGAGTTAGTGCCGCCGAACAGGTGGATTTCATTAGGCAGAATCAGCGCGATACCAATAATCCTTACAGCAACGCCTACAACCCGGGGGTGGAGGAATCACCCCAATTTTTCTTGGAAGGACCAGAATCAAGGGCAACAACGCTCTCAACAGGAACAGACGCAACCTCCATTTTCGAGGTCCCCGCCACCAGAACAAAAGGGACCTTCACTTGAGGCCCTACTTGTCCAGTACATCCCGGTCCAACGATGCCCGCATCACGGGGCATGAAGAGGTCTTGAGGAACCGGCGAGGCCTCTCTACGGAATCTTGAGTGCCGGAGTCGCACGAGATAGCGAAGACGATCGCAAAACGACCCCCGGGTGCACTACCTAGCATATGCGAAGTCAATCCTAGTGGGAGTCCCTCAAGGTAGTCACTTTGAGAAGTGGCAAGGAACTCGAGTTCCCACCTCCACAAGCACAACAAGAGTCTCAATGTGAATCAGAGGTGAATGTTCTAGAGAGAGAACCACGGTCAAGCTCGAGCTCAAGAGAAAAATTGAAGGGTAAAGAGAAAGACTCGGTGGCAGAATATAAGCCCCTTTGCCTTATCCTGCGAAGCTCAAGAAAGACCAACAAGCGGCGCAGTTCAAAAAGTTTCTAGAGACGTTCAAGACCTTACATATAAATGTCCCGTTTGTAGAAGCTCTTTCACAAATGCCCAAGTACGCCAAATTTCTTAAAGAGCTTCTAACCAACAAAAGGAAGTTAGAAGCAGTCTCGACGGTGACATTAAGCGAAGAATGTTCAGCGATCATCACCAACAAAATCCCCAAGAAAGAGAAGGATCCGGGAGGGTTCATCATCCCATGTACAATTGGGGGGATGAATGATGAGAAGGCCTTGGCTGACTTAGGGGCGAGCATCAATCTGATGCCTTTGAAAACTTTTCAGAAGTTGGGACTAGGGGAACTCAAGCCAACTCAAATGATGCTCGAACTTGCTGATCGCTCCACTCGCCGACCTCTGGGAATTGTGGAGGACGTCTTGGTTAAAGTGGACAAGTTTATATTTCCGGTGGACTTTGTTATTCTAGACTTGGAAGAATTGGCTGAGGTACCTTTGATTTTTTGGGCGGCCATTCCTCGCTACTTCACAAGCCGTCATTGATGTGAAGGATGGTCGCCTAACATTAAGAGTGGGGGATGAAGAAGTTGTGTTCAGATTGAAAGAAGCTATGAGGCACCCCATGGCATTTGATGATTCTTGTTATTTTCTAGATGCTACTGATGATGTCATTTGTGATTGCGTGCAGGAAATTTGGCAAAAATATCATCTTACTGATTTGTTATGGGAGGAACCTCCAGATGAAAAACTCATGGACAAGGAGGAAGACATTGCTATTGCACCACCAAGCCCTGGTAACCCAGCAGGGAAGGCCAAGAAAAAGAAAAAGAAAGTATCTAAGGCCCAGACATGGTGGCAGAAGGTAGAGGAGAGGAAGAAAAAACAAACCTCTACCCTGAAACATAACCCTGCTAGTGACCTCGGTGTTGGTGAGGCATTTTTGATTAATTCTTTATCTTCTTTTATGGCTGTTGTTCCGCGGGGCGCCAAGAAGGAAGGTATGTTTTTGAGCCATCATGAGGTGAGATTAGACCTGTCAAGCTAGTGACGTTAAAGAGCGCTTATCGGGAGGCAACCCGATTGGTTTCATTTCTTTTGTTGTCTTTTGTTCGCCTTGAGTCAGTTAGCAAGGGGAGTCCCCTACTAAACTGATCTCTTTTCAGTGAGTCTTTGTTATTTTTTGTCTCTAATGCTTGCATTTCTACCTCAGGATTTATGTATATTTATCTTGCTGGTTGTCTCAAACGACTCCTCCCTAATCGGCTATCAACACCCGCCCTTGTGTGCCATGGAATTTTTCTTCGGCACCTCTCCTTTAACTTGGTGAAAATTTCCCAACCCTCACTTTTACTTGCAATTATTTTCTTTGTTTTGCATGATTAAATCTTTAAACATTGAGGACAATGTTTCATTCAAGTGTGGGGGGAGGGTTGTGTATTTGTGTTCTAATACGATTAGATGTTGTGCATGACTTAGGACGATCTATGAAATTTTTTTTGGTTGAGAATTGCTAAGCTAGGAGTTTTTTGGGTATATTAGTGCACTTTTGTTGAACTTAAAGTTTTATTTTACTCTTACTTTGGAAACCCAAATGCTGACACTTAGCCTTCTGTTGTGTTGTTACTCTGTTAGAGGAAAGGCTAGTTTATAAGGCTGGAAAAATTAGATGTTGCCTCCAAACTCAAAATAATAAAATAGATTGTGAAAAGAAATTTAAAAATGAGAAAAAGTGACAAGTCGGGTTCCTTTTTGGGATGCCCTGTCAAATTTTGTGAGAAATATGGTAGAAAGAGCTATCACTTTAGAAAAAGCGAAAGCCGCACTTGAGTAGTCGGATCTTCGGCATCACAAATGTCATTTTTGATAACCTACCAAAGTGAAATGGCTGCCTCTAGGGTGTATGAAGCTACTACCCAGTTTAGGAGTCAGCAGTAAAAATATTGAGACGAAAGAGCTTGTACTAGACCCCCTCAAGAACAGTTTTGACATGCTTCAGGAGGCGACACACACACACGGTAGTACGGAGTAAGAGTAAAATCTTTCACAAGCTTTCAATTGACTAAGTCACTAGTTTTCAGAAACTCCTTAAGCTTCAGCAACTCTTTTAATTTGTTGAGATCCAGAGGTCATGCACTCATCACTTTATTAGGGGAATAAGGTTGCTTGAGGACAAGCAACAATTCAAGTTTGGGGGTATTTGATGAGCGCATTTCATATATATGTATTGCATGCTTTACCCTCATCATTATTGAATATTTTGGCTGTAATTCTCCAAGTACAGTGCTATTTGAGGTATTCGTTGTTTGTCATACAGATATCAAAGTCCTGAAACAAGAAGAAGTGTTTTGGAACAATTTTAGAAGCTAAAGGACTTAGAAGAAACCTCATCAAGCTCGGCCACGGCTTGAGCACGCCCGTCTTTGTTCCTCGTGCAAATTGCGGGAGAATTCAGCCACAAATCGGCACGGCTGAGTTCGCCGAGCACGCTCGTGAAAACCTCGGCACGCCCGTCTTGTTCCCCGTGCAAATTACAGTGGCGAATTTTCGGGGGGGAATCACTGTAGCACAAAACACTGTAGCTGAAGTACTGTAGCACTAAGTTCGCTGAGCACGGTCGTGAAAACCTCAGCACGGTCTAAGCACGCCCGTGCTGTTCCCCGTGCAGATTACAGGAATGTGAGTTTTCTGGAGATTTATTTGGCCGTAATCTGCACGGCTTGAAGCACGGCTTCAACACGCCCGTGCTCACATCGACAAGACATTAAACCCTAAAAACTTAGGTTTTGAGGGGACTTTTGGTGGCTGAACTTTGGGAGAAAGAAAGGGAGAGCTTTGTGGGTTCATCCTCCACTTCATCAAGGGAATGCCAAGCATATGGTAGGCCGATCGGGAGGAGATTACACGACATTGTAGATCCTTCGACAACCTCAACGATGCAAGAAATTAGGGAGTTTTCAATTCCTTGTCTTTTAATTTCTTTGGCATTGTGTTTGTTGGTTGTCATTATGAGGGGCTAAACTCTTAAGCGAGCCCCGGGGTTGGTTGTATGACGTTGTAGCTTGAACTTATTATCTTTACTTGCAGTATTTATGAATGTCTTGTTCCTTTCAATAAATCTAGGTTATTGTCTATCTTGTATGTGGTTTAGTGCTTGATGCTTGGTAGTTAGGTTCTCCTATCTAGGTTTGTGAATCATTATTGATTGTTGCAAGCGGCGGGAGTTCAACTTAGGGCTCGGCGGCGCTAGAAACCACATACTTATTAGCATAACTAGGTTTAGAGCCGGAGACATCTCGATAATTTCTGAGAAAGGCCGAGTTAGTGAACGTCAGAATCCCAACCCCGGGCCCCATCTCCTCCATCGAGTCAAACCTCAATCTTCCCTTGGTGAACTTTCTATTCCCTTAATCTCCTCGAAGTTAGTCCAAAGTCAATTCCTTCATCTTCGGTTTGGTTAGATATTAAGTAGGACGTTAGTATTAGAAGCTATACCAGTCCCTGTGGATTCGACTACCCGACCTTTTGGGTACATTATACTACTTGTGCGACCCGTGCACTTGCGGTTACGCAAGGGAAGTACCACTCTCTAATGCTTGTGTGTTGCCGTTCAGGATGTTGGATTTCTCTATTTCCCATTTCAGCTGGTTGTCCTCGATGATGCACAACACACGCCCTTATATTTCAAGCAATTGATCATGAACGCTTCCTCCTTATAATTGGTGAAAACTTCCCAACTCTCTTCTCCAATTTCACTTGAATCATTTTATTTATATTGCATGTGTTATCTTTTCTAAACATTGAGGACAATGTTTCATTCAAGTGCGGGGGAGGGTTGTGTACTTGTGTTTTAATATGATTAGATGTTGTGCATGACTTAGGATGATCTATTAAATATTTGGTTGAGAATTGCTAAGCTATGAGTTTTTGAGCATATTAGTGCACTTTTGTTGAACTTAAAGTTTTATTTTGCTCTTACTTTGGAAACCTTAATTGAACACTTAGCCTTTGTTGATTTGTCACTCTGTTAAAGGAAGGGCTAGTTGTAAGGCTCGTGAAAAAGTTAGTTTCTGACTCCAAACCCAAGGAATAAAATGAAAAACAAATATATATATAAAAGAATATTGTGACAAGTCGGATTCCTTTCAGGGATGCCCTGTCAAACTTTTATGAGAAGGATGGTAGAAAGAGCTATCACTTTAGAAAAAGCGAAAGCTGCACTTGAGTAGTCGGATTTTAGGCATCACAAATGTCATTTTTGATGACCTACCAAGTGAAATGGCAGCCTCTAGGGTGTATGAAGCTACTACCCAGTTTAGGAGTCAGCAGTGAAAATATTGAGAAGAAAGTGCTTGTACTAGATCCCCTAAAGAACAGTTTTGACATGCTCCAGGAGGCGACACACACACACGATAGTACGGAGTAAGAGTAAAATCTTTTTCAAGCTTTCAATTGACTAAGTCACTAGTTCTTAGAAACTCCTTAAGCTTCAGTAACTCTCTTACTTTGTTGAGATCAGAGGTCATGCACTCATCACTTTGTTAGGTAATTAAGGTTGCTCGAGGACAAGCACTGATTCAAGTTCGGGGGTATTTGATGAGTGCATTTTATATATAGTTATTTTATCTCTTACTCCCATAATTCTTGAGTTTATTGACGTTAATTCTCCAATTTCACTGCTATTTGAGATATTCCTAGTTTTCCATTCAGATATCAAAGTTCTAAAGCAAGAAGAAGTGATTTGGAGCGATTTTGGCAGCTAAAGGACTTAGAAGAAACCCCATCAAGCTCAACACGGCCTCAGCACGCCCGTGCTTGCAAGCCGTGTTAGATTACAGGAGAATTCAGCCAAGGTTAACACGCCTTCTGGTCGCTAAGCAAGGTCTTGCAACCCTCAGCACGGCCTCAACGCGGGCGTGTTGGACCACGTGCAGATTACAAGAAATTGGGTTTCATGAGTTTTATTCGACCGTAATCTGCACGGCTTGGAGCACAGTCTCAACACGGCATTACTCACATCGTGAAAAGGTTAAAACCCTAGAAACGTAGGTTTTTGGGGAACTTTTGGACTGGAGAAACAAAGGGAGAAGAAGAGGAGAGCTTTGGGGAGCGAGTCCTCACCATCACGAGGGGAATGTCACGCGAATGATAGGCCAATTGGGAGGAGAAATCATTCCACATTAGAACCTCGGAACGGCCGCAAGGATGCAAGCAAATAGGGAGTCTTCAAACTCTTTTGTATTTGTTTCTTTGGCAATTTCCTTGTTGTCTAACCCTATGAGGGGCTAAACTCTTATTTGGGAGCCCGGGGTGATATTCTTATGCTTGTACCTTGAGCTTGAATACTCTACTTGCGGTATTTATGAATGTCTTTGTTCTTTACATTAAATCTTGGTTGTTGGCTGCTTTGATTGCGGGTTGAGTGGTTGAATGCTTTAAGTTCCTGTATTCTTATCTTAGCTTGCAAATCTTTATGATAGTTGCAAGAAGTGAGATCCCAACTTAGGATTCAAAAGAACAATGAGCATCCTTCACTTAACACAACAAGATCTTAGAATTCGGGGTTCTAAAGACATCTCCGATAAGTGCTGAGAGAGTCCAAGTTAGTTAGCATAAATAATTCAACCCCGGCGCCCCATCTCCTCCATTGAGCAAATCCTTACCTTCCCCTTAGTGTGATTCTTCCTCTTCAATCTCCTTCAATCCAAACCAGAGTCATTTCAACCCTTCTCTAATTGATTAGATATTAAATAGAATGATAGTATTAAGAGATATACAAGTCCCAGTGGATACGTGATAAGTGCTTGATTATATATATTTTATAATATCGGTTTACACGCATTGAGCATCACTTGTTATCGGTTTTTAGCATTAACAAGGTGTGTTTTGTGTTCTTTTGTGCAAACAGGGCTTTTGAGACATGACGTACATGAAGAAACAAAGATAGGGTGTGATGACACGTTTCAAGGCCACAATTAGAAGCTGTGTTCATATGCATGGGGGTGTTGCCAACTTTCGGAGGAGTACAAGTCATTACACAAACCGAAAGGGCACAAAGGCAGTAGTACGTCCATGTCCCAGCTTCCGTACAAAGCATCAGTACTGTAGCAAGGTACTGCACACGCCCGTGTAGAATTTCCACACGGGCGTGTGGATGCCTGTGTGGATGCCCGTGTAAAGCCCCGAATTCAAATTATAAAAGCCGCCTTGTGATAATGTTTAGGGATCTTTTCGGCCACTTTCGAGAAACAAGGCGGCTAGGGCTTGGAAGGAGTTCTTTGCGGCTTTGGGAAGCTTTCGTCACCAACTTGGATCGATTCCTCCTCCGTCATAGCATCAAGGAAGCCATCGGCGACCTAGCTTCGGAGTGGATTCAATCCAGACGTGGAAACTACCCATCAAGACCATTATCACGGATTTAGGGGGGTTATTCTTTATGTCTTTGGAACTTTATTCTCAATTTATTATTTGTTTTGTGACTCGCTCCATGGAGAGCTAAACCCCTTGATGGTATTCGGACATGTAAACCCTAGGATTCTTATTTTCATTAGATTTACATTGTCTTTCTATTCGAATTTATCAGTTTGAGTTTTACTCTTGAGTTCTTAATTCTTGCTTGCGCTTTTGATTTCATTATTAATTGCATTGCATGTTTTATTCAATCTAGTGAAAAGAGAGATCACCGCTAGGTTTAGAATTACCAAGAGTAAAGAGGGTTGAGAGGGTGAGCCGTGAGATAGCGGAGTGTCCCCTTTCCCTTCCGACAAATATTTCCTATCTCCATATTCCCTAAGTGTCAAGCAACCATATGTGGTGTGAAGCGTCGAGAGAATTCTCCGCCGGGACCTCGTAGGGGGTTAGGGATCTTTCACCTGGAGGCAGGGTTAGATCTACTTTTAGAAATTGGTTATATCTTTGGGATTCCTAGAGTTTTAAGCAGTCATATGTGGTGTGAGGCGTCGAGAGAATTCTCCACCGGGACCTCGTAGGGGACTAGTTATCGGCGACCTGGAGGCAGGGGCTGTTATACCTTAGGATACCCACGACTCATTGTTTTCGTTTAGAAACACTTGTAATCTACATCCAACACCCGAATCCTAGGGGGAGCATTGTCCGAATACCTCACTTTTATTGATTGAGAACTCTTTTCCTTTTTATTCCCTGCACACTTGTATTAACACTCTTAGTTTTGGCCATTAGATCATCACACACTACACTCATCAGGCTAGATCACAAAAGAGGGGCTATTACTAGTACTTCTGTTCCCTGTGGTTCGACAACCTGACCCTTTGGGTCCACTTTTATTACTTGACAACCCGTGCACTTGCGGTAACGCAAGGGGTTGACACACATCACCATGTTGTGTTATTGCGGAGACGCATCAATACGACCACCTGACCTTACGGTACACTTTATTACTTATACGACCCGTGCACTTGCGGATACGCAAGGGGCGTATCAGAAACACAACCATGTAAGCAGAAACATAAGGGTTTAAATGGAAAAGCCAAATGCTCAATAAAATGCAAAAAGTGGGAAACTTACTGGTCGAGTTGGTCAAGCCGCAGGAATCCAGCGGGCATTTCTTTTATGGGATGAAAGTCGTCTTGACCATACTCAACTTTTGTTTTTCAATTACGGTTATTCTTTCATCATCGACAGGGAGTTGTACTCATTCTTCGCAGGAAACATGCTCATATGTTTCTTCAACAGGTGCCACGTCATCACCCTGGTGTAGTGGGGACGGGATTGGAACTTCTTCACGTACAGGGGTTCCACTAGCATCTTCATCTGTCGGGGAGAGCTCAGGTGGAACTTCATTATGTATAGGGGGTTGCGCTGGTAGCTTTATCTGTCATGGGAAGCTGAGATGGAACATCTTTATCTACAGGGTGGTTTGGACTGCATCGTTTTTTGCAGGGGAGCTTTTGGAGAAACTTCTTTGTCCACATGTTCCACTGATGAGTGCTTTCTATATATATATTTCATACGCACTACACCCGATATTTACTTGTCCTTTTGCTATTACTGGTATAGTTCGGTGCTATTTAAGGTATTTTGAGTTTATTGTGCAGATATTTAGGTCCTAGAACAATTACAAGTGATTTTGAGGGGAATTCATATCAAAAAGACTTAAAGGGAAGTTCGTCAAGGCAAGCATGGCCTCAACACGGGCGTGTTCCAGCCCGTGCACTTTACGGCCTATTGGGAAAAAATGTAGCAAAAAACTGCAGCCGAAGTACTGTAGGAGTACTGTAGCAAAAGTACTGTAGTCCGAAAACTCAGAAACCCGAAATCTGCACGGGTTGAAGCACAGTTGGAGCACGGGCGTGTTGGCATCGAGAAGTCACTTTTTAAGCCCAAAAGTTAGGGTTTCAAGGGGTCTTCTTCTTCTATCTTTCTTCCCCCTTGGGGGAGGCGACACGAGGGGAAAGCGGCACGCCTTTGGAGGCCGGATCTGGACCGAGAGATCGTTGAGGGAGTGGAGGAACATTGGCATGATCATCATTGGATGCCCTCCGACGAGATTGTGAAGCAAGAAGGGAGTTTATGATTTTCATCTTATTCTCTTGTTATTTATCTTATGTTTCTTGTAGAACCATGAGGGGCTAACCGTTCTCCAGTGCCCCGGATTAAGAACTTGGTGGTGGAATGTACTTGGATTTATTTATTGCAGAATTTAAGGAAGTCTTTATTGTCTCCTTGTTAGATCTTTGGTTGTTAGCTTGAATGTTGGTTGTTGAGTGGTTTGAATGCTTGAGTACTTGATTTTCACTTAGCTTGTATATCTTGATGATTGATACGAGAATTTGGAAATATGCTCATGTTGTCAATTCCACTACATGTATCTTCACATTAGTGCAACAAGACTCTAGAACATAGGTTGATTGAGACATCTCCTGATAAACCCTGCATGAATTCGAGTACGATTGACACCAAGGGATTGATCCGGGACGCTACTCCCTAGCATTGATCTCTCGTTACCTAATCCCTTTCTCTCTCCCGTTATCCTCACTTTCTTCACTTTTATTTCTAAATAGCATTTAAACCAAATTATTGAGCGGTTAGATATTAGAAATTCGACGAGTATCAAAAGCTATACCAGTCCCTGTGGATTCCACCGAGGAGGTTTGGGCTGGCAGTTTTCTCCTGGGTCACTGCCGAGCAAGGACTACCCTACTCTCCTCAGTAGATTGCTTGGGAGAGGTTTCCTTTGGTCCACGCAAGCTATCAAAATCGAGAGTTGGGATAACAATCTCTTTCATTGCAGTGAGAGATCCGATGATGTTGTCGATGTCGACAGCGTCACCGCTATCTTTTTCGGAAGATATTATTGAAGGACTTGGTGAATAGTCCTTCTTCATTCTGCCCTTGTGGGTAACTTTCTTCATCATAATACTGATGCTCACAAAGGATGTTGCCGACTTACTTACGACCCCTGTAGACCACCTAGGGACGTCGTGGGGGTTTTCTGCTTCAAGTTCGGGGGGTCATTGATGCGGGCCGAGTAGCGACCTTCTTCACATTTCTCTTGGCCGTCAAAGATCATCCGGAGGACGACTTTGGTGTGTCTCTCTCCGAGGATGGAAAGGAGAACAGAGCCCGTTATTCGATGGCGTCCACATAGGACACTAGACCTTGGAAGTCCCACATAAGAGCCTCAAACCCTTGCAACAACTAGGTTGCAACATCGTCACCAATTTTCCTCTACCGGGATCCCTGTGACCTGTGACAAGGCCAACTTTGGTCAGGGGGGATAGTACGTGCGGCCAGGGACGGACCATGTTTCTTCATACACTTCTTGTCTGCGTCAGATTCAGTCATTACCGTAATCAGGAGCGAGCTCGGAATACTGTAAACGAAGGATGACAACATTTAGATATAAATGTAAACAAATGTTAGTAAATGGGAATTTAAGTGAAAATAAATTTTAGTAAACAAGACCTCTCCGATGTAAGTAAAAACAAATATTAGTAAACCAAAACTCTCCAATGTAAGTGAAAACAAAAATTAGTAAACAGGAACTCTCTAGTGCAAGTGAAAATAAATGTTAGTAACCTGGAACTCTCTGATTTAAGTGGAAACAAATGTTAGTGAATGGAAACTCTCCAAAGTAAGTGGAAATAAACAATAGTAAACGGGAACTCTCCAATGTAAGTGAAAACAAACAATAGTAAATGAGAACTCTCCAAAGTAAGTTGAAACATACAATAGTAAACGGGAACTCTTCAATGTAAGTGGAAACAAACAGTAGTAAATGGGAGCTCTCTAAAGTAAATGGAAACAAATGTTAGTGAATAGGAACTCTTCAATGTAAGTGAAAATAGACAACACTAAACGCTAAACATAACTTCATACCTCTTTGCCATCGAGAGGTGACGGTAACAGACTGAGAGAAACTTGTTTTCTAAAACTGTTTTCCCCATAGCAGAGTATCCAAGGAGTCCTCCCAACGCGGACTATTTTCCCTGTGACAATAACCTCGTAGAACCTTATGTTCAGGGCTACAACGGATTCTCGGAGGTAGGCTGCGTCTTGCTTCTCCCCTCTAGTTCTTGATTGCACTCAGGCGGCCGTCTGTGGGAAGTCTTCCATGAGCCATCTGTGTGTGGCCTCCGCCCATGCATATCTTCCCAATGCAGAGAGGTCTGCAACATAGTCCATCTGTGTGTTTGGCACCGAACAAGTTGTGTTTAGGAACAACATTGTTCACAAGAGATACAACATTAGCAACTTCACAAAGTTCTCCTCCTCCCCTTTCTTCTGGATAATTTCTTAAAGGGATTTTTTTATGGTATCCCTTCTCCTTTCAAAGTTTTGGACAGAAATTTTACTTCAAAGCCCGATGGTATTTTCTTTTTTTTTTTTTAACGTCACTATGTCCCCGTCACAATGAAGACCTAGGATTATGGCAACATCTTCGAGTCTAAAGCTCACCAAACTAGCACCAATCTTGAACTTTTGGGTCTAGTGGTCATATCGCTGCATGATGGCATCAAGCAGTCTCCTCACTCGCATTACCTCCTTAATTTCTGTGAAATGTGAAAACGGTGTCCTCCTCACCATCTCTAGCTACCTTGCACTCATATGTTGTTTCAGCTCTGCCAGCGTCTCCACTATGGGCACCAAGTAGCATCTATCGTTAACGAGGTTAGAGGCCATGTCTGCGTTACATACAACATTGCTCAACCAATATTGCTTGCATTCTAAACAGAAAACAAATAAATACTACATGGAAACTCCACAGTCTAAACAGAAATTAGTTCAATAGATTATACATCAATCCTAAACCATTTTCTGAATGGAAATCACACATTCTAAACAAAAATTGCACATTCTAAACTTCACCGTAAGAACAAAGCCTGATTATTGCACAATTGTAAACTGGATTGCATGAGATTTCAAAACCATCAACCACAAAGGCAACATAATCAAAAGTAGTGGAAGAGAAGCCTATTCTGGCATACCGCCCACTTACCTTCCTAACTTCGGTCTAGTTGTGTTGGGAATCGGATATCTCTTATGCCGGTGATGTGGGAACTAGGGGTTTCTGCTTGAGCTTTCGTTTCCAAGTAAATGAAAAGACACTCTTCTGACTGTGCAATGACGCAACCGGTTTACAATGTAATCAATGCGCTCGCATCTCAAAGCTCGGAAAAGCACTGACCCAACCGCCCGCAAACTTCTCATGTGAGTGGAGGGGCATAACCGTCACTCCACTCGACCTTTAACGGAGTTATCCCACGCAGGGATCCAAATGGAAGCAACCCCAAAAAGGAGGGACTTCCTGTGAATATTATACTGTCATGGATTTTCTGTAAATAAGTGAACTTGTGAGTGATGTTTGTTCATTTCCCGTTATTTATATTATATGTTTTATTATAAACATATTTATATAATAAAATATTAAATATTATTAATCAAATAATTAATTTATATATTGAAAATGATAATAAAAAACACATAATTAAAATATTTTCTAAAAATATAGGAATTATAATAAATTAATATACTTTTCTAAAAATTATTTAATTTTTTGGCAAATAAAAAAATAAAAGAAGGGAAAACTTTGGTTGATTTTGGACATTTGGATATAAGTAAAAACATTTGTGAATTTTGAGAATTTTGAAAATTTGGATAACTTCGGTAATTTTGGAAATAATAAAAAAAAATGGTACATGGGTAATTTTGAAGATAAAAAAAATTAAATTTGGATAATTTTGAAATTTGGATAAAATAAAATATTAAAAAAAACATACCTACGTAAATTCAATTGCCTTATTTTTAAAAAATAAAAAAAATAAAGTGGGGGATAAATGGGTATTTGACTCACCCGGAAGCAATTGGTGGCCATCAAAGTCTCAATGGCCATCGTATGGCCCTTGTGGAGATGCCATGGCTCTTGTATGAGCCATTAAAATTGTTTTTGTAAGATTTTGACTTGATAATGTGATTAAGGGTAACTCAGCTTCGAAAACAAGTTGAATTTTACAAAAAACAAAAACAGAGATGAAACATCAGCTGACATTATATAAGATGCATGATATATCATGCAGCTTCGTACTAAAGACGAGAGCACAAGTGACACAATTGAACATGAATTTGGGAAGTACGTTTAAAAGTTTTTATAATTTAGTGACTTAAATAACAATAGTTAAATAGTTAAAGTAACTATTTAAATAATTTACCTTTATTATCTTTTGAAACTTGAATTTTCCTAACTAAATTCTTCTATTAGCCTGGTTCGATTAGTTTCCTAATCTCTTTACAGTCTAAGCTGAGATAAATTTAATTAAAATCACTAGCAGATTTATATTATTTTTAAAAACAATCTCGCTGCTATTTAAAAATATTTCAAATAGTCCCCCACACTTTAGGTTATCCCAACAAAGAAGCTTGATTTTCCATATTCCTAAAAAGTCCCTGCTTTATCATGTCCATAACTTCCTAGTCCTACTGCATACAAACGGTGTTAAAAGAGTGGTAAAATCACATGACTTCCCTCAAGTAGTTACCCAGCTTGGAAACCGCTAGTGGTCACATCGTTCCGCATCCCGAGAGTGTTCATTAAGTGGAGGAATGCTTCATCCTCGAATGCAGCCTTCATCTTCATCTTCTTCAAACGAAACCCTCATTGTAGAGTTAACCTGGCCAGAAGACTGCGTGTGAAGTCTTGTGGTCGAAGAGGATAGGTAGTGCTTGAAGTTTGTCACATCTGCGAGAAGAATTACACTTAACCAAGGGAGAAGAAGGTCTTTGTTGTCTGAGTCAGAGAGGTACCAGCGCGCCTTCACACTAGTTTTCTTTTTATGTTTTTTTTTTTATTTTACAAGCAAGTTGTGTATTGTCAGGAATTATGATGTTTGTGCCCTAATTTGGTCAATGGAATTGAAGACTATTGCAGATTTTGTTGGGTTTTTGTTTGATTTTTGTGATGTGTAATCCAATTGTATGTTGTCTATTTATGCACATGTAATCTTTTATTTTATTTCCTACTCAATTTTGTGACATTGAATATGTTAAACATGTTTGTTGTCATTGCGGGAAAATATTGTCAATTATGCGAGGAAGGGAGTGGTGAATTATTTTTAGGGACCGTCTGATATAATTGCCACTGAATCAGTTGTAGTTGCAAAACTAAACTATTGGCCATTTATGTTATGTGTGAATGTTTTTCATTGAAAGTTTGTTTTATTGTTTAGTATTTATGCAACATGCTTATTATTATGGCAATATGTTGAACTACTTGCATGTGTTTGTTAATTTTGTAAGTGTATTGTTTGAAATTCCATTGTGCTTGGAAATATTTGTCTTCATGTTCACTTTTCCATGAAAAACGTAAGCCAGTTGTAGTGTTCATGCTATCTAATATGAAAGCATTTGTTGCAAGCAACAAGGTATTGGCTAGTAGTTCTGAGAATCTTGTGAATGGCAGATGCTATTTAGCACCCATTACAGGGTTTGGTTCTAATGAAAGACAGCAAAAGCGAAGAAAATTTTATGAAGCTGTTGTTAATGTACCTTATCGATTTCTTGCTTTTTCCCACCACCTCCTGTTCGGCACCGTCATGGTTAGTATACTACGCGGATGACTTGTCCACAATTGGGGAATATGTGTGGGCACGTGCGGTGCACAGTTGAATCATGGAAGATGCACTAGCCATATCCAACCGAGTGAAAGAAAAACACTCCATGAAAATATCAAGTCCAGCTTATCTTAAAGGTTGTGTACTTGTATTGAATATTTGGTTTTATGAGGTTACTGGGACATGGAAAAAGATGTGCTATGGAAAATCACCATGTATCTTATTGCTACGGTGAAGGTAGTTATAGAAAGTGGTCTGGCGCTGGCACATTGATGGACACATTGGCTGGTGGTGAAGGTAGTTATAGAAAGTGGTCTGGCGCTGGCACATTGATGGACACATTGGCTGGTCAAGAGGTAAGTTAATTTTGGTATACATGCATCACTCAAAATAAATGTTTGCAAATGCAGTTACTTGTTTACTCTACTTATGTTAACGTTCACAGAGATTAGGTAGACAGTGATATTGTCATATATACTCTAGTTATGTTAATGCTTGCAAATGAGTTCATGATTGAAACTTACTGACCAAGACATAACATGTACACTTTGACTATATGAGTAACCGTTCACTTTGGGAGATATGTGTTTACTATCTAATGTTATCGGTTAAATACACTACAAACTATTTATAAATAGGCGTACATGTCTATCTTACAAGCATTACTACTGTTGCATACTAATAGATAACCATTTTTAATAGTTTTGCACCTTGATCCCTAGGAACCAGTACGACCATGACCTCATCGGTGGTCATAATCATGATGATCGAAACACAAGAAGTGCTGCTTTGGATCCACCCACCAGCACCTAACCAACAAGATTTGTGAAGACAAATAAAAAACAACCAGGCAGGGGAGAGCCACCCCGAAAAAAGGAGTCGACAATTTGTCCACCGGGGCAAGTCCCCCACCAAAAGATAGTACGCGATCCTCACCAAGCTAGGAATAGAGGGCTATTGAGCTTGAAATAAAGGAGATGAAGATTAAGATACGCTTGCCCGGGGGAGAGGGTGAGCGTCCTAGAAGGGATCATCTTTGGTGCCGCTGAAAAAGATAATGCTTTAGAACTAAGGATCCTCTTCGGGGATGCACAAGAAGACAAGGCTTCAGAACCAAAGATGAAGGCCGATGATTAAAATACACATAAGGAATTGCTGGAAGCATCCCCACAAAAAACGTTGAAGAGGGTTGTAGATAAGAGAGGTCAAGAAAAGCCTCTATTTGTAGAATCATCCGAAGAGACTAATTACAAGAGGCCCTCACCCGTGCAGCAAAAGCATCTGCTACAACATGCATTGCACACCCTCCTCTTAAAAAAAAGCGGTTGCCCCCAATGTGGAAAGGAAGAAGAAAAACGGCCTCCATCAAAGATGAGTGTTGTGGACAATGAAACAATGGACGTCATTAGGAGCGTCGTAGAGTCTTTGACATCCTTGAAATATGATACACCAACGGCTGCCACAGAACTAGGTAATGTAGCCATAGACATTGATGACAACGCAACAGAGGAACCAGATGAGACCAACGATGTTCCTGATGTACCACACGAATTCGTCCCTACAAACAAGTGACCACAAGGATTTGCATAGCTAAACAAGCTTCATTAAACAACGTCGGTTTTTTTCAATTATCGAATGGACAAGTAAGTGTCACCTTGCTTCTTCTTAAAGTAATTTACGGTTTCTAGTTTTCAAGTTGCATTCCAACTCATCCTAAGTTTTAGCTGTACTCTATTGCTTCTTTCACTCTGGTATTTGTTGTCTCAGACAACTTATTAAGGTACTTGTCCATATATAGGGTTTTCTATTCATTAACTAGCCTATTCGTTTAGTGTTATTTGTTTCGGTATCCATTTTATAGCTTAAAGTCTTGAATGTACCTTAGACGTTCAGTTACGATGATTTCAAATTATTTATCTTTGGATAGATTTCTATTTTTAACGGTACTTATGCATGGAGTAATGAATTTTGTCACGCGAGTCATGCGCATGTGTAAGCCCTTGTTAATGGAAAGCTTATGGTTCCCGATGATGTTATGGACGAATTCATCCTGATGTTACACGAGATAGTAGGGAAATTCCCCAAACAGTTCAAGCGGTCTGTGACAATCGTCAAGCCTATGACATTGGCTCTGTCAAAGATTAAGGAATCCGAAGATGGAGTAGCTAAACTGATGGGCCCTACATTGGATGAGTACGTGACAGTGGACCTTGTGGTCATGCCAATAATCTTAAACAAACACTACCATCTTCTTGTGCTGTACAAAGGAACAAAGAAATACTTACATTATTCTTGCTTAAAAGCCCAGTGTATGATAGGGATGCATGTGCAATGGTACACCTTCAACTCTTTAGTGTTTTATTTTGCTTATCCATTTAGCTAAGTTTCTTATATTTCTTCTCCCTCGTTCGTGCAGCGCACTCTATTTGAAAAGACTTTGCAAGCGACACATGCGATCAATGAGGCTAATGCATACCCACTCGAGCATATGTGGGAATGCCCCCTAGCAAAGGCTTGATACCGTGGATTGTGTTGTTTATATCAGGCAATTCATGGAGCAATTGTTGCGAGCTGAAGAACATGATCTCCCCGACGGGGATGTGCGATGATAATTGCAGATGGAATTATCCGTAACCCGACAGCGAAAGAAACAATGGACTCCAAAAGGAGGAACACCCATAGATCGATGAGACAGTGGAGAGTGCACCTCTTATCGATAGCGCCGCTCTGCTCCCAGCAGTGCCTCTTGGAAATGATGTGGTCTTCAAACTCACAGATGAGAATGTCGTCCAGGCTCCAACCCCAACTTTAGACCCAGCCGCACCACCGACAAATAAAGTTATCATTTCAGGGGAGACACCAGATACAGCTGTTTACGTTGTTGAATGATATATGTATGCAATCCAGGCCTTGCAATTGTGCTTTTCCATTTTCATATGTTTCTAAACCTTTATGAACTTAGGTTAATGATGATATTTACACTTTCCATTTTCATATGTTTGTAACCCTTTATGAACTTAGGTTAACAATGATATTTGCACTTTCCCATTAAGATATTTCCATTGTGGATTATATTGTGGTTATTCTGCATTGTGACAAATTTTATACATCATATTAAGACATTTCGCTATATATACTTTCTGTGGTTATCATTGTGCATTAGTTGTCCTCAGTATCTGCCATAAGTGTTTATTTGTGATTGGTACACACTCTTGGTTACCGTTCCTATTCACTATTGGACGAAACCCTTCAGGTATGACCCCATTACATAATTGATCCGAAATTAATGATATGCCAGGTAGTTGAAACTGAAACAACATGTCATATTGAAAGAGATCATTGCAGACACCCAGAGGGTCACATACCATCAAAACATAATGACCTGATAAAATAACAAAAAATCTAACTCTCTTCATTCAATTAGCAATGACAGTATTACAAGTGGCCCCATTATGTCCGACTTCAATGCATCACCTATAGTGCAACTGCCAGACACCAAACACTTGGGACTCAATTCTCTGCAGTCTAGGCCAGCCTAGCTGATGCTTTGTGATGGGTGGTCAAAGACGGAGTTGACGAGAGTTGTCTACTGGTTTGTCATAGTTTGGTATAGGGTATATTGGACTACCATACACAATGCTATATGCTTGCACAGAGAAGTAGTCATCCACATAACAATGGACATTGTTATCGGTTTGCATGATGGCAACACAAGCATGCTTACATGGTAGCCCGTACACTTCTCATTGTTTGCAAGAGCATGTTCTCTCATGTAGGTTGACAAAGCTGCTTTCATGGTCGAGCACCTCAAATTGCTCCCCGTTGGACCGCCCCACTATCAAGTGTCAGCTTTTTTCTACAATCCTTTCAATTTTCTTATGGACCACAGGACATAGATGTGTTTCCCATTTGAGACAATGTTGTCGTTGGTCACACATCATGTTCATCAGTTTGAATCTGCATCCCATTAAGATAGCATGATAAATATAATTACACGATAATAAATTTGAGTAGCTTAAAACTAATTAGTTTGTGAAAGTCAAAACAATACAAGCAAAAGTTGAGCATGTCAGTACCAAAAGATATTAGTTCTCCAATATTGTATATGGTACCTGTATATTTGACCAATAACCTAAGATACTAGTAAAAAACATACGAAATCAAACAAGAACATGGGTATTTGAGTATGAACATTTAATACTGGGCCACCATATACAATGTAAAATAAAAACCTGCAAAATATTCAGTTATCGTTATTAATGAGCTAAGAAAACAAAATATGGATCACGAGATTTATACCTAATGGAGTCCACCATATTACACACAGGAAGGTGGTGTGCTTCTTTGATCCAGGCATTGAATGACTCAGTAACATTCAAATACATCTCACCCCATTGATGACCTCTGAATAAAAAATGTCTCCAGTATGACACTTCAGATTTATGGAACAACCAGTGGTGCACCTATGGTGATGTGATGGATAGCTCATTGACTGCTTATTCGTATTCTATAGATATACATGCGTATGCGACCTTAGTAATCAACCGCCAACACTCATCTTTTAAAGCCTTCCAAAACGGCTGTTGGTCTTAAGAAAATTTGCATGAAGATGGCGTAAACAATAAGCATGTGGGGAGGAAAAGAAAAACCCTTGCGATAGCATTGATAAGTCCTTTCAACCGATTTGAGATAAATGTAATGATCTTGACATAGTCTTCATCATCATATAATGCATATCCCAAAGTTGAAACAAACCACGTCCAATTCTCATCTATCTCATTGTCGACAATGGCAAACACTACATGAGCGGCATCCGATGTCCCGGAGTGCTCATCCCGAGGAGGGCCAACCCCGTCATTTCCTCACGTGGCAGAGCCCGCCATGATGGCATTCCCGTAAATAAGACGAAGTCACCCTAGTGAACAGGGCCTAGAAGCCTGACTGCCACATGGCGCTATCACAATGAATAGACATCGTGGACCGACCATCCCCGCGACATGGCGTCTATCACGTGGTTGTGGAGTGATCGTAAATAAGTCAATGTCACCCTAGTGAACATGATGCCAAACTAGACCCCCAGAGTAGCACGAGGAGCTCATCCAGAGCATCCATTATGAAGCACACATGTGGCAGTCACGCAGTAGATCACAATCGTATCCACAAAAGAGCCAGCGTACAAAGATGACATATACGATGTGTAAAGGACGCTGAACAGACATATAAACACACCGGACATATGGATCCGCACGCATTCTGATGTACACATGGCAACATGAGGATAGATAATGTAAAAGGTAATGGGAAAAATCCATGTGTCATGCATCGGACGATGGATCACGATACGTGCTATGTTGTTAGGCATTGAATAATTGGCGCTTAGGATAATCATGGCACATCTTTACATGTGTCATCCATCCGTCGCAACGTGACGGGATGTGCGGTCCCGATGGGTGGCTTGGTGAGATAGGAATCCCGATGGACTGGGCCTAAACCTAACACACCATGATAATGATGATCCTAATATGCATTGTCAACATCTGATGGCCTAGGTAGGCCCATGACTAACATTCGCATATAGGATGTGTCGAGATATGGATGTGGTTGCATGGTGTAAGTACACACAAGCATATAAAGAGGTTGTTATGTACGAATAGTATTTTCTTATTACACAGTGGAAAGGCATATTACATGTGAAATATAACGAAATGACAATAATCGTCTGTTGATTATGGTGTCGTCAAATACATTGAACTTTCTTACAGTTAATGGTCCATGGGCCTCATAAACAATGGATGTTCAATAATCACATACTGTATGTTACGCTGGGTCCATTCGTTTAGTGAGGCATTTTCGGATTTTCGTAAAAACTCGGAATAACTTGAATCTGGTCCTGAATTACACAGGATTACACAGGGTATACCTCCGGATATATGAACCGGTTTCCCATATTTGCAATTGGATAGCCAATTGCGCCCAGCACCTATAAATGCTTTCTAATGTTTCAACCTCAGATACTGAGGTGGAATGTCATCTAATACCTTATATAAGAAGTCGTTATGGAATATTCGTGGATTTAGATTCATATGTCCGCATATATAGTAAAGGCATGAAGATGGCTTAAACAATAAGCATGTGGGAAGGAAGGAAAAAACCCTCGCAATAGCATTGATAACTCCTTTCAACCGATCTGAGATAAATGTAATGATCTTGCCATAGTCTTCATCATCATATAATGCATTGATAAGTGTCTAAATGTACGTGTTTTAGTATATATATTTGATAACTCTAGCGTGTATTTTTACATGAATGGATGCACGTTTTGTGCTTAATCGCGTATTATTTGCTTCGCAGGGCATGAAAAAAGCCATGGAAGACACGAAGAAACGATTTTGGGCAGAAAAAGAGAAGAAAACTAGGTCACGGTACCGTAGCATATTTACTGTAGCAGAGTAATGTAGGTTGGAGTACTGTAGCAACCACTGTAGCACCTGGATGATTTTCGAGCCAGGAATTGATTCGGGCCATACGGCCTCATTGCTGCCTTGGATTGACCCCGGGATTAATACTGTAGCCAGAGAAGAGAAGTTGTTTTGCTTGGTTCATACTGCCTCAATGAGGGCATGATTGACCCGAGAATTGACCACTTGATTGAGGCCGTTTGGTACGGTTTTTGGGAAGTTTTAGGTCTTATTTTGAGGCCATATCGCCCCATTCGGGGGGTAACCTTTAAGGGGGTATATGAGGGCATTTGGAGGACTTCTTGGAGATCTTTTTAGCAGCCAACACTTGGGGAAAAGAGGGAAAAACGAAGACATCATTGGAGGGGAGCTGGTCTTGAGGTTTGGAGGTGATCAAGGGCTTGAACTTCAAGGGGAGAGCTTCATCATCAAGGGAGGAGGTGCATTAGGCATTCGTTTGGCTAGAGGAAGCGTCATTCGGCCGGCATTGCTTTTCTTCATCATCATTCGGACTAGGGAGTGCCACTTATGCATTTGTTTCTTGTTTTTCTTGAGATTGTTATATTTGTTTGTATGATGGCACACTAGACCCCCAAGGCCACCGGATGTAGGTGAACCTTGGGGGGTTCATCATGAATTTTGGATGCTATGCTTTTAATTAGAATGCATTGGTGTGATTTATGGTTTAGCTCATTGTTATTTATGCCTAGAACTAGAAATTGGAGAGATCCTTAGTTCTTTATTGACTTGTACACGTAGACGTGACCTACTCGCTTGTACTAGATCGTTGATGAGCTAAAAGGGGTATTCTTAGACCAACATGCCGAGAAATTGGATATCGGTAACCCCTCCAAATCATGAGGATAAACTTAGGTTAAGTGTGTCCTTACCGCGTGATCTTCCTTTACTTATGCGATCATAGGAATGTGATTAGGGAGGAATCCTTATGGTACGCCCCTTGCGTATCCGCAAGTGCACGGGTCGCACAAGTAGTAAAGTGTACCCTTTGGGTCGGGTAGTCGAATCCACTGGGACTGGTATAGCTTCTAATACTAACGTCCTACTTAATATCTAACCAAACCGAAGATGAAGGAATTGACTTTGGACTGACTTCGAGGAAGTTGAGGGAATGGAAAGTTCACCAAGGGAAGATTTAGGATTGACTCGATGGAGGAGATGGGGCCCCGGGGTTGGGTTTCTGACGATTACTAACTCAGTCTTTCTCAGTAATTATCAGGGATGTCTTCAGTTCTAAACCTAGTTATGCTATAAGCATGTGGTTTCTAGCACTGCCAAGCCCTAAGTTGAACTCCCTCTGCTTGCAACAATCAATAAAGATTCACAAACCTAGATAGGAGAACCAAACTACCAAGCATCAAGCACTAAACAACATACAAGATAGGCAATAACCTTGGTTTATTGAAATGAACAAGACAATCATAAAAACTGCAAGTAAAGACTACGAGTTCGAGCTACAACGTCATACAACCACCCCCGGGGCTCCATTAAGAGTTTAGCCCCTCATGATAACAACCAACAAACACAATGCCAAAGAAATTACAAGACAAGGAATTGAAAACTCCCTAATTTCTTGCATCCTTGAGGTTGTCGAAGGATCTACGATGTCGTGTAATCTCCCTCCGATCGGCCTACCATACGCTTGGCATTCCCTTGATGAAGTAGAGGATCAACCCCCAAAGCTCTCCCTTTCTTTCTCCCAAAGTTCGCCCACTCAAAAGTCCCCCAAAAACCTAAGTTTTTAGGGTTTTAAAGTTTTCCCGATGTGAGCATGGGCGTGCTGAAACCGTGCTTCAAGCCGTGCAGATTACGGCCAAATAACTCTACAGAAAACTCACAAACCTGTAATCTGCACGGGGAACAGCACGGGCGTGCTTAGACCGTGCTGAGGTTTTCACGACCGTGCTCAGCGAACTCTGGCTGTGCTGAATCGCAGTTGAATTCTTCTGCATTTTGCACGGGGAACAGCACGGGCGTGCTCAAACCGTGCTGAGCTTGGTGAGGTTTCTTCTAAGTCCTTTAGCTTCTAAAATTGTTCCAAAAGCGCTTCTTTTTACTTCAGGACTTTGATATCTGCATGACGAACAACGAATACCTCAAATAGCACAGTACTTGGAGAATTATAGCCAAAACATTCAATAATGATGAAGGTATAGCATGCAATATATATATATATGAAATGCGCTCATCAAATACCCCCAAACTTGAATTGTTGCTTGTTCTCAAGTAACCTTATTCTCCTAATAAAGTGATGAGTGCATGACCTCTGATCTCAACAAGTTAAAAGAGTTACTGAAGCTTTAAGGAGTTTCTGAGAACTAGTGACTTAGTCAATTGAAGGCTTGTGAAAGATTTTACTCATACTCCGTACTACCGTGTGTGTGTGTCGCCTCCTGAAGTATGTCAAAACTGTTCTTGAGGGGGCTAGTACAAGCTCTTTCTTCTCAAATTTTCACTATTGACTCCTAAATTGGGTAGTAGCTTCATACACCCTAGAGGCAGCCATTTCACTTGGTAGGTCATCAAAAATGACATTTGTGATGCCTAAAATCCGACTACTCAAGTTCGGCTTTCGCTTTTTTCTAAAGTGATAACTCTTTCTACCATCTTTCACACAAAAATTGACAGGGCATCCCAAAAATGGAATCCGACTTGTCACGCAATTCTAGCTTTTATTTATTTTGAGTTTGGAGTCAACTTCTAATTTTTCAGCCTTATAACTAGCCTTTCCTCTAACAGAGTAACAACACAACAGAAGACTAAGTGTTAGCATTTGGGTTTCCAAAGTAAGAGCAAAATGAAACTTTAAGTTCAACAAAAGTGCACTAGTATACCCAAAAACTCCTAGCTTAGCAATTCTCGACCAAAATAATTTTCATAGATCGTCCTAAGACATGCACAACATCTAGGAGACAAATGCACAACTCTCCCCCACACTTGAATGAAACATTGTCCTCAATGTTTAAATATGTAAGCATGCAAGCAAAGAAAATAAGTGCAAGTAAAAGTGAGGGTTGGGAATTTTCACCAAGTTAAAGGAGAGGTGCCGACGAAAAATTCGATGGCACACAAGGTCGGGTGTTGATGGCCGATTAGGGATGAGTCGTTTGAGACAACCATCAAGAAAAATAATCAATGATGCCTGAGATACACATGCAAGCATTAGAGAACGAACATAAACAAAAAGATAAAAATCACACTAAAAAGATATCAGTTTAGTAGGGGACTCCCCTTGCTAACTGACTCAAGAAGAAGACAGACGACAACAGAAGTAAAAACAAAGAACACAAAATAAAGCAAAACAACAACAAAAACAAGAACATCAAAACCGGGCGCTCTCAGAATCGGAGTCAGACTCCGATGGCAGGTCGGTGGTGTCGACGCCGACACTCCGGGACGTAGAAGGTCCAGCGGCACGACGAGAAGGTGGAGACAGGGTGACGTCGAGATGAGAGGCCAACCGCTGCATGCTCCGGATCATCCATCGCTGGAAAGAAGGAGAGCCCGCTAGAGGAGAGTCCTGAGCGTGGGTGGAAGCGCGAGTGCGTGGGGTGCGAGGAGACGATGGGCCGGTGGCAGGTGGAGAATCAGGGACACTGGTGGCGGGCGGGACCTGGTGTCTGGTGCCATGAGAGGTGGACGTGGATCGCAACATCCCCATCGCCCGGAGTGTGTCCACTGAGACGGGAAGGACGCCACCGACCATCCGCATCGCGCGTGTGGCTGCCTGGAGTCCCATCCCCCGAATCAGCCGTGTGATGTAGGATCCGCAGAAGATGGCGCCGACTCGGGAGTCCTGTCCCTGGTGCTGGATGCTAAAAGCCACCTCGTAGCCAAGGTGCATCTGGAATCCATCCAGCATGCTCAGCAAGAAGTCAAAGTCGCTGCGACTAACGACTCCGGTGCTGTCTCCCCGCCCTGTGATGGAGTAACTGAGAATGAAATGGATGTACCTGAGGGCTGGGAGACGAAGAGATGAGGCCTTGGACCGGCGGGGGTTGTACTCCCGGTCCGTGCTCAGACGCTGCCAACAAGCCTCCTGGGACTCGCCGGGTGGTCGGGCTACGAGGAGGGCATCGTACTCTGGAGTTCTGGTGAACTCCTCATCGTACAAGCCCAGTCTAACAGAAAAATCTGTCAGACTCATCCGATGTAGCTCGCCGAGCGCCTGGAACTGTACTGTGCCGGTGTGGTGGTAGCTGATGGGGCCTCTGGAAAGCTCGAAGGTCGCAAGGACCTCCAGAGACAGCTCCCGGTAGGCGGGGTCGGTGATGGACAACAGCCTCGTCCAAGCGCCCTCGCCAAGGTAGCGGCGCACGTCAGTCTCGAGGCCCACCTCGCGGAGGACCTCCCAATCTATGGCTCGCAGTTCACCAAACCGCTTCACGCTCAAACGGTCGTGACGCTCCTGGTGGATGGGAGTACCGAGTGTCAGCGCAGGGGGAACGGCTGGGGTCGACGACTCCCCTCGAGCCCTCTTCGAAGAAGGGCTAGACGCAGTAGCCTTCCTCGGCATGATCTGTTGAGAGAAAAATACTAAACAGTTAAGGTCAACAGTGAAACACGGGCGTGCTTCAAATCGACACGCCCATGTTATTCAAAATATAGGGTTTCTCAAGAGCACGGGCGTGCTGAACAGGCACGCCCGTGCCTCCATGCAATTCCAGATCTAGAATCAAAGCACGGCCGTACTGCCAAAACCCAGCTTCGGCACCGACGGCTTCTAACTCAAAAATCGACGGAACAAATGAATTTAAACTCAATCACAAGTACCCTAGAGGTCTCTAATAGTAAATTTAGATGTTTTCGATAAGAATAATAGCATAAGAACAAAGATTTATATAGAAAGCACAAATCTAGGGCTCGTCGACTTACCAAAAGTGTTGAAGAAATAGTAGAAGCGACGAAACTCCGAAAAACCACGACAACCACCCGCAAAATCGCGAAAACGCAAGAAAATGAAAGCACAAGGGAAGAGAGTCGCCGGTAAGAAGAAAGAAAGGATGAACGACGCGTTTAAAAAGGAGAAAATGGCAGGAAGAGGGACAGTCGCGCTGAGCACGGCCTCAGCACGGCCGTGTTGTGCCCGTGCTTAAGTAAATTCAACGAAAAACGAAGAACTCGGCACGTCCGTGACGCGTGCACGGGCAGTGCTCCGGGATTCAGCACGGCCTCGGCACGGCCGTGCTTCTCCCCGTGCTGAATGGAAAAGATCAAACCTGGAAAGCCTGTGAATTTCATCCCCATCAGCACGGGGGTGTTATGCCCGTGCTGGGTCTGGAACCTTCCCTCATGAAGAAAAACACGCCGGATTCAAAACAAAACGCAACAAAAACACAAAAACACACCAAACAACAACCACAACAGAGAAGTAACAAAGAAATGAAATAAATCGGGTTGCCTCCATTAAGCGCTCTTTTAACGTCACTAGCTTGACGGGTCTAGCCTCATCTTAAGATGGTTCAAAGATGTACCTTTCCTCTTGGTGCCCTGCAGACCAACATTCTATGAAAGGACAAAAAGAATTTATCAGAAATGCCTCACCAAAGCTGAGGTCATTAGTAGAATCACGTTTCGGGGTAGAGGCTTGTTGTTTTTTCCATTCCACTACCTTCTGCCACCATGTCTGGGCCTTTGATCCCCTGCATTTCCTTCTTTTGGCCTTCAATTCTAGTTGACCAATGCTCGAGGGTGTAACAGCGATGGTTTCCTCTTGGTCTATGAGCTCCTCATCTGGGGGTTCCTCACCTATTAAATCAGAAAGATGATCATTTCGCCAGATTTCCTGCACACAGTCATAAATAATGTCATTAGTAATGTCTAAGAAATAGCAAGAATCATCAAATGCCATGGGGTGTCTCATAGCCTCCTTCAGCTTGAAAACAACTTCTTCATCCCCCACTCTTAATGTTAGGCGGCCATCCTTCACATCAATGATGGCTTGTGAAGTAGCGAGGAATGGACGCCCAAAAATTAAAGGTACCTTAGCCCATTCATCTAAATCCAGAACAACAAAGTCGACCGGGAATATGAATTTGTCGACTTTCACTAAAATGTCCTCAACAATTCCCAAGGGTTGGCGGGTGGAGCGATCAGCAAGTTGGAGCGTCATTTGAGTTGGCTTGAGTTCCCCCAACCCCAGCTTCTGAAAACTTTTTAATGGCATGAGGTTGATACTTGCTCCTAGATCAGCCAACGCCTTTTCATCCATCATCCCCCCAATGGTGCACGGGATGATGAAACTTCCCGGATCTTTTTCCTTTTTGGGAATTTTATTTGAGATGATGGCAGAACATTCCTCACTCAAGTGACCGTCGAAACTACTTCCAATTTCCTCTTGTTAGTCAATAATTCCTTGAGGAACTTGGCATACTTCGGCATCTGGGAGAGAGCTTCCACGAATGGAACATTGATGTGCAACGTTTTAAACATCTCCAGAAACTTCTTAAACTGTGCCTCCTGTTGGTCCTTCTTTAGTTTAGCTGGATAGGGCAACGTAGGCTTATAGTCTACTACCAAGTCTTTCCCCTTGCCCTTATCCTTTCTCCCCGAACTTGCCCCTGAATCTTGATCCTGAGCTTCCGCTTCTAATTCTTGGGGGAGATCTTGCTGTGCTTGTGGGGTTGAAAGTTCCAGTTCCCTGCCACTTCTCAAAGTGACTGCCTTGAGAGACTCCCGGGTATTAATTTCTGTATTACTTGGGAGAGCACCCTGGGGTCGTTCAGCAACCGTCTTGGCGATCTGTGCAACCTAACGCTCAAGGTTCTGTAAAGAGGCCTGCTGATTCCTCATCATCTCTTCATGCCCCGTGATTCGGGCATCATTAGCTTGAATATATTGAACGAGGAGAGCTTCAAGAGATGGTCCCTTTTTTTCTGGTGGTGGGGGCCTCGAAAATTGAGGCTGAGTCTGCTGCTGCTGCTGTTGCTGAGGGGGCCACTGCTACCCCAGACTCTGGTCTTTCCAAGAGAAATTAGGGTGATTCCTCCACCCTGGGTTGCAGGTGCTGCTGTAGGGATTCCCTGAATACCTCCGATTCTGACCAATGAAATCCACCTGTTCGGTGGCACTAACTCCCTCAGAAGAACAACTGGGCCCTGCTTGGTTCGCCCAACTATCGGTATTCATGTTCATTGCTGGAGATTGGACTTGCATTGTGTCCAACCTCTTAGAGATGGCTTCCACCTGTGCTGCCAAAGTAGTGAGCACATCAACCTCATAAAGCCCGGCTGTTTTTACGGGCTTGTTCCTTTCTAAGCTCCACTGATATCCATTGGAGGCCATATTTTCAATCAGATTCTGTGCCTCGTCTGGTCTCTTACTGCACAAGGAGCCTCCTGCTGCGGCGTCCAGAATCTGCTTGGTGGCTACATTCAATCCATTATAAAAGATTTGGATCTGCATCCATTCCACTATACCATGCTGCGGGCACTTCCTCAACAGTTCCTTGTATCGCTCCCAGGTATCATACAACGTCTCAGATTCTGCTTGCCGGAACGAGGAGATATCACTTCTAAGCTTAGTGATCTTGGCTGGTGGGAAATATCTGGTCAAAAATTTCTCTGCCAACTGTTCCCAGCTCGTAATAGAACCCGCTAGCAAGGAACTTAGCCATTGCTTGGCCCTCCCTCGCACAGAGAACAGGAACAATCTTAGACGAACCGCATCCTCGGACACATTGTTCGCCTTAAAAGTGTCACAAATTTCCAGAAAAGTTACCAGATGGGCATATGGGTCTTCATCTTGGAAGCCATCAAACTGGCACATCTGCTGCACCATCTGAATAAAATTGGGCTTCAACTCGAAATTATTGGCTGCGACTGGGGGTCGCACAATACTAGACCCAAATCCTTCCAGATTAGGCCGAGCATAGTCAGAAATGCTTCTCTGATTTCCAGCCATGTTTTCTTCTTGGTCCACTTCAACACTTACTTCCACTGACCCGGTTTCTCTTAAGTGAATATGTCGCTGTCTCCGATGAAATGTCCGCTCAATATCTGGATCTGGAGAAGCAAGATGGGAAGAATTCCCCCGGGTCATGCACTGCACCCGCACACACACCAAAAGAAACAGATGAGATATGAATTTTCAAGCTCAAAGCGAAAAGAGAAAAGAAAAATAAACAGCTTAAGAAAAACGAAGAAAAACCAAAGAACAAAAACAAAGAATACAAGAAAAATAAAATAAGAACAAAAGAAAATGAATTAAAAGCAAAATAAACGGTTAGAGTACTAAGACTGTCCGTATTCTTAGAAGTTGCCAGTCCCCGGCAACGGCGCCAAAAACTTGGTACGCCCCTTGCGTATCCGCAAGTGCACGGGTCGCACAAGTAGTAAAGTGTACCCTTTGGGTCGGGTAGTCGAATCCACAGGGACTGGTATAGCTTCTAATACTAACGTCCTACTTAATATCTAACCAAACCGAAGATGAAGGAATTGACTTTGGACTGACTTCGAGCAAGTTGAGGGAATGGAAAGTTCACCAAGGGAAGATTTAGGATTGACTCGATGGAGGAGATGGGGCCCCGGGGTTGGGTTTCTGACGATCACTAACTCAGTCTTTCTCAGTAATTATCAGGGATGTCTTCAGTTCAAAACCTAGTTATGCTATAAGCATGTGGTTTCTAGCACTGCCAAGCCCTAAATTGAACTCCCTCTGCTTGCAACAATCAATAAAGATTCACAAACCTAGATAGGAGAACCAAACTACCAAGCATCAAGCACTAAACAACATACAAGATAGCCAATAACCTTAGTTTATTGAAATGAACAAGACAATCATAAAAACAGCAAGTAAAGACTACGAGTTCGAGCTACAACGTCATACAACCACCCCCGGGGCTCCATTAAGAGTTTAGCCCCTTATGATAACAACCAACAAACACAATGCCAAAGAAATTACAAGACAAGGAATTGAAAACTCCCTAATTTCTTGCATCCTTGAGGTTGTCGAAGGATCTACGATGTCGTGTAATCTCCCTCCGATCGGCCTACCATACGCTTGGCATTCCTTTGATGAAGTAGAGGATCAACCCCCAAAGCTCTCCCTTTCTTTCTCCCAAAGTTCGCACACTCAAAAGTCCCCCAAAAACCTAAGTTTTTAGGGTTTTAAAGTTTTCCCGATGTGAGCACGGGCGTGCTGAAACCGTGCTTCAAGCCGTGCAGATTACGGCCAAATAACTCTTCAGAAAACTCACAAACCTGTAATCTGCACGGGGAACAGCAGGCGTGCTTAGACCATGCTGAGGCTTTGCACGACCGTGCTCAGCGAACTCTGGCTGTGCTGATCTATGGCTGCATTCTCCTGTAATTTTCACGGGAAGCAGCACGGGCGTGCTTCGACCGTGCTGAGATTTTCACACCCGTGCTCAGCGGACTCAGGCTGTGCTGAATCACAGTAGAATTCTTCTGCATTTTGCACGGGGAACAGCACGGGCGTGCTCAAACCGTGCTGAGCTTGGTGAGGTTTCTTCTAAGTCCTTTAGCTTCTAAAATTGTTCCAAAAGCGCTTCTTTTTACTTCAGGACTTTGATATCTGCATGACGAACAACGAATACCTCAAATAGCACCGTACTTGGAGAATTATAGCCAAAACATTCAATAATGATGAAGGTATAGCATGCAATATATATATATATATATGAAATGCGCTCATCACCTTATCATCATTCGTATGGGATTAGGGTTTAACCATCTAGAAATTGGGGTTGAACTAATGTTGAGATCCGTCGGCCTAAATTAGCCTTGCTATGTTATTTTCATGCATCCATATATCATGATGACCCTTAATGGGGATCCTCATCCCTAGGCCTATTTATCTCATAGTTACTTTTGTGATCTCTTTTCTCGCCTTGAAATTGGTATATTTGTAATTTATTTACTTTCTTGCATGTATTAGAGTAGTTGATGGTCACCGCACGCGTCGCTAAAAAGCGAGGACAAGGCTTCTAGGCCGCAAGTGCACGGGTAGTCAAGTAATACCTCTTGTGCGGCCACAAGAGGGTTATATTCCCTAGGGTCCCAAGATCCACTATTACTTCCACATCGACAGTTGTTTAGCCGAATAAAAACAAAAGTTGTTGTAAGGAAATGAAATTAAACTAACAATAAAAGCTTTAACTACTGACAGATTGCACACACCAAGAAGAAATCAAATAGAGAAGATAAGGCCGCGGGCGAGGATTCCCCCGGGAGAAATACAAGTAAGGACGTTGTGATAACAAGTAATGCATGGATGTAGTATAATATTTTGGCCCGTCTAGGCTTGGAAGTCGACTACCCCGGAACCTCCGTAGTGTAGCCCTAATCCAGTACAAGTTCCTTCATCCTAAGGATACTCACACGATGTCATTGGGACTAAGGAGCCTTGGTTAGAGTTATCTATAAGCAATTGCGCTAAGATGAACTCTACAACCTACGGAAGGCTACCGGAACCTCCGGTGTACCGGTACAATGGACCCCTCTTCATACTATGTGGATCTAATGCGAGAGCGCACCTCGTGCAACCAAGAACAATAGATAAGATGAAATGCAGAGTTCTCATGCAAATCACCACAGTTAAGAACACAAAGTATGAAACGAAATGGCACACCATGCATTCATTAAATTAAGAGTACAACATCCAATACAAGTATTCCTCCCAAGGTTCACCGGTTGCCCGGCGGCCTTGGGAGGTTTAGCTCGACATGAATAAGAAGGAAAGTTGACACAATAAGGAGTACATCAACAAAACACCAAAAACTTCCACTTGAACGTGTCGACTAGGTTTGATGAAGAAACTTGCCGAATCCGCGTCGGCAAGCTCTAGGATGAAGATCCTCGAGTTCTCCCGTCTTCTCTCCCTCGATGTCTCTCCAAAACGACCTCCTTTGATGAAGCTTTGAGCTTCGGGGTGTTCGGAGGCGTCGGTGGCAAAAGTCCCCCTAAGAAAAGGCCCTAATCGGCCTAAATACTCGACCAGTGTGCGGCCAGTGTGCGGGCCGCACACGTGGCTGTACACTAGTGTGGGCCCTGGTGTGTGGCCACTCACCAGACCGCACACCCCTCTGCCATGGGTGTGAGGCCTGTGCACAGCCCGCACACAGGCCATAAACGGCCCTGGGTTGTGTAGGAACGCTTGGGTGCCCTCCGGAGCTCGTTTCTCCTTCGTTTCTTCGCTCCTTGGCCTCGATTCTCCAGTTATAAACGTTCCTCTAAACATGAGTGGTACGAAGATGCCCTGAAATAGAAAAACAAGAAAAACACATCAAAGGGCACCTGTTTTATTCAATTAATGCATGAAAGTATAAGTAGTTCACCGTAATAACACGGTGTATTTAGACACTTATCAAATCACCCCCAACTTAAGGGTTTGCTTGTGCCCAAGCAAACAAACATTGAAAACAAGAGGAATTGATAAGTGGCTAAATACACAATCTCCAACTCGAGTGTAAGCATACAGCAGCACATGTAGAACTCTAGATGCTAAGCTACAACCAAAAATAAAATTTTGAACCATTCGTTCGGCAAGATGGTTTTGTGCGTGTGTAACCTTCTTCACCTGGATCCTTGTAACATAGATAGGAGAAAACGATACCCCGACGACCACTTCTTAAAGTACATCACACCACTTATAGCGATAACGGACCTTGGAATGGTAGGGAACCCCCTAATGAATTTACAAGGCACTTTTGTTTTTTTTGACTAACGTGAACTGTAGTCTTCATTTTGGAAGGGTAAATATGCCGATCAGGCACCAAAAACCCAACTTATTTAGAAGATTACAAGTTCACATTAACATACTCGTGCTTTTCTAGCTTTTGGCTTAGGAAACACTCTTTTTAGGAGCCCGAAACCTAAGTTAATTTGCTATTCAAGTAGAGGAGCATTGTCATTTTTATTACTATATAAAACTCTTTTTATTACCACACTTTATTTCCCTTTTTGCCAATTTAAAGAGAGAGACAGAAACCCTCAAACAACTCATTATAGGGAAGCCTAACACAACAAGGTACGTGTCGCTAAAAATGGGTTAGCTACTAAGAGGGACACGAAGGTTATCATTTAATCTAACCTAGGTGTCCAAGGTCCAGGCTAAAAAGGTATGTGATGGTATGCCGTGAATGATTGAAATTCATTAAGTGCAGGGTTGTGTGCAAGGCTTAGCATCTATCATTATCCTACTCTACTGTATACTTGAGTATCATAGCCATCACCAGTTCCAATCATGCATCCATGTCATTAAATTTCACCCTAAAATAGGCATGCACAGAAAATAACAAAAATTTAGACTCTACAGACAAAAGTGTATGCATGCCACCCCACTGAAAGACGTACATTGTCCCCAATGTACAAAATCGGCGGCTCAAAGAATATGATAAAAGTATAAAGCGTAGAGAGGGGGTTGAGGGGAGCTTTCCTGAAGCATAGAGGCATCGCGTGGAAGGGTATGCTGAGTATTCGCGCTGCATCCTATGATGGTGGAGAGACAATAAGACAAGGGCCATGTCTACCCCTGCGTGGTAGACAGGGCATTAGATCAAGACATCCTTAATCATCACAGAATATTTATTAAAGAAAATTACATAAGACACAAAAAGTAAGATAGAAGCTTGGAAGAGTGACACTCTTTCCAACAACTACAGAAACACACATGCAAGGAAAATCGAAAAAGACGACAACGACAGATAACAAGACTTAAAAACAAGTGTCCCAGGAGTCGGTCGAGGCCGGTGGTGCTGAGGTGGGTGGATGTTTAGGGGGCTGCTGGAGGAGCATGAGAATATGCCGCTAGCCCTGTAGGAGTGCATGTTACTGATAAACGTCTAAATATACATATTTTATACGAATTTGTGTATATTTTTCTGTTCTCTTCTTGTTAAGTTGTTGTCTATTTTCATGTTTAAAGTTGTTTTAATTGTGTTACAAGCCCTGAATAAGCCAAAATAAGCTCAATAACATATTTATGAAAAAATCGACACCAAATACGATGTTTTTGGGATTCATCACTGTAGCAGTATTGTAGCAAAGTACTATAGCAAGATTATTGTAAACGTACTGTAGCAGAGTACTGTAGCACCGAAAAAACTGAGAAAGTCACTGGATGCCTTGCGGGCAACCTTGCGCCCGCAAGGTCACCCGCAAGGCATCGCGATGTCATGAATTTAAGGGCTTTTAGGGCATTTGGAAAGGAACTTTTGTCCTTCTCCTTGGAGCTCCACACCATCATCATCAAATCCGGCTTGGAGGAGGAATTTGAGGGTGTTTTCATGGCAAGATCGTGGACGAGAGTGCATTTGGGATCAAGTTCCAACTCTAGGGCATCATTGGAGGAAGGTTGAAGACAATTGAAGCCACCTCTTGAGTGGCATCTTCCGAACCCCATTTTCATCTTTGAGGGAGTTGATCATGCTTTATTTAGTTGTTTTCATGCTTTTGAGTGTGTATTTTGCGATTATGAACAACTAAACCCCAAGGTCACCGGATGTAGGTGAACCTTGAGGGTGAACTTGTGTATTTTGGATGCTTGGTTTTAATTAATGCTTGTAGGCTTATTTTTTATCCTTGTTTGGTGCTCTTGAATGTTTAGGGTATGCATGAGACCTCTGTAAATCTATACTTAGGCAATACTCGGTTGCATGATCATTGCCCTAGTGTTAAACTCACCAAGCTTGGAAGGGAAATATGTATAAATACGCCATGACCATTGGGTATTTATACCCCTCCAATTCTAGGGTTAACTACTCACCAGTAGTCTAACTTTAGCTAGAGAAAACCACATTGCCCTTTGCAATCGTAGGAGGAATTGAACGGAACAGAACCCGTATTCAATACTCGTACCGGATTAGGGGTCAACCGCCGTGACCATCGGGTTGACCTAATCTAGGGTTTTCTCGGTCCATCAAGCCAATTGCATGTTAATCCAGTGTCCTGTACATTTCAGTAGCCCCTGAGGGGATCCTTATTCGTGACCGCTTTCTCACTTTGATTTCCACTTTTAACGCCCTGGTTATTTATCATTTTGAATTGCACTTATTTCATTTAATTGCATTTTCATCCTTTACTCTCGAGTTTGATCGGCTAGACCACATTGCGAGAATGAAGCAAGGATAGATTCTTGGGCCCGTGGGAATACGACCCACTCGTGCGTGCGTGATCTGCCCCTTGCGTATCCGCAAGTGCATGGGTCGTACAAGTAGTAAAGTGTACCCGTAGGGTCGGGTAGTCGAATCCACAGGGACTGGTGTAGCTTCTAATACTAACGGGGTGCTTAATATCTAACCAAACAAAGAAGGATGGATTGTGACTCTCGATTGAAATTAAGGAGATTGAGGGAGAGAATTGCACAAAGGAGAATGTAAGGATTGACTCGATGGAGGAGATGGGGCCCCGGGGTTGGACTTCTGACGTTCACTAACTCGGTCTTTCTCAGTATTTATCAGAGATGTCTTCAGTTCTAAACCTAGTTATGCTATAAGGGTGTTGCTTCCAGCGCTACCGAGCTCTAAGTTGAAATCTTACTGCTTGCAACTATCAATCATGATTCACAAACCTAGATAAGAAAACCTAACTTCCAAGCATTCAAGCACTAAACAACACACAAGATAACCAATAACTCAGATTTATTGTAAGGAACAAGACACTCATAAATGCTGCAAGTAAAGTGATAAACGTCTAAATGTACGTATTTTATACGTATGTATTGTGTTTTACTGATATGTTTTGTTAATGAATCGATGCCCTTTGATGGTTTAATCGGGGATTTTTCTTGTTCCACGCACAAAGAAGCTTAGGGGAGCTCGACAACGCGATTTGAGAAGAAATCAGCATGGAAAAAGGCGTTTTAGGGCCTCGAGCACTATAGCAGTTACTGTAGCAATCACTGTAGAACTTACGGGAAAATCAGCAACCTTCTAATGGTTCTATACGGGCATGTATACGGCCCGCATACCTGTCCGCATAACCCCCCGACTGGGGCTTTTAAAATGGAAAAAAAGAAGAGAGAAGGGGGGTGGTTTTTAGAGAGAGGCCTAGGGTTTTGGAGAGCTTCTTCTTCCAACTTTTGATCAGACCTTAGGGATGACGAGGGGAGCGATTCTAAGGTGGAAAACGACGGGGAGAACAAGATTTGGGCAAGATCTACTCCGAATTTCATCGATTGAGGAGGTAGAAGACAATTGAAGCCACACCTTGAGTGGCGTCTTCGGAAGCCACTTCTTGAGGAATTCCAAACGTCATTCGGCCTCCGGATTTTGAGGGAGTTTTTCTATGTCTTTGTTGGTTGTTTTCAAGATGAACCTTGTTTGTAGACTTGAGATGAACACTTAAACCCCCAAGGTCACCGGATGTGGGTGAACCTTGGGGGTGAACTTGTGTATTTTTAGATGCTTTGATTTATTTATGCTTTTGGTTGGTTTTTGAATCCTTGCTTGATGAGAATTATTACCTTGATATGCATGAGAATCTTGTTTATCATTTCCTTGTTTCTACTAGGATTGCATGAACATTGCCCTAGTTGTAGACACATTCAAGCTTGGAAGGGAAGTCGTATAAGTATACCGTGATCATCGGGTACTTGTACCCCTCCGTTTTAGGGTTGGCTTCTTTGTGGAGTTTTAACCCTAATTTGTGAAAGCCACTACTCTCTTTGCAATCATGGAAGGATGTGGGGTGGAAGGAGTTCTTCATCCACTACTTCTATTGGATTTGGGGTCAACACCGTGACCATCGGGTTGACCTAGCTTAGGGTTTTCTATAGGTCCAAATTGCCAAAAGCTTGATAACCTTAGCCTCCTTTGCACTTTAGTAGCCCCCTTGGTGAGCCACATCCGTGACCATTTTTTCTACCTTGATCCGATCCCATTGTGAGTAAAGGTAGCTCCTTGCGAATACGACCCCTGTGTCACGCACAGGGTATTACTTGGCGAGCTGTGCACTTGCGGAGTCTGTGTGTTACGCACACGACCATAAAGATAAAGAGTTCAAGCTACAACGTCATATAAACAACCCCGGGGCTCCCTTAAGAGTTTAGCCCCTCATGACAATAAACAACAAGTACAATGCCAAAGAAATTGAAATACAAGAAGTTGAAAACTCCCTATTTTCTTGCATCCTTGTGGTTGTCCGAGGATCTACAATGTTGTAAAAGCTCCTCCCGATCGGCCTACCATAGGGGTGACATTCCCTTGATGAAGAGGAGGATGAACCCCCAAAGCTCTCTCTTCTTTCCTAATTTCGTTCTCCACCAAAAGTCTGTTTTGAAACTAAGTTTCTAGGGTTTTAATGTTTTCCCAATGTGAGCACGGGCGTGTTGAAGCCGTGCTTCAAGCCGTGCAGATTACGACAAAATAAAACTCCAGAAACTCGCATTCCTGTAATCTGCATGTGGTACAGCACGGGCGTGCTTAGGCCGTGCTGAGGGTTTGCACGACCATGCTCAGCGAACTCAAACTGTGCTGACTTTGGCTGAATTCTCCTGCAATCTGCACGAGGTACAGCACGGGTGTGCTCAAGCCGTGTTGAGCTTGATGAGATTTCTTCTAAGTCCTTTAGCTTCTAAAATCATTCCAAAATACTTCTTCTTGCTTGAGGACCTTGATATCTGCATGAAAAACTAAGAATACCTCAAATAGCACCGTACTTCGAGAATTAAAGCCAAAAGACTTAATAATGATGAGGGTAAAGTATAAAATATATATATATGAAATGCACTCATCAGTGTGCGAGTGGTTTATTACTTGACGACCCCGTGCGCTTGCGGGAGATCGAACCACCAGCTACCCTTGGAGGAATGTAGCCATTCGGGAAGACCCCAATACGAGTAACAATACAAGTGTAGAGACTGCGAAGAAACAGAATGATGATGTTCCAAAACCACCCACTCATAAGAGCCCTGAATACAAACCTGTGGTGCCATATCCCTCTGATGATCGCATTTCATATATATATATTTTGTACTTTACCCTCATCATTATTGAGTCTTTTGGCTTTAATTCTCCAAGTGCGGTGCTATTTGAGGTATTCTTAGTTTTTCATGCAGATATCAAAGTCCTGAAGCAAGAAGAAGTGTTTTGGATTGATTTTAGAAGCTAAAGGACTTAGAAGAAATCTCGTCAAGCTCAACACGGTTTGAGCATGCCCGTCTTGTTTCCCCGTGCGGATTGCAGGGAGAATTCAGCCAAAGTCAGCACAGTCTGAGTTCGCTGAGCACGGTCGTGCAAACCCTCATCACGGCCTAAGCACGTTCGTGTTGTACCCCGTGCAGATTACAGGAATGCGAGTTTCTGGAGTTTTATTTGGCCGTAATCTGTACGGCTTCAACACGCCCGTGCTCACATCGGGAAAACATTAAAACCCTAGAAACTTAGTTTCATGGGAGACTTTTTGGTGGGCGAACGAAGGGAGGAAAGAGGAGAGAGCTTTGGGGGTCATCCTCCTCTTCATCAAGGGAATGTCACGCCTACGGTAGGCCGATCGGGAGGAGATTTTACAACATTGTAGATCCTCGGACAAGTACAAGGATGCAAGAAATTAGGGAGTTTTCAACTTCTTATATTTCAATTTCTTTGGCATTGTACTTGTTGTTTATTGTCATGAGGGGCTAAACTCTTAAGAGAGACCCGGGGTTGTTTGTATGACGTTGTAGCTTGAACTCTTTATCTTTACTTGCAGCATTTATTAGTGTCTTGTTCCTTACAATAAATCTGAGTTATTGGTTATCTTGTGTGTTGTTTAGTGCTTGAATGCTTGGAAGTTAGGTTTTCTTATCTAGGTTTGTGAATCATGATTGATAGTTGCAAGCAGTAAGATTTCAACTTAGAGCTCGGTAGCGCTGGAAGCAACACCCTTATAGCATAACTAGGTTTAGAACTGAAGACATCTCTGATAAATACTGAGAAAGACCGAGTTAGTGAACGTCAGAAGTCCAACCCCGGGGCCTCCATCGAGTCAATCCTTACATTCTCCTGTGTGCAATTCTCTCCCTCAATCTCCTTAATTTCAATCGAGAGTCACAAATCCATCCTTCTTTGTTTGGTTAGATATTAAGCACCCCGTTAGTATTAGAAGCTACACCAGTCCCTGTGGATTCGACTACCCGACCCTACGGGTACACTTTACTACTTGTACGACCCATGCACTTGCGGATACGCATGGGGCGTATCACCCTCAAGGCTCAAACAAGACAAGGAAGATGCCCAATTCAAAAAGTTCCTTAACATCTTCAAGCAACTTCACATTAATATCCCCTTGGTCGAAGCTTTATCGCAGATCCCTAAGTATGCTAAATTCATGAAGGAGCTCCTCACTAACAAAAGGAAGTTGGAGGATCTAGACACAGTGACACTTACGGGAAACTGTTCAGTTGTAATTCAAAAGAAATTGCCAAAGAAATTGATAGACCCGGGAAGCTTCATCATACCCTGCGTGCTAGGTGAGGAGATGCAAGAAAATGCACTGGCCGATTTAGGGGCCAGTATAAACGTGATGCCATACAATCTATTCCTGAAGTTAGGACTAGAGGATTTGAGACCCACGCGAATGACCCTACAGCTTGCAGACTGCTCAGTGAGAAGACCCAGAGGAGTTGTCGAGGATGTTCTTGTGAGGGTTGATAAACTCATCATTCCGGTAGACTTTGTGATATTAGACGTGGATGATAATGTAGAGGTCCCATTCATTCTTGGCCGCCCTTTCCTTAACACCTCCGGAGCCTTAATTGATGTTAAGGGAGGGAATATGACATTGAGAGTGGGGGATGAACAAGTTGTCTTCACTCTTCCAGAGGCTATGAAGCACACACTAGATCATGATGATACTTTATATTTCACGGATGTAACTGACGTAATAATTTTTGATTATGTGCAGGAAGTCCTCACTGTGAACCCCTTAAATGAGTACTTAGAAGGAATCGAGGACGAAGAAACTGAAGTAAGGGACCCCTCGCCTCTGCCAACACAACAACTAGCCCAAGTGGAATTTGTATCTCCTACCCGTAGCAAGAAAAAGAAAACTTTAAAGAAAGCATGGAGGAAGGTAAATGAGAAGATAAAGAAAAGCATAAGTATCTCCATGTTACCACCGAGTGAGGTAGACCACCTATATTTTGACAATCAAGGTAAATTCTGCATCTTCTCGTGTCTTTAAATGAATCTCCCAGGTAACAACCCCTGTCAAAAAATTGAGGTAAGTCTCGACCCTTTGTCCCACCATGAATTGAGGTACGATAAGTCGAGCTAACGACTTTAACCAAGCGCTTCTTTGGAGGCAACCAAAGCTTCTAAAATTCCTTGCACTCTAGTTTTCGTATTCTTTATTTTTGTAGTAGTTTTTGTTCTTAGATGTTGTCTTTGTTTTAGTTATTTTGTTCTTCATCTTTGTCATTTTCTTTGTTGCATGATGTTGAGATTCTTTGAGTTGTTTGATGTGTTGATGCTATGAAGCTTGCTTCTTGTGAGTTTATAGGCTTATATCGGCTTTGTTTTCATTGTTTTTAGGGTTTAAAGGAGGTTATATTGATGCTAAACAAGTTTGGAGCCGTTTTATGACCGTTAGAGGGGAGTTTGATCACACATGGCAAGCTCACGGGCAAGCTTGCGCTCACAAGCTTGCCCGTGAGCCATCCAGTGGATCATTGCGGATGGGCTTCCCCCCCGCAAGCCCAACTGCAAGGCATCCAGTGGATCCTTGTGGGCAACCTTGCGCCCGCAAGGCCGCCTACAAGGATTCCCGAGAAAAGCCCTTAAAGGGCCGTCCCTCATCTTCTTTCTCTCATCTTCACACTCCCATCTTTCTTCTCCCATTTCTCACTCATTTCTCCACCAAATCACCTCATTTTTTTTGCTCTAAAACACTCTCCTCCTCCTCTAAACTCGTTTGTTAAAGAATTTTGGTAGATTACACTCTTTTCAAGCCGTTTTAAGCTTTTGATTCATCCCTAATACTCTAGGGTTAAGGTTTGGTTTTCATTCTTATACCTTGTGTTTTAATGAAATTTTGGGATGAAATCTATGTGTTTTTGGTTCTATTTGTTTAATATAGCATTGTGAGAATGGTTTTGCATGATTGTAAAGATTTTTGGCTACTTTTTCAAGCAAAACGCTTGCCAAATTTTCTCGGATTTACTGTAGCAATGAACCATTCCCTTTTATTTTCATTCCATGAAGCTTCATTCTTTTTGTAATTTGGTTTAATGGTGCCCCCTTGGTCTTGTAGGCATGAGGTCCAAGAAAGTAGCTCATAAGAGGACACGGAGAGACCGTTCTCCGCCCGCCGACGGACCAAGATTTTGAAAAGACGATCATAAGAGCCGATTCGCCCTTTTGTCAAGGAAAACATGCGGCACCATACGAAAGATTGATTGGAATGTTTTGAGAACCTTGGAGTTAGATGAAGTCGTCTTGGAGCTTATTTCTCATGATGGGTGGGACAAATTGTTCTCCATTGAAGAACCCACCTACAACATCTTCAGTGGGCACCACCTCCGCAGCTACCATCTGTGCGGCATCATCACGGCCATCCGACTCTTAGACTCCCAGCATCACGCCACTTGTTCTTGTTTTTGATGTTCTTTTTATCTATTTTGCTGCTCTTCTTGTTGTTTGCATTAGTGTTTACTTTTTTAAGTTAGTTAGGGTTTTGACCCTACTAAACTTTCTTTGTTTGTTTTGAATTTTCTGTTTTTGCACTCTCCTATATTATTTTCATTATGGAGTTGTGATCAGTGTTTTGTATTTTTCCAGGAATTTCTTTAGAAATGCTTCACACTCCAAGCCCTTACCATATGGAACACCCCAGTCCACATGCATTTCATCGACGGATTGGGGAAGTTTCTTACTCCATCTTTTAATTCTTGTTATATATTTTTCCCACCCTGTACTGCTGATTTATGTACATTGGGGACAATGTACAGCTTTAGGTGTGGGGATGGTGTATTATACGTTATTGCATGCTTGAATTACATAAGATAGCTATGATCTTATTGTTAAGGATTTCCTAGCTTGGTAGAATGACAGTAGTGAGTTGTACTTTACATGTGCTTGAATGTAGTTCTGTTTCATTCTTAGTGCACATTTGTACCTGCTCACTATAACTCCTAATTCTGACGCTCTAACTCATCTTATTGATTTTTGTGTTAGGATGCTAAATTCTTCTTTCAATAGTCCTTTAAAAACTTTTGAGTCTCATGTTTTTGCTTTAACCCTAAGTGAGGTTTTTAAATGAGGTTTTTAGCAGGTAATTGATCAGGCGTCTTGAAAAAAAAATTGAAAATGATTCTATGTCAGTATTTCTCTGCTTGTAAAAGCATGAATGCGTACATGTAGATATGTAATTAAGTAAGTTGGGTGGCTCTTGTGCCTGGCCAGCACCTGCATCCTTCTGAAAGATTTTTGTGCAGTCTACATTAAGCGGACTCGGGAAAAAAAAATCTTGACCTTTCGGGCGCTTGAAACCTGTTCTACCTTCACTTGATGTTAAAGTTCCGTTTTGGAGACCAGAAGATTTTTAATTGACTATTGAGAGGGTCTTTAGCACTTCTAACACTAACATCAATTTGTGTGAGATGAATGGATATCCTGGGGTAATCCAAGGTGTGGAGGTCAGGGTGAGAGTTAGCACATACTCACAAGAACACTTTAGATGAAACAGAGCTGATATTGCTTGACTTTACGTTGAACAACTCACTTCTTGATTTCTGTCCATTTGTGCTTGTGGAGTCCTGTACATTTGAGCTTGAGGTCGTATATTTAGCCATTTATCTTCTTGCCCCTGTTCTTCATGTTTGTTTGCTTGGGGACAAGCAAAGGCTTAGGTGTGGGGATGTTTGATAAACGTCTAAAGATATGTATTTTATACGTATTTGTGTATATTTTCTGTTCCCTTTTTGTTAAGTTGTTGTTTATTTTCATGTTTAAAGTTGTTTTAGTTGTGTTACAGGCCCTGAATAAGCCAAAATAAGCTCAAGAACGTATTTATGAAGAAAATCGACACCAAATACGCCTTTTTTGGGTTTCATCACTGTAGGAGTACTGTAGCATAATTACTATAGCAAGATTACTGTAGCATGGTATTGTAGCATCAAAAAACTGAGAAAGTCTCTGGATGCCTTGGGGCAACCTTGCGCCCGTAAGGTCACACGCAAGGCATCGCGATGTCATGAATTTAAGTGCTTTTAGGGCATTTGGAAAGGAACTTTTGGCCTTCTCCTTGGAGTTCCACAGCATCATCATCAAATCCGGCTTGGAGGAGGACTTTGAGGACGTTTTCACGGCAAGATCATGGAGGAGAGTGCATTTGGGAGCAAGATCCAACTCTAGGGCATCATTGGAGGAAGGTTGAAGAAAAGGGAAGCCACCTCTTGAGTGGCGTCTTCGGAACCCCATTTTCGTCTTTGAGGGAGTTGATCATGCATTATTTAGTTCTTTTCATGCTTTTGAGTGTGTATTTTGAGATTATGAACAACTAAACCCCAAGGTCACCGGATGTAGGTGAACCTTGGGGGTGAACTTAAGTATTTTGGATGCTTGGTTTTAATTAATGCTTGTAGGCTTATTTGTGACCCTTGTTTGGTGCTCTTGAATGTTTAGAGTATGCATGAGAACTCTGTGTATCTATACTTAGGCAATACTAGTTGCATGACCATTGCCCAAGTGTTAGACTCACCAAGCTTGGAAGAGAAATATGTATAAATACGCCGTGACCATCGGGTATTTATACCCCTCCAATTCTAGGGTTAACTACTCACCGGTAGTCTAACCTTAGCTAGAGAAAACCACATTGCCCTTTGCAATCGTATGAGGAATTGAACGGAATAGAAGCCGTATTCAATACTCGTACCGGATTAGGGGTCAACTGCCGTGACCATCGGGTTGACCTAATCTAGGGTTTTCTCGGTCCACCAAGCCAATTGCATGTTAATCCAGGCGTCCGTACATTTCGTTAGCCCCCCGAAGGGATCCTTATCCATGACCGCTTTCTCACTCGATTTCCCCTTTCATCGCCTTGGTTATTTATCATTTTGAATTGTACTTATTTCATTTAATTGCATTTTCATCCTTTACTCTCGAGTTTGATCGGCTAGACAACATTGCGAGAAGGAAGTAAGGATAGATTCTCGGGCCCTTGGGAATACGACCCACTCGTGCGTGAGCGAGTGGTTTATTACTTGACGACCCCGTGCGCTTGCTTGGAGATCGAACCACCAGCTGCCCTTGGAGGAGGGCGGTAATATCTGCACTCCGTCGTTGCTTGCACTAATCCAAGTTCCTGTAGTTGGCAACACATGTCAGCTAAATCACTAGTGTAAGCAGCTCTGTGATGTAGCGCGGCCGCCTGAGGGGTAGTGGGTGTAGCCATCTCCTCGTCGTCGTCCTCGCCGCTGTCTACTTCGTTGGCAAGAATGAAACTTTTGCCTCGGCGCTTCACAATGCCAATATAGTTCAGCGTCTGTAGCCTGAGGGGAAGGATGCCCCCAACGCGCTCCTTGGACTGGACTCGGGCAAGAGCATTCGCTCCCCGTGCTAAGCGAGTAACGAAGGGTCCAAGAAAGATCTGCGCTATCGGGGGATGCGGTGCAGGGCGTGTAAATAATTCGGCCATGACATGGCCTAGGTTCAGCGGCTCACGACGAATCATGCTATAGAGTATCAGGAGGTCCATTTTAGTCACGACCCCGGTGCTATCGCTTCGCCCCGTGATAGAACGGCTGAGGAGTGCTTGTATCACCCGGTATGATGGTTGTGCTAAATGGGAGGCCTTCTTGGAATCTTGAGTGGCCCCCGTAGTGATAGAATTCGAAAACGCGCTTGGGGTGACGGTGGAGGGGAAGTCGCGAGCCAAATGGGGGTATTCCATGCTGGTTACAAAGTCACGATCGTAGATACCCAAGCATATAGCAAAGTCCGCGTGGCTCATAACTTGTTGCTCTCCATTTACTTGGAATTTGATCCCTCCCGGACGATGAATATGAGCGACATTCCGATCGGCTTCGAAAGTGCTCAATACCTCTAGAGTAAGTTCCCTATAGACGGGGTCGTCGACTTCAAGTATGGCAAGCCATTGATAAGTGCTTGATTATATATATTTTATAATATCAGTTTACATGCATTGAGCATCACTTTTATCAGGTTTTAGCATTAACAAGGTGTGTTTTGTGTTCTTTTGTGCAAACAGGGCTTTGGAGACATGACGTACAGGAAGAAGCAAAGATAGGGTGTGATGACACGTTTCAAGGCCACAATCAGAAGTTGTGTTCATATGCATGGGGGTGTTGCCAACTTTCGGAGGGGTACAAGTTATTACACAACCGAAAGGGCACAAAGGCAGTAGTGCGCCCATGCCCCAGCTTCCGTACAAAGCAGAAGAAGGTTCTTGAGGATTTCAAAGAATAGAAAGCCACACACCCTACAACACGAGCGTGTGCCCGACCGTGTGGACTCCAAGGAAGACTTCGGGGGAAAAATCACTGTAGCATTTACTGTAGCGTGTGGAATTTAGCAACAGTCTTCACACGCCCGTGTGGACTTTCCACACGGGCGTGTGTATGCCCGCGTAAAGCCCCGAATTCAAATTATAAAAGCCGCATTGTGATAATGTTTAGGGATCTTTTCGGCCACTTTCGAGAGACAAGGCGGCTAGGGCTTGGGAGGAGTTCTTTGCGGCTTTGGGAAGCTTTCCTCACCAACTTGGATCGATTCCTCCTCTGTCATAGCGTCAAGGAAGCCATCGGCGACTTAGCTTCGGAGTGGATTCAATCCAGACGTGGAAACTACCCATCAAGACCATCATCAAGAATTCAAGGGGGTTATTCTTTATGTCTTTGGAACTTTATTCTGAATTTATTATTTGTTTTGTGACTCGCTCCATGGAGAGCTAAACCCCTAGAGGGTATTCGGACATGTAAACCCTAGGATTCTTATTTTCATTAGATTTACATCGTGTTTCTATTCGAATTTATCAGTTTGAGTTTTACTCTTGAGTTCTTAATGCTTGTTTGTGCTTTTGATTTCATTATTAATTGCCTTGCATGTTTTATTCAATCTATTGAAGAGAGAGATCACCACTAGGTTTAGAATTGCCAAGAGTAAAGAGGGTTGAGAGGGTGAGCTGTGAGATAGCGGAGTGTCCCCTTTCCCTTCCGATAGATATCTCCTATCTCCATATTCCCTAAGTGTTAAGCAACCATATGTGGTGTGAGGCGTCGAGAGAATTCTCCGCCGGGACCTCGTAGGGGGTTAGGGATCTTTCACCTGGAGGCAGGGTAAGATCTACTTTTATGAATTGGTTATATCTTTGGGATCCCTAGAGTTTTAAGCAGTCATATGTGGTGTGAGGCGTCGAGAGAATTCTCCGCTGGGACCTCGTAGGGGACTAGTTATCGGTGACCTGGAGGCAGGGGCCGTTATACCTTTGGATACCCACGACTCATTGTTTTCGTTTAGAAACACTTGTAATCTACATCCAACACCCGAATCCTAGGAGGAGCACTGTCCGGATACCTCACTTTTATTGATTGAGAACTCTTTTCCTTTTATTTCCTGCGCACTTGTGGTGACACTCTTAGTGTTGGCCATTAGATCATCAAACACTACATTCATTAGGCTAGATAACAAAAGAGGGGCTATTACTAGTACTTCTGTTCCCTGTGGTTCAACAACCCGACCCTTTGGGTCCACTTTTATTACTTGACAACCCGTGCACTTGCGGTAACGCAAGGGGTTGACACACATCACCCTGCTGTGTTGTTGCGGAGACGCATCAGCCGTCGATCGAACCCTACTAGCCGTCGGACATCATTCGCCAAACCGAGCATCTCCAACACTTGCCAATCAAGCACTCTAGTTTGGGCGAATAGTTTCACTTTAAGCATATCGGATCGGCGAGCGAAAAGGCCATCGGTGAATTGGGGTGTTGAGGATGAGCTAGCCCCTGTCGCAAGGTCGCTTGTGTGAAACACGCTTGTTCGGCATCTCCCTACACAACACAATATAGCCCTCGATCACATATACGCCCACCATCATATTAAATAAATACGAGAAAACAATTTCAGGTGACCCAATAAATCATACATTCATGTGGTTGCACAAGGTAAACATAATGTCCCGTGAAAAAGAAAACTCCAACACAAGGTGGCCACACGATGAACGGGAAAGCAAAATACCAACATCAATTGGAAGAATTGAGAGTACCACATGTCCTTCCTTCATGAACTAAAGGACTTGGAGCAATTCCAAATAAAAGAAAATTCACTTAAAAGGCAAGGAAGCTCACCTACGTTGAGGACAAAGGAAAGATGAATTGGCGGGGAAACGGCGATAAAAACGATGGATCGGTGTTCCCTTAGTTTAGACTGTCATGAACCTTGCTCGTACGATGAAAAGTGAAGGTGATGGGATTGAGATGTGGGATGAGGAAGTGGACTTCTTGGTGAGAGGGGGTGAAGGTGGAGGAAGATGGGGGAGAAAGGTGGTGGAAAACCCAACTTAAAGGGGGTGGGGGCCGCACACAGAAAGGGGGCAGCAAGATCTGTGCGGCCTGGCGTGCGGGCCGCACGTCAGGCCGCACGGGCTTCTGCCCGTGTTGTGCGGCCTCGTGTGCGCCCTCACACCAGGCCGCACAGGGGTTTGGCGACCCTGCGCAGTGGCTATGCGGCTGCACATGGGCCGCACAGCGTTCTTGCAGTCTTGTGCGGGTTGTAGCCTGCCCGCACAGCATCCAAAAGTGCCGAAATCAGAATTTTCACTTAGTTTGCTGCAAAAACTGAGAACACCAATCGATTTATATTGTTTTAAGGCACGTAAACTTTGCCGACAAACATGAAAATCACGCGACACCAACCGGCAAAACATCAACAAATGAAAACAGGAGTCAAGACACTAAACACAAATAGAAAATAAAACACGCACGAGGAAAAGGGAGTGCCAAACAAAACCAACGAAAAACACTAAAAAGCAAATCAGGCATACTAAAAGAAAATACGGGAAAAACTTGGGTTGCCTCCCAAGAGCGCTTTTTTAAAGTCACGAGCCTGACATCCCTATATACAGTCTTAGGGTGGATCAGAGGGAAAAGTTTTACTTTTCTCCACGAAGAAAGGAGAGGATGAGCTAGACTGACCAAAATATGGCTTAAGGCGATGACCATTGACTTTGAACTCACCTTTTTCAGGATGATTTATTTCAATTACCCCTTGTGGTGATACACGGGTGATTGTGTAAGGTCCTGACCATCGGGACTTGAGTTTCCCAGGAAATAAACGGACACAGGAGTTGTATAGGAGGACTTGATCCCCTTCTGTAAACTGCTTGTTTTTGCTTAATCCTCTGATCGTGATAAAGTTTTTCTCTTTCCTTGTATACACGCGAGTTTTCATAAGCAAAGGCTCTCCATTCATCGAGTTCATTCAGTTGCATTCTCCTTTTTTCTCCTACTGCTTGGAAATCGAAATTCAAGACTTTGGTTGCCCAATACGCCTTATGTTCGAGTTCTACGGGTAAGTGACAAGCCCTGCCGTACACAAGGCGATAGGGACTACTCCCAATAGGTGTCTTGTAGGCGGTTCTGTAGGCCCACAAAGTGTCTTCTAATTGATCGGACCAATCTTTCCGGTGATAAGCTACAGTTTTCTCTAGAATCCTCTTGAGTTCCCGATTTGAAACTTCGACTTGCCCACTAGTCTGGGGATGATAAGCAGTGGAAGTATGATGACGAATGAGGATTTTTTCAAACTGGGTATTGCAAAAATGTGCCCCCTGATCGCTAATGATTGTTCTTGGAGTACCGAATGAGGAGAAGAGCTTTTTAAAGAATTGAACTACCAATCTTGCATCGCTTGTTGGTAGGGCCTGGGCTTCTACCCATCTAGAGGCATAATCCACCACTACCAAAATAAACTTGTTACCACGTGAAGTCGGGAATGGACCCATGAAGTCTATCCCCTAAACATCGAAAACTTCGCACACCTGGATGGTGTTTTGAGGCATTTCATCTCGACGAGATATGTTACCTGCTCTCTGATAACGATCACAAGTTCGAACGTGGTACTGAGCATCCTGAAATAGTGTCGGCCAATAAAACCCAGCATCCAACACTTTTCTCGCAGTGCGGTTGGCATTATAGTGACCTCGAGTGGGTCCCTCATGACAATGCTTAATAATTTCCTGACCTTCTGCTTGGGATACACAACTACAAACTACTTGATCAGCACATACTCGAAATAGATAACGGTCTTCCCACATGTGGTGTTTGAGGTCTGTGAAAAATTTCTTTCTTTGTTGGGTTGTGAACAATTTCGGGATGATACCCGCAGCTAGGTAATTAGTAATATCGGCAAACCAAGGGATATCATCGTCTTGTTTCAATTGAATATGGTACAATTGTTCCTCAGGGAACGCATCATTAATCTCACAATCTTGAGTTATGCAAGCATCAGTTCTTTCCAAATGAGAGAGATGGTCTGCAGCCAGATTTTTCAGCTCCTCTCTTATCCTTGATCTCCAAGTCCAACTCTTGTAGCAGAAGCACCCAACGAATTAGTCTCGGCTTTGCGTCCGTCTTGCTCATGAGGTACCGAAGGGCGGAATGATCAGTAAACACAATGACTTCCAAGAGCACTAAGTATGACCGAAACTTGTCAACCGCGAACACTACCGCAAGGAGTTCCTTTTCAGTAATTGTGTAGTTCTCTTGAGCGCCGGTGAGCGTTTTGCTCGCATAGTAGATAGGATGAAAATGGTTGTTCTTACGCTGACCCAATACTGCCCCCACTGCATAATGACTTGCGTTGCACATTAACTCGAATGGTTCATTCCAATCGGTTGTAACCATGATAGGGTCTCTAATCAATAAAGTCTTCAGGATAGTGAAGGCTGTAAGGCATTCAGTCATGAAATAGAATGGGACATCCTTCTCTAAGAGTTTAGTCAATGGTTTTGAGATCTTTGCAAAATCCCTTATGAACCTTCTATAGAAACCCGCATGGCCAAGAAAACTTCTTATAGCCCGCACTGAGCTCGGTGGAGGGAGCTTCTCAATGGTGGAAATTTTTTCTTTGTCTACTTCGATCCCTTTTCTTGAGACTTTATGCCCCAGAACTATCCCTTCCCTGACCATGAAATGACATTTCTCCCAACTCAAAACCAGGTTGGTTTCTTCACATCGCGTTAACACTCGCTCAAGGTTCTTTAAGCATAGGTCAAAAGAGTTTCCATACACGGAGAAATCGTCCATGAAAACCTCCATGGTGTCCTCAATCATATCTTCAAATATGGCAAGCATGCACCTTTGGAATGTGGCTGGGGCGTTACAAAGGCCGAAGGGCATGCGACGATATGCAAATGTGCCGTAGGGGCAAGTGAAGGTGGTTTTTTCCTGATCTTCCGGTGCAATATGGATATGATAATATCCGGAAAAGCCATCCAAAAAACAATAGTAATCGTGGCCGGCCAACCGCTCAAGCATCTGATCAATGAATGGCAACGGGAAGTGATCCTTTCGGGTGGCGTCATTGAGCTTGCGGTAATTGATACACACTCGCCACCCAGTTACGGTTCGAGTGGGAATGAGCTCATTATTCTCGTTAGTTACCACTGTAATACCCCCTTTTTCTGGTACTACTTGGAACGGACTCACCCATGCGCTGTCAGAAATAGGGTAAATGATGCCGGCATCTAACAACTTAACCACCTCCTCTATTACCACCTCCTTCATATTGGGGTTCATTCTTCTTTGCGGGAGTGTGGATGGCTTGTGGCTTTCTTCCATCATTATTTTGTGAGTGCAGAATGATGGACTGATACTCTTGATGTCTGCAATTTTCCAAGCGATAACTTGCTTGTGTCTTCCCAACACGCTTAGAAGTTTTTTCTTCTGTTCCTCAGAGAGATCAGAGGCGATGATAACCGGTAATGATGAACTCTCTCCCAAAAATGCATACTCCAGGTGCGACGGTAATTCCTTGAGTTCTGTCTACGGGGGGTCCTCCACAGATGGCTTAAGCTGGCGCTTACCATCACAATCTATTTTCTCAAACAAAGATGATCTCATACAAATCTAGAGAAGAGAAATAATAATAAAGAAAGATTGCAGCAAAAGAATGCAACGAAGAAGAAAAGAATACTAATCCAACTTCTAAGAGTTTTCCTAATGTTCTCGGAGTCCCCGGCAACGGCGCCAAAAACTTGATGGTCGCAGCGTGCGTCGCTAAATGGTGGGCACATGGCTCCCCGGCCGCAAGTGCACGGGTCGTCAAGTAATACCTCTTGTGCGGCCACAAGAGGGTCGTATTCCATAGCGTCCCGAGATCCACTATTACTTCCTCTTCGATAGTTGTTTAGCCGAATCAAAACAAAGGTTGTTGTAAGGAAATAAAATTAAACTAACAATAAAAGCTTTAACTACTGACAGGTTGCACACACCGAGAAGAAATCAAATATAGAAGATAAGGCCCCGGGAGAGGATTTCCCAGGGAGAAATACAAGTAAGGACGTTGTGATAAAATGTAATGCATGCATGGAGTGTAATATTTTGGTCCGTCTAGGCTCGGAAGTCGACTACCATGGAACCTCCGCAGTGTAGCCCTAATCCAGTACAAGTTCCTTCATCATAAGGATACTCACACGATGTCATTGGGACTAAGGAGCCTTGGTTAGAGTTATCTATAAGCAATTGCGCTAAGATGAACTCTACAACCTACGGAAGGCTACCGGCACCCGGAACCTCCGGTGTACCGGTACAATGGATCCATCTTCATACTATGTGGATCTAATGCGAGAGCGCACCTCACTCAACCAAGTACAATAGATAAGATGAAATGCTGAGTTCTCATGCAAATCACCACAATTAAGAACACAAAGTATGAAACCAAATGGCACACCATGCATTCATTAAATTAAGAGTACAACATCCAATACAAATATTCCTCCCAAGGTTCACCAGTTTCCCGGCGGCCTTGGGAGGTTTAGTTCGACATGAATAAGAAGGAAAGTTCACACAATAAGGAGTACATCAACAAAACACCAAAAACAACCTCTTGAACGTGTCGACTAGGTTTGATGAAGAAACTTGCCGAATCCGCGTCGGCAAGCTCTAGGATGAAGATCCTCGGGTTCTCCCGTCTTCTACCCCTCGATTTCTCTCCAAAACGACCTCCTTTGATGAAGCTTTGAGCGTCGGGCTATTCGGAGGCGTCGGTGGCAAAAGTCCCTCTAAGAAAAAGCCCTAATCGGCCTAAATACTCGACTAGTGTGCGGCCAGTGTGCGGGCCGCACAGCAGGCTGCACACCCCTCTGCCATGGGTGTGCGGCCTGTGCACAGCCCGCACAAAGGCCATAAACGGCCCTGGGTTGTGTAGGAACGCTTGGGTGCCCTCCGGAGCTCGTTTCTCCTTCGTTTCTTCTCTCCTTGGCCTGGATTCTCCAGTTATAAACGTTCCTCTAAACATGAATGGTACGAAGATGCCCTAAAATAGAAAAACAAGAAAAACACATCAAAGGGCACCTGTTTTATTCAATTAATGCATGAAAGTATAAGTAGTTCACCGTAATAACACGGTGTATTTAGACACTTATCAGTAGTGCCATGTTTAAATTGTGAGGTTAGATAGTAACTAATGGAGGAGTAATAGGAGCTTCTTAACCCCGTGGCATATGACCCCTGTGTCACTCACAGTGTATTACTTGGCGACCCCGTACACTTGCGGGTGAGCAAGCAAGTTTTTGGCGCCGTTGCCGGGGAATTTAAGGAATTGTGGGAAACTTCTAGCTTATTGCTTTAACCATTTTTCTTTTCTTTTATTTCTACTTTTCTTTTTTCTTATTTCGTTTTGGGCTTAACTTTTATATCTTTCTTGATTTTGCGAGGCACTATGCATGACACGAGCGAATCCATCAAACCTTGTCGAACCGGACAGTGAAATTGAGAAGACCTTACATCGAAGATTAAGAGAAGTGAGTGAAGGCTCGAGTGAGCGAAATATTGAAATGGAGGACAGAGAATCAATAATTATGGCGAGGAAAGACGTACCTTATCCGAATATGGAAGGCCACGATTCACGGGAGAAGAATTTAGTGTTCATGCACCATCCATCGCCACAAACAATTTTGAAATTAAGGCAAGCACTATCTGCATGATCCAGAATTCAGTGCAGTTCAATTGTCTTGCAAGTGAAGATGCTCATGATCATCTTTCTCTTTTTCTTCAAATCTGTTCCACTTTCAAGATAAACGGGGTAACGGACGATGCGATCCGGCTACGACTATTCCCATTCAGTTTGAGAGATGGAGCATACTGGTGGTTCACATCCTTACCACCGGGATCGATCAAAACATGGAAAGATATGGTTGAAAAATTTTTGGGAAGGTATTTTCCTCCTAGCAAAGCGACGAAGCTAAGGCAAGAAATTTCAGCGTTTAAGCAAGGAGAGTCGGAAACATTATTTGAGGCATTTGAGAGATTCAAATACCTCCTTCGAAGATGCCCCCATCATGGCTTTACTTCTTGGATGTGGGTTCAGATCTTCTACAACGGGTTGAACTATGCAAGTCGTCAATTAATTGATGCCGCCGCGGGTGGATCTCTTAGTAACAAGTACCCCAACAAAGCCGAGCAACTCCTTGAACCAATGGCAAGCAATGAGTCTCATTGAGCCTCAAAAGGTACACCACAAAAAGGGGCCGGAATTTATGAAGTCAGTGCTAATGATGCTCTTGCCGCAAAGGTTGATGTGTTATCTCGGAAGCTAGACATGCTCATGGGTAGTAGCTCGAAGTTAGAGTCAGTGATGAGTTGTAGCACTTGTGGTGGAGGGCATGGAGTCGCCCAATGTCCTATTGCTAGCTCCTCCGTCACCCCAATTGAGAATGTTGATTATATTGGGGGACAAAGGCCACAAGGGAATCCATATAGCTCAACTTACAATCCAGGGTGGAAGTACCACCCAAACTTTTCATGGAATCAGGGGCAACAACAAAAAGCTGCACCACCTCCACAAGGTTCTTAAATGCAACAACCAATATTGGAGAAGAGATTCCTAATGAGGATGTGCTCGCCAAGTTCATGATTAACACTGAATCAAGGTTCAATAGCATAACCAGCAGTATGGATACTCAGTTCAGTAAGATGAATGCTCAGCTTGCTTGACATGCTGGACAGTTCAATGAAATAGGGTCCATCTTGAGAAATCCTCAAGCCTCCGTCCAATCACTCGAGCATCAAGTGGGGCAGCTTGCTAGAGCAAATTCTAAGCAACCTTTAGGAAGTCCTCCTAGCAACACTGAGGAGAATCCAAGGGAGAATGACACACCCTTGCGTGTGTACTCCGCAAGTGCACGGGTGTCGAAGTAATAAAGTACCCAAACGGGTGGGTAGTCGAATCCACAGGGAGTAGACGTAAGAACAATCACACTTTGTTAAGTAATCAAAGATAAACCAATTGTTGTTAAAAGAAAATAAAATAAGAAAGAAGTAGAAACAAAGTGCTGAAAATGAAAGCTAGGTCGGAGAAATAGATCAATTAAGAAGATAGGGTACTCGGACGATGTTCCCCCTAGAATCCTTGTTTCAAGTGCAAGACTTCAAATACTCTTATTCAATAGAGATTTCAAGAGTCGTGGAATCCAAAGATACAAGGTCCCAAATCTAAGGTCAACCTTGACTAGTCCCCAACGAGGTCCCGGCGGAGAGAAGACTCTCGACGCCTCACACCACGTATGACTAGCCCTCAACCCTAGTGTCACTCTAAGGGAGAAACCATTAAGCATACAAGATTGAAACTCAAATTTAAACTCAAATTGAATAAAAGCATTAAAGTCAATGAAACATAGGAAATCTAGGGTTTACAAGTCCAAGTACCCACTAGGGGTTTAGCTCTCCATGGAGCAATACAAGTTCATCAAGATAAATGAAGATAAGTGCAAGAAATCCATAAAGAAAACCCCCTTAAGCTTCGTGTTGATAGACTATAGGAACTTCTCCTTCTTCTTCAAAGAATCCCTTCCTCCAAGCCTAAGGCACACCTCGTCGAATCGAGTCGTCGAAGGCTCCCCCAATGGCTCTCCTTGGAAGGGAATGATGATGAAACCGGTGAAGAAGCGCCCCCAAAGTGTAGCAAGAACCTCCTGAACCCTAGCCGTCACCTCCTCTCCAAGTTAGAAGAAGATACCCCCAATAACGCTTCAGAACGGCTTTATAATTGGCCATCTCGAGGATCCACACGGGCGTGTGGATAGTCCACACGGGCGTGTGGAAATTCCACACGGCCGTGTGGAAATTCCACACGTCCATGTGGATTTTCTGCCTTGTGAAATCTTCATACTAATCCTCGATTTCGCCCGTTTTTTCTTCTGAGGCCACACGAACGGACACACGATCGCGTGGTAGGTCATGAGGCATTTCTTGATGTTGAAAAACCCTTGGAGAGCTTTTGAAATCTTCGATCAAATCGGAACGAGCGAGCATGATCGCCTTCGTGTCCTTCTACAAAAATTGTCTCGAAACCTTTAGAAGTTGGCACATACTCTCTTGTTTGACCCGATTTGCATCTTGAACTTTGTGTTTGCATAAAAGAACTCCAGTCGGTACCATCATGACCTATTTTTGCTTTTCTTCGCATAAATCTTCTTCACAACCCTGATTCCATGAAAGAACACAAAAACACACGAAATGAGAAATATAAACTGAAAAATGTGATGCTCATGCATGGAAAACATCTCAAATAATATGTACATGCAAGCACTTATCAAACTCCCCCACACTTAAGCTTTTGCTTGTCCTCAAGCAAAATTTATACAATGAAAACCACAAGTAAAGTGATATAAGTGCTTAGCCTTAAGTTCACCAAAAAGTATGTAAGGAGAGCATTCTTAAACAAAGGAACAATTTGCAACATAGAAAGATAAAAACCAATGCTCTAGCAAAAACTCGGAGCACAAAGAAAATAGAATCTGACTGCGTGTGTGTGTGTAATGCTTACTCATGCCAACCCTAAATTTACTCTTAAAGGTTCTTATTGAAAAGGATTTATTTGAGGACAAAGAATAGGCAGTAGCTGCACACAACCTCGAAGGTAGCCATTTCCCAAGATGCCTCCTGGGCGGCTTTCACGCTTTGAGGTGGTAGCTCTTTCCACCTGGGAGTGTTAGCTTTCAAACGGCGTATTAGATAGCTCTTTCTCTCATTAGGGCATAGCTAGTATCCGACTTATGAGAGTAGCTGCATACAACATAGGTGGTAGCTCTTTCCACTCCGAAAACAAGTAAACAAATAAGGCATTCTTCCTTTGTTTTCTTTTTTTTTTTTTTTTTTTTTGCAAAATAAAGAAAACTAAGGTCCTTTTGGCACTGAACTAGAGTTATCAGGGTTAACAAAGCAAGAAAGGTGTAAGTAATGCAATCAGACAAAAAATTTCTATGTTTTTCGAGTAAACTAGAGCATGAGTACAAACGATGTTTAAAATTCTCCTAAATTCAAGACTGCAATCCTTGTCTTTTAAGGTGAACTATCATTGGCTAGATAAGCATATGAGTGATGAGCATACATACATAGAGAACGTGTGCAACGTGAACTCCCACCCACACTTAAGATGTACAATGCCCTCATTGTACTCATGCAAGCATACAAAAACAGAATATAAATAAAACATGAAGGCGTGGGGATTAAAAACGACACTCCCCTTGGCTCCGAATGTAGAATTTGAGTGGAGTTGCAAATGGGGGGAAGTGAAGCTGCGACGGGTTGTGAAGCTCACACGGCCATGTGGAGAATCCTCATGGCCGTGCCTATAACTATTCCTCAACACGGGACTCGACATGACAATCTGCACATCACAAAAGGGGTTCAGTAAAGCTCAACACAAAAGATAAACAACGAGAGTTTATAAGCATGACGTACACGCTTAAACGCGAAACAAACAAACTACAACTGAAAGCAGTAAGATAGAGCTCAGAAGGTAAACCCTTTCTAAGTAATAGAGATAAAGCGACAAGAAAATAAACTAGCACAAGAAAAAGAAACAACTAAAAGAAAGACGCCTCAAGCGTCATCATCTCTTGGTGCTGCTGGTGATGCGGGGGATTCACGTGGTGCTCGGGGTGCGGGAGACATGGTAGAGTCGGTGTCTCTCGCCACCATCTCGTCCGCCAACTCTTCCACTTGTTCATGGTCAATCGCGGCCAACGCTTGCGAGTCAAGGGTCCGTATCTTGCCGAACTTGAGCCTTGAGAGGTGCTCAAGTTCAATTTGATGTTTGGGTATGGGGAACTTCAACTGCTTAGGCGAGGGATCACGAGGCCCACATGGACGCTTATGTGCACGTTTTCTTGTCCTTGGAGCTATTTCTGTGTAAAAGAGAGGCAAACGGGTCATTTCGGGGTCAAAAACTAAGTGCCATGGATCCACATGGCCGTGTGGAATTTCCACACGGCCGTGTGGACCCTCTGGATGAGAAAAACTCCCCTTTATGATCCACACGACCGTGTGGAATATCCACATGGCCGTGTGGATCTTCGGCCATGGCTATACGGCCATGGTGGATCCACTTTGACGCGTGCAAAGTTGCCATATTTCCACCATTGGTGTTTATAGCATAAAAGCAAGTATCTCCCATGAAAATAACATGCTAAAACACAAGAATCATCACCCAAATCCAAGAAAGAAAATTCATGGATTTGCATTTAGAAACGACTATGATGCACTACACCGAAGATGAAACAACAAAAACTAAAACTAAACAAAAACTACAATACAGAAATTAAAACTAACTAAAACAAGTGCAAAGAATTTAAAAACTTGGGTTGCCTCCCAAGAAGCGCTTGTTTTACGTCACTAGCTTGACGTACCTGTTCTTCAACTCAAGGGGGTTCATAAGGCGAAAATTCTTTGTTACCTGCAACCTTCAAGCATGATGAACAAAAATTCTTCAAGTTAGAGGGCGAGTAATAGGAGTTGTTACCATTTGAAGGTGTATCGCTCTTAGACTTTGACTGTTCATTCGTAGAATTATTCGGTTGTTTCTTGTGGCGATGTCTCACTCTCTTCAACTTTTTGACAAACTTATTGACTATGCCTGGGGAAGGTTCTTCCTTATCCACTAGATCAAATGGTGACACCTCAGCAACGTCCATCTCTTGCTCTAGCAATTCAGCTAATGGGTCTGGACATAGTGATTCCTGTACATAATCATCAATTAACTCATCAGTGGTGTCAAGAAAATATAACGCATCATCAAAATCAAGAGAATGTCGCATGGCTTCGCAAGGCGGTAGGTCACTTTCTCGTCTCCAATCCTCAATGTCATCTCTCCGCCCTCCATGTCAATAAGTGCCTTGGAAGTGCGCGAGAACGGCCTCCCAAGTATCGGTGGTACGTCGACATCCTCATCCACATCAAGAACCACAAAATCTACGGGGAAGTTATACTTGTCAACCTTAACAAGTATATCTTCAATAATGCCCCTCGGATGTCTAAGCTGAACGGTCGGCTAATTGAAGCGTCATCCGAGTAGGTCTTGGTTCCCCCAAACCCAACTTTTGGAAGAAAGTGTAAGGCATCACATTAATACTAGCCCCCGAGTCCGCCAATGCCTTTTCTTCACCTAAATTTCCAATATTGCACGGGATGATGAAACTCCCGGGATCCTTCTTCTTGTTCGGCATGTTCTTCTCGCAATATTGCTGAACATGATGCATCTAAGATCACCGTTGCACTCTCCACCAGCTTCCTCTTATTGCTCAAGAGGTCCTTCAAGAACTTCGCATAGCGAGGCATTTGTGATAATGCCTCCACGAATGGAATGTTGATGTGCAGCTGCTTGAATAAGCCCAAAAATTTCTGGTATTGCTCCTCATTGTGGTCATTCTTCAGCCTTGAAGGATAGGGAATCCTTGGTTTGTAAGGTGTGGGAACCCCCTCCTTCTCCTTACTCTTCTCCTCAATCTCTTTCTCCTGGGGCGAACCATGTGCAACCTTCTCACTGGAAGTTTACTCTCAATGTCGCGACTACTCCTCAAAGTGATTGCTTTTAGCTGCTTTCTCTTACACTTGTCTCGTATTGCTAGGAAAGCTTCTTTGAGGTCTCTCTGATAACGACTTCGCAATTTGTCCAACCTGATTCTCTAGATTATGCAAGGACGCAGTATGGTTGCGAAGTATAGTCTCTACACCCTGAAAGCGTGTGTCAGATGACTGGATGAATCTAGTCAGTGCTTTTTCTAGATCTGTCATCCGATTCTCTAGACCTGAAACTCGATTCTCCAAGTTTGGAAGCTGTGGTTGCTGAAATCCTTGTGGTGCAAGAGGTCTTTTCTGTCCCGGATTACTCAAAGAAAAATTCGGGTGGTTTCGCCACCCTGGATTGAATGTGCTACTGTAAGGGTTACCTTGTCCTCTTCTTGCATTACCCACAAAGTCTACCGCTCAACGGGGGATGCACCACTCATAGAAATAGGGCAATCGGATGAGGCAAGTCCACCTCCACAACCATTACGAGTTCATCACTTCGCTGCCACTCTTGAAGAAGTTAGAGTGTCTAGCTTCTTGCTCAATGCTTCTACTTGAGCTGCTAAGGAGGTGACAGCATCGATTTCATGAAGACCGGCTACCTTCTTCTTATCACGAGCATTCCATTGATAACTATTCATAGCCATCTCTTCTATGAGTTGCCTGGCAGCTTCTGGGGTTTTGCTTCCTAAGGTACCTCCTGCTGCTGCGTCAAGTAACTGTCTTGTGCTCGGGTTCAGCCCATTGTAAAAGGTGTGGATGATCATCCACTCAGGAAACCCATGTTGGAGACATTTCCGCAGGAGGTCCTTGAACCTCTCCCATGTCTCAAAGAGAGACTCCAATTCCATTTGCATAAAAGAAGAGATTTCATTCCTAAGCTTCGCGAGATTTTCCGGGGAGGGAAATATCTAGCAAGAAAGGCCTCAACCATCTCCTCCCACATAGTAATTGAAGCTCTAGGAAGTGACTGTAACCACTGCTTTGCTCTTCCCTTCAAGGAAAATGGGAAAGCCCTCAGTCGAATAGCATCATCTGTAACCCCACTAATCTTGAGCATGTCGCACACTTCCAAAAAATTCTCAATATGAATATTTGGGTCTTCATCCGCTAACCCATTGAACTGTGCGGACTGTTGTACCATTTGAATAAAACCAGGCTTGAGCTCAAAATTGTGAACTGTAATTGGTGGCCGTACGATGCTAGATTGTGTGCCACGAGGGGTAGGTCTTGCATAGTCCGAGAGTGTCCGCTGTTGCTCATTCTGTTCAGCCATGGTTGCTGACTCCTCAACCTCTATTTCAGCTTGATAATTCTGTTCTTGTTCAGGTTGTTTTCCCCTTCTATGTAATCTCCTCTCAATCTCTGGATCGCCTTCAACTAATGTCGAAGGGTGTCCACGGGGCATAACCTGGAGCTGAAATCAATAAAAGAAAACAAAATCAGAACAATGGAAGAACAAGAAGTGTGGAACAGAATATAAAGCGAATGACTAACGAAACAAAGTATAAGTGTTCCTAAAATGCCTAACTCCCCGGCAACGGCGTCAAAAACTTGACACACCCTTGCGTGTGTACTCCGCAAGTGCACGGGTGTCGAAGTAATAAAGTACCCAAACGGGTGGGTAGTCGAATCCACAGGGAGTAGACGTAAGAACAATCACACTTTGTTAAGTAATCAAAGATAAACCAATTGTTGTTAAAAGAAAATAAAATAAGAAAGAAGTAGAAACAAAGTGCTGAAAATGAAAGCTAGGTCGGAGAAATAGATCAATTAAGAAGATAGGGTACTCGGACGATGTTCCCCCTAGAATCCTTGTTTCAAGTGCAAGACTTCAAATACTCTTATTCAATAGAGATTTCAAGAGTCGTGGAATCCAAAGATACAAGGTCCCAAATCTAAGGTCAACCTTGACTAGTCCCCTACGAGGTCCCGGCGGAGAGAAGACTCTCGACGCCTCACACCACGTATGACTGCGCTATGCTCTAGGGATTCCAAGTGGTAAACCCTATTCCCAACTATAGATCATTCCCTTTGGTCCAGGCGAAAGATCCCTAATCACAAATAAGTCCCGGCGGAAAGGCCTCTCTCAACGCCTAACTCTCTTTGAGATCGAAGGTAAAACTTGGAATAAGAAGGTAGGGAAAACCACACCGGAGGGGAAAGGGGACGCGTCGCTACCTCTCAACTCACCCTCTCAACCCTCTTCAATCTTGGTAACCTAATCCTAATGGTGATGGTCACTCGTCAAAAGGATGATTGGATTAGCCCTCAACCCTAGTGTCACTCTAAGGGAGAAACCATTAAGCATACAAGATTGAAACTCAAATTTAAACTCAAATTGAATAAAAGCATTAAAGTCAATGAAACATAGGAAATCTAGGGTTTACAAGTCCAAGTACCCACTAGGGGTTTAGCTCTCCATGGAGCAATACAAGTTCATCAAGATAAATGAAGATAAGTGCAAGAAATCCATAAAGAAAACCCCCTTAAGCTTCGTGTTGATAGACTATGGGAACTTCTCCTTCTTCTTCAAAGAATCCCTTCCTCCAAGCCTAAGGCACACCTCGTCGAATCGAGTCGTCGAAGGCTCCCCCAATGGCTCTCCTTGGAAGGGAATGATGATGAAACCGGTGAAGAAGCGCCCCCAAAGTGTAGCAAGAACCTCCTGAACCCTAGCCGTCACCTCCTCTCTAAGTTAGAAGAAGATACCCCCAATAACGCTTCAGAACGGCTTTATAATTGGCCATCTCGAGGATCCACACGGGCGTGTGGATAGTCCACACGGCCGTGTGGAAATTCCACACGGCCGTGTGGATTTTCTGCCTTGTGAAATCTTCATACTAATCCTCGATTTCGCCCGTTTTTTCTTCTGAGGCCACACGAACGGACACATGATCGCGTGGTAGGTCATGAGGCATTTCTTGATGTTGAAAAACCCTTGGAGAGCTTTTGAAATCTTCGATCAAATCAGAACGAGCGAGCATGACTGCCTTCGTGTCCTTCTACAAAAATTGTCTCGAAACCTTTAGAAGTTGGCACATACTCTCTTGTTTGACCCGATTTGCATCTTGAACTTTGTGTTTGCATAAAAGAACTCCAGTCGGTACCATCATGACCTATTTTTGCTTTTCTTCGCATAAATCTTCTTCACAACCCTGATTCCATGAAAGAACACAAAAACACGAAATGAGAAATATAAACTGAAAAATGTGATGCTCATGCATGGAAAACATCTCAAATAATATGTACATGCAAGCACTTATCAGAGAATTTGAAGGCCATTGCTCTTAGAAGTGGGGGACAAGTCGAGACAAGGGTCGATGCTAACCCAAGTGTCAAGGATAGTGGGGTAGCCGAAGTGGAAGGCCCCAACTCAGTTGAAAAAGTCAATAAGAAGGGCAAGCAAGGAAAAGACAAGGAACTTCGACCAACAGATTCATCAAGACCATCTGAATACAAACCTCCAATTCCCTATCCGGCCAGACTAAAGCAAGACAAGAAGGATGCTCAATTCAGAATATTCATCAACAACTTCAAGCAACTCCACATAAACATCCTGATAGTGGAAGCTTTAACTCAAATGCCCAAGTATGCCAAGTTTTTAAAAGAATTGCTTACAAACAAGAGAAAATTAGAAGAAGAACGCACAGTTGCACTCACGAGAAGTTGCTCGGCCATTTTAGAGAAAAAGCTCCCACAAAAATTGAAAGATCCGGGAAGCTTCTTAATTCCATGTGTGCTTGAGGGTGGAGTTCAAGAAAATGCACTAGAGAACTCAGGGGCACGCATTAATGTTATGCCATATACTATGTATTTGAAGCTCGGTCTTGATGAACTTAGACCCACCAGAATGATTCTACAATTGGCCGATCGATCAACAAGGAAACCTCGTAGGATCGTGGAGGACGTGATTGTCCGGGTAGACAAATTTGTATTCTTGTGAATTTTGTTATCATGGACATTGATGAAGATGTAGAGACACAGTTGATTCTTGGTCGGCCATTCCTCACTACCTCCGGTGCCCTAATCGATCTTAAATGAGGGAAATTAACATTAAAAGTTGGTGAGGAAGAAGCAGTGTACACTCTACCGGCGGCCATGAAATATTCATTAGACCATTATGACATGCTTTATTTCATTGATTAGACTGAACTCTTAATTTCTGATTATGTGCAAGAGGTGCTATCATTGAACCCATTGGATGAGTACTTGGGAGAGCTAGGAAATGAAGATCAAGAAGAACCACACCCTCCTTTTCCAAGTTCAAATTTGAAGAAGCCAAAGGAGAAGGTTATGTGCACTAATGCTAAAGAAAAAGAGAAAAAAGACTCAATGTTGAAAAGAATTTGGAGGGAGATCCGTGGGAAGAAGAAGAAAGGTATCACTCACCCTCATCCAACACCTCAAAGAAAAAAGGTACAATTTTCACCCCCCTTTACTCATGAGAAAGTTAAAGTTCATTCGTTGATGTCATTAAATTTACCGGGAAGAATCAACAATTCAAAAATGACCGGGGGTAATTTCAAATTATTCGAACCCCCATGAGGTAAGTAAAAAGGTATGTCAGGCTCGTGACGTTAAACAAGTGCATCATGATCATGATCATCGTTTTAGTGGTTGTTTACTTGTTTTCATTCGATGAGAAATACTTGTTTGGGCTATCATTTCATGCATTAGATCGAAATTTTGAACTATTAATTCATGTTAGAGATGTTGTTGTGACATTTTGTAGCCATGCCCATGTGTTTGGAGAAATGTTTAAGGCCTTAATACGCCATTCCTAGGGCAAACGGTCTCAATGAGGGGCTAGCCCAAACGGCCTCAATGAGCCCTCTTTGAGGCCGCCTAGGTCATCCAGAAACTTTGAACTACCCAAAACGGCCTCAATGACCGCCTCATTAAGGCCGTTTGGGATCGGGATTATCATGGATATTGATAAGTGCTTGCATGTATTGAATAATTGAGATGTTTTTCATGCATGAGCATTACTTTTATCAGGCTATATCGCTCCTTTCGTGTGTTTTTATATTCTTTCATGCAGTTAGGGTTGTGAAGAGTTTTCTTTGGGAGTTCAAGCAAAAATAGATCATGATGGTGCCAAGTGGAGTTCTTTTGCGCAATTACAAAGATCAAGACACAAATCGGGGTCAAACAAGAAAGTATATGCCAACTTCTACAAGGTTCGAGACAATTCTTGTAGAAGGACACAGAGGCAGTCATACTTACTCGTTCTGATTTGGTCGAAGACTTCAAAAGCTCTCCAAGGGGGTTCTCACTATCAAGAAAAGCCTCATGACTTTCCGCACGAGCATGTGCCCGTCCGTGTGTCCTCAGAAGCGAAAACGAGTGAAATCGGGGACCTACAAGTGAATTTCTACAAGGCTGGATTTCTACATGGCCATGTAGAATTTCCACACGCCCATGTGGCTCATCCACACGGCCGTGTGGATCCTCGAGATGGTGTTTTAAATAGCCGTTCTGAATCATTTTAAGGAGATCTTCTTCCCAACTTCTGGGGGGAGTTCTTCACCGATTTCTACATCGATTCCTTCCAAGGAAAGCTATTGGGGGAGCCTTCGATGACATCGATTCGGCGAGGTGTGCCCTAGGCTTGAAGGAGGGATTCGTGGAGAAGAAGGAGCAGCCCTCTTAGACCATCAGCACGGAGCTTAAGGGGGTTTTCTCTATGGTTTATTTGCAGTTGTTTTCAATTATTTTGATGAACGTGTATTGCGCCATGAAGAGCTAAATCCCTAGTGGGTACTTCGACATGTAAACTCTAGAATTCCTTTGTATCAATGACTCTATTGCTTTTATTTAAATTGAGATTTGTTTTGAGTTTCAATCTTGTGTGCTTAATTGTTTCTCCCATAGAGTGACACTAGGGTTGAGGGCCAATCTAATTATCCTTTTGACGAGTGACCATTACCATTAGGATTAGATTAACCAAGATTGAAGAGGGTCGAGAGGGTGAGTTGAGAGGTAGCGACAAGTCCCCTTTCCCCTCTGGTTTGATATACCTTACCTCCATATTCCAAGAGTTAGTATTGATCTCAAAGAGAGTTAGGCGTTGAGAGAGGCCTTCGATTGGGACTTATTTGTGATTAAAGATCTTTCACCTGGACCAAAGGGTTTGATCTATAGTTGGGAATAGGGTTTATCACTTGGAACTAGGATTGGGACCTTGTGTCTTTGGATTTCCACGAGTCAAGGTTGACCTTAGGTTTGGGACCTTGTGTCTTTGGATTTCCACGAGTTGTTAAATCTCGATCAAGTAAGAGTAATTGAAGTCTTGCACTTGAAACTAGGAACCTAGGGGGAGCATTGTCCGAGTACCCCATTCTTATCTTGATATTCTCCTTATCTCTAGTTACCACTTTCGATCTTTATTTTCTGTTTATTCACTTTTAATTCAATCTCTTCATGCATCGAGTTTTTCTTGACTAATTGGCAAAGTGTATTTGTTGCTAACGTCTACTCCCTTTGGATTCGACTGGTCACCCTTTGGGTATTTATTACTTCGACACCCGTGCACTTGCGGAACACACACGCAAGGGTGTGTCAGATATCTCACCACCTTTTCTCTCTCTTCATTCTTCTTCTTCTCCAACCGAACGCTAACCTCCATTATCCATCAAACCATGGCCGGATCTCATCATTTCTTATTCTAAATCATCTCCCCATCTCGTTGAGAAGTAGATCTAGTGATTTTATCACGAGTCCCATTCAAGTTTTCTCAAGCTTTTATTGGTAATAACCTCCATTTCGTCTTGCTTTCTTGAGTTTGTTTGTGGATTGTTTCAAGCTTTTAGCTTGTCTTGTGTGTTATGATCATTATGGTTATGGATTTCCTTGAATTTATGTATAAATATTTTTTGATTTTCATGATGGTGGGATTAATACCGTAGCCAGAGAAGAGAAGTGGTTTTGCCTTGTTCATACCTTGCCTCAATGAGGCCATGATTGACCCGAGGATTGACCCCTTGATTGAGGTCGTTTGGTACGGTTTTTGAGAAGTTTTAGGTCTTATTTTGAGGCCATACGGCCCCATTCGGGGGGTAACCTTTGAGGGGGTATATGAGGGCATTTGGAGGACTTCTTGGAGATCTTTTTAGCAGCCAACACTTGGGGGAAAGAGGAAAAAACAAAGACATCATCGGAGGAGAGCTGGTCTTGAGGCTTGGAGGTGATCAAGGGCTTGAACTTCAAGGGGAGAGCTTCATCATCAAGGGAGGAGGAGCATTCAGCATTCGTTTGGCTAGAGGAAGCGTCATTCGGCAGGCATTGCTTTTCTTTATCATCATTCAGACTAGGGAGTGCCACTTATGCATTTGTTTCTTGTTTTTCTTGAGATTGTTATATTTGTTTGTATGATGGCACACTAGACCCCCAAGGCCACCGGATGTAGGTGAACCTTGGGGGGTTCATCATGTATTTTGGATGCTATGCTTTTAATTAGAATGCATTGGTGTGATTTATGGTTTAGCTCATTGTTCTTTATGCCTAGAACTAGAAATTGGAGAGATCCTTAGTTCTTTATTGACTTGTACAAGTAGACGTGACCTACTCGCGTGTACTAAATCGTTGATGAGCTAAAAGGAGTATTCTTAGACCAACATGCCGAGAAATTGGATGTTGGTAACCCCTCCAAACCATGAGGATAAACTTAGGTTAAGTGTGTCCTTATCGCGTGATCTTCCTTTACTTATGCAATCATTGGAATGTGATTAGGGAGGAATCCTTATCATCATTCATATGGGATTAGGGTTTAACCACCGAGAAATTGGGGTTGAACTAATGTTGAGATCCGTCGGCCTAAATTACCCTTGCTATGTTATTTTCATGCATCCATATATCATGATGACCCTTCATGGGGATCCTCATCCCTAGGCCTATTTATCTCATCGTTACTTTTGTGATCTCTTTTCTTGCCTTGAAATTGGTATATTTGTAATTTATTTACTTTCTTATATGTATTAGAGTAGTACCATGTTTAAATTGTGAGGTTAGATAGTAACTAATGGAGGAGTAATAGGAGCTTCTTAACCCCGTGGAATACGACCCCTGTGTCACTCACAGGGTATTACTTGGCGACCCCGTACACTTGCGGGTGAGCAAACATGCATCACCCAAAGTTGAAACAAACCAAGCCCATTTCTCATCTGTCTCATTGTCGACAATGGCAAACACTTCATGAAAAATTCCTTCGTTACCATCCTTACCTATTGCATCCAATAATATGCCACCATATCTCCCCATCAAGTGAATTCCATCAAGAAATAATATGGGTAGACAACCCTTTTTAAATCCATCGATATAAGCACGAAAACATAAAAAGCCACACTTGAATCAGCCGCCATCCTTATCATTGATAGCAAAACTACCCGGGTTAGTTTTAGCCACTTTACCTGCATACCATATCTGTAAGTCGTAGCTTGCTACTTCGGAACCATGAAGCACTCCTCGTGCTACTTGTTTGCCCTTCCAAGTTTGTTTATATATTAAACGGACACCATGGTCAAACAATATATCCGTTGTATATTTATAGTCCAATATAGAGAACATTGCGGAGCTTTTGAATTACCTGCCTACTCACCCATTTCTTTGAAGCGTTTGGGTGAGATGTTGTGCCGATCCCCCCACCACATGTGTGAACATCTTGCGCTTTTCTAATTCTAAATGGAGGGAGATTACCCTCTCTCAAGGCATGAACATGCCCACGCGGCATGACGGCAGCGCAAGTGGCTTGTAACTCTTTGTTTATTGTTTTTTATAAAGTGGAAGTTGAAATTCCGTTTGATGGCGAAGTCGTACAACATCTCCTTAAACTTTTCTGAATTTTCATAACACCGTACTACCATAATTATTTCACATTCGGTATCTCCTAAGGAAATAGATGGCATTCTGGATACACCAACAACAATCATCGACACCGAGGGGTTTATAGGTTACACAAAGCACTTTGTGACAATGGTCCTTTCTTTGTGACAACATATAGAAATGGTTAGAAAAATAATTACACAAGAACAACAATAACTAAACAATTACTATAATTTACAAACGGGAGATGTACACCGCATCAAAAATTATGGGGCACGAAATGTAATGAAAGGAAATCAACATTTACAATGGCAGCGATGAGCTAAGCGGCTATTCCGTCATTCCGTCAACCATCTCAAGCGCCATGCGAACTACATTCTACTTGAGCGCATGGTGAATGTTACACATTCTTTGGAAATCATCTTCTGAGGTAATGCAAGCTGTTGTATTATACTCATCTGGGATTGAATACTTAACTCTTACTTGAGGAGCATGAAGGGTCCAACGTGTGCATTCTTCGTCCAATACCGACTCCCATCTTGATAAGACGGAGAACTCCACAATACAACCATCTTACTTGTATTTTGCAATACCTTAAAATGTATCCATATCATTGTTGAAACAATAACAAAAGTAAGAAAAAGTAAAAGGAAAGAAAACAACATAGCATAACAAGAAAAACTTACCTCCACTTACGGGTTTCAACCACCTTATCTTAGCACACCTAAAACATCATCGACTTAAGTACTTTGAGGTCAGCTGGTCATCTAGAGAATGGTGCTGGAAACATAAGTTAAACATGCTACCTTTCAAACTATGTAGAACAAGAGGGTAAGAAGAAGATTGCAGGGAAGCTTCTCAAGCAAGCCATGGGTGTACAACACCCCATACTTTGACATGACCTAGCAGCCAAACTCCCTCCAAATCAGGGCTACTTTCCCTCCAATCCAAAGGATAGTTTCTGGTTTTTAAAAAAGTCTAACAAGTGAAGTTTAGGTGAGGGATGCCAGAGTACAAAACTCAAAAAAGAAGCTCTGATTAGTATTGAAAAATATGAGAGGGACCTATCGGGGTATTGAAAAACTATCGAGGACTAAAAATAATTCTCCCTTTTAAATTTAAATTTTTAAATTTTTTAAGCTCAAATTACACATGCAGTTTTGTGTCAATTATACGTTAGAAATTGATCCAACTTTCACCCCACTAACTTATGTAATTAGTTATTATGTGAAAAATGGAAGTTATATATAGTCCTAAAGATATATATACATCAATATTTTTGTACCCTCAGCAACATAAATCATATTGGGGAAAAAGAATGGATCTAAGAAATTTGAAAAAAAAAAGTCCTCTGCTTCTTTACAAGTTCTCCACTATCTAATAAGGATGTGTTTAGTTCGCCGAAGTGAAGACTCAAGTGACTAAAGTGGAGAAATGACCATTTTCAAAATCTCCCACTTCACTCATTGAATTAGAGAATTATTTTTCCGAAATAGCACTTCGGCACCCCACTCCACCCATTTTATATATTTTTATAAATATATTATTATTTCTTTTTTTATATTTTTTTTATTTTTTTATTTTTCTAAATATTTTAAATTTTAAATTTTTTTTAATTTTTGCAACAAAATTAAGATTTTAATTAAAAAAAATTTACATTACATCAAATATAATAAATAATTAATTTATAAACCTTATTTTTATTTTATCACTCTTACTAAACACTGAAAAAAATAATTCATAATTTAACACTTCTCTTAACCAAACACATGGCCTAAATACTTCCAAATGAAAATTTCACTTCACTCAAAATCACACTTCTAGACTTCCATCATTTCGGTGACTATTTCCGAATCAAACACATCCTAAGCACTTTTTTAAATGAAAAATTTCTAAATACCACCCCACTCCTCCCTCCTTTTTTTTTTTTAAATTATAACTAATTTTGCCACTAATTTATTTATTTATGTTCATCTTCATACAAACTCCGGATGGTCATATGGGATGAGCTAATGCGAGTGACGTTGATGGGAGCCAACGCGGTAGCTCACTGATAGAAGACAAGGGCTTGGTACCACAACCACATGTAAAAATCTAATTAATTATATAGTAAGTCAGATAAGGGGATGGTTTGCTCCTGAAGAGCCAACCACGGATCAAACCATAATCTTAAAATTAATTAATTAATTAAAAAATTAATTTTCTGCGAATGTATAAAACAATAGATTTTTTTTTTTTGCCAAAGAGCTGGTCATACGCATCCAGCACCAAGAAAAATTAAAAAAAAAAAACAAGTTGAATATAATGAAAATGACCAAGTAGCTTTCTATACTTCCATAATATTAGACATTATTTTATCTTTCCTTCTCATTTTCTCCTGTTATGAAGCCTCTCATAAATCATTGACGGAGCCAGAAAGAAATTGTTTTAAGCGGGTCAACAAATTTTATTGGGGATAAGTAAAAGTGAATGAGGCAACAATATTATTTTATACTATATATATATATATATATATATATATATATAACAGTTATAATGTAAAAAACCAAATAATAAAATTTTGTATTTTTTTTTCTAAGACTATATTCTTTTAGAGTATATATATACTAATTTCTAAAAGGAAACTATGTAGCTAAACAATGGAATTTTGAAAAACAAATACAATAGAAATCAATCCATAAAATATCAAAGAACCAAACAATAAATTTTCAGGAATATTTCTCTTAAAATATAACGTTTTTAGATTATTTGTATGAATATGTTAAAAAATAATTTTTTTCAAAAAAATATTTTTTTTAGATTATATATATCAATTTGTAAAATACTATTGTCACAAATTTCCTTTGATTTAATTTTTATTCTAAAAAAGCCGTAATAATCCAGAATTTACATTAGTCGGGAAGGTAATAATTTATAATTTCCTAAGATAAGTAATATTAATTTATATTACCAAAAAATAATAAATTCTATAGAGGATAATTTAGGAACTGATTAGTATACAATAGGGCATATGTGCAATTTTAATTTTATCTAATATATGCACAGGCGCACAACTAATGACTTATAGTTTTCAAGTGCTTGTAACTTAATTATAACATAATTTATGCTTCAAAGAGATATATTGACAACTAATTAATTAGCTTTAAAAGTCTTTTAAAATAAGATAAGATGATATTCAGACGGAAATTTTCCATTAAATTTTATTCAAAATAAAATTTCCAACCCTTACAAAACTAAGGAGACTTTGCACTGATCATAAAGTTCTACATAGATGTGGAAAACCACTTATCTTTACTGACCCTGGAAGTGGAAAAACTATTTTTTTTAGTTTTTTGCATATTTGATTTCTTTGTTTATAATTTTTGCATTCATTGACATCATCCATGGTGACCTCATTTGCATTGCCATCATGTTTGCTTGTTTGACCACGTCTTCATTGAGTCATGATACATTTCATATTAACATTGGAGCGCAAATATTCCACCGTATGAACTTATGAGGAACTTCAGCAAGGATTTCGATAGGTTGTGCTCCAATTAAAGAATTCTAGACTTTGATTTTGGGTCAGTCAGTCATCATATCGGTAGTCATATATATAGTGCCACTTATTTTTTATTTTTTTTATTTTTTATTTTTTTTATTTTTTTGTGTTTTATGGTAATCAATATGTTTAAGAAAAAATTTATTATAAGTTTGTGTATGTTTCAATACATCGTGATTAATCCTTCTGACATTTAAATTTTCCTATCACATTTTTCTTTTTAAGTAATTTTTCCTTTCGGTCCCTCAGTCCAACTTAGTCGGCAGCATTTTTGCGTAATACCAACTTTGCCTTTGGCTTTGGTGGGGAAAAAGCCCACCCTATCTTGTCGCAATTTGAAAAATATACGGTGAAAAAGAAAAATCGGACTTTTCGGTTAGCTTTTGACTTTGCGGTGTAAGTGGAAACATAAAATATTAAACGAAAACTCTAAAATCAAAACATAAACATAAAATACTAAACAGAAACTCTAAATTCTAAACAGAAACATAAAATACTAAACGGAAACTTTAAAATCTAAACAGAAACATAAAATATTAAACAGAAACTCTAAATTTTAAGCGGAAACATAAAATACTAAACAGAAACTCTAAAATCTAAACGAAACATAAAATACTAAATAGAAACTCTAAAATCTAAGCGGAAATATACAATACTAAACGAAACTCCCCAATCTAAGCGGAAATATACAATACTAAAGAAAAACAACCAATAATAAGTGGAAACTCTAAATTTTAAGCGGAAACATAAAATACTAATCGAAAACTCTAAAATGTAAGCGGAAACATACAATACTAAACGGAAACTCTCCAATGTAATTGAAAACATAAAATACTAAACGAAACTCTAAAATTTAAGCGAAACATAAAATACTAAACGAGAAAGTTTAAAATGTAATTAAGTGGAAACATAAAATACTAAACGGAAACTCTATAATCAAAACGAAACATAAAATACCAAACAAAAACTCTAAAATCTAAGCATAAACATAAAATACTAAATGGAAACTCCAAAATCTAAGCGGAAACATAAAATACTAAACAGAAAGTCTAAAATGTAGCGGAAACATAAAATACTAAACGGAAACTCTAAAATCTAAATAGAAACATAAAATATTAAACATAAACTCTAAAATCTTCGGTGATAATGACTTCTTATATATTACTTGTAATTGTCGTAATTAAATTCTAAATATAGTTTTTTCTTTGTGAAAAAAGTTTTATTAGTTTTTTATTTTCACAATAAATTAATCTTCGGTGATAATGACTTCTTATGTGTTATGGGCGACCCAATAGGCAAAATCATCATTTCTAGAAGCATTATTGTAATTGGAATTTATATACATATAGGTGGTTTTTGATGGAGAGAATTGACAACCAATATTAAAAGAGGAATAATCCTTGTGTATAATAGATTGGGATTATGATTTTAGGTTTTTAATTTTTGCCAAATAATATTAAAAGAAAAATAATTACATATCTGATGAGAGCATTTTGCATATACATATTTCCCATTTTATACCTGCATTCTGTATGTTATCATGTCATTATTTTTCCTAATTCAGTGCTACTTTAGGTATTTTTCAGTTTACTGTGCAGTTATCTAGGTCCCGGAGCAATAGCAAGTATTTCGAGTTTTTTTTGTAGCAAAAGGACTTAGAAGAAACTTCGTCCAAGTCAAGCACGAGCCTAAGAACGGTCGTGCTCCCAAGGCATGCAAATTACATAAAAATTCAATCGAGCCCGCACGCCCTGCGGTCGCTAAGCACGGTCGTACCTTTGGTCAACACGGCCGCAACACGAGGCGAGTTTCAAAAACGGTCATCGGCCGCAAACTACACGGCTTGAAGCACGGCCTAAGCACGGTTGTGATCACATCGAGAGAGGATTAAATTTTTGGTAGGTTACTAAAGTTTGGACTTGTTTCATTAAAGTCACCAAGTTTCAATTTGTATCAAAAAAGTTACTAACATTTGATTTTGTTTCTCCGACGGGTCACCGCTGAGTGACCATATTCATTCGGGTGACGTGGCGCCGGAAAAACACGGTCGGCCTCACTATGCCACGTAACTAGCTTGCCACATCGGTATTTGTTTTTTTCGGGGATTAAATTTTTGGTAGGTTCTTGAGGTTTGTACTTGTTTCATTAACGGTACCAAGTTTCAATTTGTATCAAAACGGTTACTACAATTTGATTTTGTTTCTCCGACGGGTGACTCGCAAGTAACAACATCAATCTTGCTGACATGTCGATTGGAAAGAACACGGTTAGCTTGATGAGGACATGTCACCGGGGATGCCACATCGGCATTTGTCCACGTCATCGGGTGGTAAAAAATTTGATTACGTGGACAAATGCGTGTTGCATCTCGGTGACATGTCCTCATCAGGTTGACTGTATTTTTTCCGGTCGACACATTAGCAAGATTGATGTGGTTACTCGCGGGTCACCTGCCGGAGAAACAAAATCAAATTGTAATAACCGTTTTGATACAAATTGAAACTTGGTAATCTTAATGAAATAAGTACAAACCTCAGCAACATACCAAAAATTTAATTCTTTTTTCCTGTCACAACGTCAGCTGGTTACGTGGCACAGTGAGGCTGATTGTGTTTTTTCCAGTCGCTACGTCAGCTGAATGAATGTGATCACTCGCGGGTAACCTGCCGGAGAAACAAAATCGAATGTTAGTAGCTTTTTTTATACAATTTGAAATTTGGTGATCTTAATGAAATAAGTCTAAACTTTAGTCACCTACAAAAAATTTAACCCTCGTAGAGAGAAGGTTAAAACGCACTGAAACTTAGGGTTTTGTGGACTTTTTGGCTTGGGGAAAATGGAGAAACCAAAGGAGGAGAAGTGTGCAGCTTTCTTCATCATCATCAAAAGAGGATAGAGCACGAATTGTAGGCCAAATTGGAGGAGGAATATTATCGACATAGGCACCTCATATCTTAGAAAGATGCAAGCAAAGAGGGAGTTCTTGGTTTTTATTGTATTTGTTATCTTTGTTGCCTTTCTGTTGGTTGTATTAATGAGGGCTAAACCTCTTAGGGCTCCCCGGGTTGGCGAATTGGTTGTGTTAAACTTGGATTCTTTTAATGCAACATTTATGGATGTTTTATTATCTCCTTGTTAGATCTTTGGTTGTTTACTTGAATGTTGTTTGTTGAGTGGTTTGATTGCTTGAGTTACTTGATTTTCACTTAGTTTGTATATCTTAATGATTGATACAAGAAGTTGAAAATAGGCTCATACTTTCAATTCCATTACTTGCACATTCCACATTAGGGCAACAAGATTCTAGGACATAGGTTGATTGAGACACGCCGGATAAATTCTGTAGAATCTGAGTTTTGAATTTCATCAAGGCACTAACCCGGGGCCCCATCTCTTCCATTGAGCAAACCCTAATCATCTTCTCCTATGATTCTTCTTCCCCATATTTCTCTCGTTCCTAAGTTTTAGAGTCTTCAAATCTCAATTTCAATTGATTAGATATTAAGTAGTGGGAGAGTATTAGGAGATATACCAGTCCTGTGGATTCGACTACCTCACCTTCCGGTACATTGTACTACTTATATGACCCTGGGACGGGGCAACTTTTGAGAAATTTCACGGCCTTAGTAATCTAGTTGTTTATTTTCTTTGTTTTTTTGTTTTCTTTCTTTTCTTCTTTTTGTGTTTTTTGGTTGTGTTTAAGTGATTGTTGGTGGCTTCAATCTGCGTATTTTTATCTTGATTTTAAATTCTCAATTCTTATATCTTTATCTTTATTGTACTCGGGCATAGTTTATGACCGGGGAAGTTCATTACAATTAACTAGCCTTGATCCCGATATCGAACGGACATTTCACGGGGAGATTGAGGCGGGTCGGTCCCGATGGAAACCGGGTCGGCTGAAATTAGTATTGAAGTCGACCAAGAGGAAGTCATGGCCAAAAAATCAAAGGAGTATTTCATATTACGCACGGCCTAATCTTGAGGGGTCTGGCTCCAAGTATAGTTTGACCACCTGTTGCGGCAAATAATTTGAGTTGTAGCCAAATTTCATTCGAGATGTTGTAACGAGATGTGCCGGTATGACGGCTTTTCGGGATGAAAACCCATACGCCCATCTATCAAGTTTCTTGGAAATTTGTGATACCTTCAAGGCAAATAATGTGTCCGAGGATGCGGAGTGCCTTAGGTTATTTCTGTTTTCGGTGCGAGGAAGGGCCAAGCAGTGGTTAAGTTCCTTAACAACGGGATCGATCACAAGTTGGGCTCAGTTAGCTGAGAAATTTCTGACCCGATACTTTTCTTCGGCAAAGATAACCAAGCTTCGGAGTGGCATCTCCTCCTTTCACCAATTGGAGTCAGAAGCTCTGTATGACATATGGGAAAGATACAAGGACTTGCTGAGGAAATGCCCGCAACATGGAATAGTGGAGTGGATGCAAATCTAAATCTTTTACAATGATTTAAACGTGGCAACCAAACTGATGTTAGATGCAGCAGCTGGAGGTTCTTTGTGCAGTAAGAGACCCGAAGAGGCACAGAATTTGATTGAAGACATGGCTTCTAACAGGTACCAATGGAGCTCTGAGAGGAACAAACCAGTGAAAACTGTCTGGGTTTATGAAGTTGATGTGCTTACCACTTTGGTAGCACAAGTAGAAGCTTTATTAAAAAGATTGGATACGATGCAAGTGCAGTCTTCTTCTCCTAATGTGGGTAGTGGCAGTTGGGAAGGCCAAGCCGGACCTAATTGTTCTTTAGAAGGGGTTCAGAGTTCTGAACAGGTAGACTTCATTGGACAGAATCAGAAGTACCAGAAGAACTCCTACAGCAACACGTACAACCCTGGGTGAAGGAATCACCCAAATTTTTCATGGAGTCAGCAGACTCAAGGTTAGCAGCGCCCTCCACCACAGTAGTCACAACAACAGCCACAGTCTCAGTTTCCTAGAGCTCCACCTCAAGAAACCAAGGGTTCAACTCTAGAGGCCCTTCTGATGAAGTACATCCAATCCAATGACGCCCGACTCTCAGGGTATGAGGAAGTATTGCGCAATCAACAGGTGTCACTGCAGAATTTGGAATATCAAGTGGCTCAGATTGCCAAGATCCTTACCAAGCGGCCCCCGGGGTTCGTTACCAAGTAACACGGAAGTCCACCCCTGGGAGTCATTTAAAGCAGTTACGCTAAGGAGCGATAAAGAGTTGTCATCTCCACCTGTTCAAGGTCAAGAAGAAGAGAAACCTTGTAAACTTGATGTGGAAGTCGTTAAGAAAGCCAATGATGCTGATTCAACTTTGAAGAAGAAGGAGAAGGGTAAAAGGAATGAGTCATTGTTAGAATACTGCCCAACCTTGCCTTATCCCGCCAAGGTTAGAAAGGATCAACAGGAGGAGCAATATAAGAAGTTCCTGAACATGTTTAAATCGCTGCACATTAATGTTCCCTTTGTTGAAGCTCTCGCTCAAATGCCCAAGTATGCTAAGTTCCTCAAAGAGTTATTGAAAAATAAGAGGAAGTTAGAGGCGGTTTCGTTTGTCCTTGAGTGAGGAGTGTTCTTCCATCATCTCCAACAAGATCCCCAACAAGGAGAAAGATCCAAGGGGATTTATCATCCCGTGCACTATCGGAGGTATAATGGATGAGAAGGCGCTTGCTGATTTGGGGGCAAGCATAAATTTGATGCCTTACAAGATTTTTGAGAAATTGGGACTTGGGGAACTAAAGCCCGCCCAAATGACACTCCAGCATGCAGATCGTTCCACTCGTTGCACGATGGGGATAATAAAAGATGTTCTATTAAAGGTCGACAAGTTCATCTTTCCGGTTGATTTTGTAATTTTAGACTTGGATGATCGAGTTGAAGTACCCTTGATCATGGGTTGGCCATTCCTCGCAACCTTGCAAGCCATTATTGACGTTAAGAATGGCCGAATGACCTTAAGAGTTGGAGATGAAGAAGTGGTGTTCCGATTGAAAGACACCATGCGACACTCCATGAATTTCGATGACACATGTTATGCTTTGGATGCTATTGACAATGTTGTTGATGACTTTGTGCGGGAAACATTACTTAAGGATAAACTCGCTGAGTTGTTTGGGGAGGAACCACCGGATGAAGCTGCTACACAAAGGAAAGAAGAGGTTACTATCGAGTTACCTCGGATCAACGATCCGACCCGACTTCCCAAGGACGGGGAAGCCATCTAAGGCTCGAGACATGGTGGAAGAAAGTCTTTGCTAGAAAGAAGTAGCCCCTTCTGTTTTATTTAGTATGGGTGAGGCATATCTAATTAATTCACTAACCCCGTACGTTGATGATTATGTTGTAGGTTGCCAAGAGAGAAGGTATGTATTTGAACCCTCGTGAGGTAGGTACAGGTACGTCAAGCTCGTGACGTTAAACAAACGCTTCTCTGGAGGCAACCCGAGTAGTTTCTTTTTTTTTTTATGTTCGTGTTTGTATCCTTTGTTGTTTTCTTATCTGGGTTTTTGCGTTTTTCTTAGGGTCGTGCATTCGTGAGCCTCTTGGTTGCTAGAGTTTATATCGTTTTGGACCCTTTATTTTGTTTATTTCTTTCCCAGCACTTATATTGTGTTTTTCAGTTCAGTGTTTGTTTTTGTACTTGAGTTCGGTTAGCAAGGGCGGTCCCCTACTAAACCGACCTCTTTTTGTTATGAGATTTCTATTTGTTGGTTTGTTTTATTGTGTTTCTCTAATGCTTGCATGCTTTAATTCGGGATCTATGGATGCACCTCTGCTTTGGTTTTATTAAATGGCTTCACTTGATGATGAATAACGAGAGCACCCTTATTTGTTCTATCAATCAATTGTGTCAAAGCCGCTTTTCAATGGGGGTTTCGCCTTTCGTTTTGGTGAAGTTCCCCAACTCTTCCTCACTTTTACTTGAACCCTTTTCAATTTTTTGCATGCCTTAGTCTTTTAACATTGAGAACAATGTTTCATTCAAGTGTGGGAGAGGGTTTATTGTTTTATGTATGCTTTATGATGATAGTGCATGACTTAGGATGATCTATGAAATGTTCGGTTAAGAATTTCTAAGCTAAGGAGACAATGAGTATGCTAGTGTATTTCGTTGAGCTTTAAGGTTAATTTTGCTCTTACCTTGGAAACCCTAATTTCAATCACCTTACCTAATTTTGTGCATCCACGTTATTTAGAAGAGGGTCTAGTTTAAGGCTAGGAAAAACAAAATGATTGACTCTAAACTCAAAAATAAAAGCAAAAGTGAGAAGAAAAACTCAAAAAGTAGAAAAGAAAAGAATTTTGAAAAGTCGGATCCCTTGTGGGATTCCCTATCAAATTCTTTGAAAAGTGATGAATAAGATGGTAGAAAGAGCTATCATTCTAGAAAAAGTGAAAGCCACACTTGAGTAGTCAGATTTTAGGCATCACAAATGTCATTCTTGATGACCTACCGGGTGAAATGGTTGCATCTAGGGTGTATGAAGCTACTACCCATTTTAGGAGTCATCTTGAAAGAAAAATGCGCCCTTAGCTAGGCCCCTTCAAAAACATTCATGGTGCACCCTTTTAGGCCACAAACAAATACACGGAAGTACGAGTAAGAGTAAGAATGTGCAGCTTTCTTCATCATCGGGGAGAAGATAGAGCACGAATTGTAGGCCAAATTGGAGAAGGAATCTTATCGACATCGGCACCTTAAATCTTAGAAAGATGCAAGCAAAGAGGGAGTTCTTGGTTTTTATTGTATTTGTTATCTTTGTTGCCTTTTCGTTGGTTGTATTAATGAGGGTCTAAACCTCTTAGGGTGGCCCGGGTTGGTGAATTGGTTTTGTTAAACTCGGATTCATTTAATGCAGCATTTATGGAAGTTTTATTATCTCCTTGTTAGATCTTTGGTTGTTTACTTGAATGTTGGTTGTTGAGTGGTTTGATTCCTTGAGTTACTTGATTTTCATTTAGTTTGTATATCTCAATGATTGATACAAGAAGTTGAAAATAGGCTCATACTTTCAATCCGCCTACTTGCACATTCCACATTAGGGCAACAAGATTCTAGAACATAGGTTGATTGAGACACGCCGGATAAATTCTGTAGAATCTAAGTTTTGAATTTCACCAAGGCATTAACCCGGGGTCCCATCTCTTTCATTGAGCAAACCCTAATCATCTTCTCCTGTGATTCTTTTTCCCCATATTTCTCTTGTTCCTAAGTTTTAGAGTATTCAAATCTCAATTTCAATTGATTAAATATTAAGCGAGTGGGAAAGCATTAGGAGATATAGCGGGTCCACAGTGGATTCGACTACCCGACCTTCGGGTACATTGTACTACTTATGCGACCCATGCATTTGGGGTTACGCAATGGGCGTATCAATATTTGTGTTTATTAGAAATGTTTTTTTAGAGATATATGTTCAAACATTTTATAGTTTTATATGTGCAAATTTTACATAATAATATAATTAGAGACCATGCAGTACATGTTAACATAAAAAATTTGTTACAAGAAATAGCAAGATTAGAAGTTTACAAGTTGTTCATTAATATTAATTGTGAAAACCAATATTGGAAAATGTTCAAATTTATTTTAGAATTTTTAAAAATAAAATAAAAATGATTTAGAGTCTATGTTTTAAGGAAAGGTAATTAAATACATCAAAATATCAAATTCATGTTGATGAAGGAGATGTGCCTCTTGCCAGGAGAGGCATACTAGGTTGAAAATGAGGAGAAATTTTTTTCAATTAAATAAACTTATTTTGTAAAGAGGATGTTAATTAGAGTTTAGCAGATATTAGCTGTTGACCTAATATGTGCAGCAAATAATTTATTATAAAATTACGACTAAAGTTTATCTTAAAACTACGACCACGCTTTTTTCATATTTCCATTCAACTTCTCTTCATCTTAATTACTATTTAAACAAAAGAAGTTTTTTCCTTTTGATAAAACGTTTGTATTAGGTTTTGAATAATTAAATGAGGAAATTGTGAAGAGATTACTAATAACCCTTATGCCTAGAACGTGCCAATTTTGAATCATTGTCAATTAGTACAAATTGAATAATTTAATTATTCCAACGCACCAAAACAAACATTAAACAAAGACTATTTATGATACCAAAGGATAAATTTAAGATGAAATACCAAGTCAAACATTTCCATGAGGAACATCAACGCCAGTATTAATCATACAGTTATTATGAGTGTATAAAATATATACAATGATTAAACACGAAAGGAAAAGGGGGAAACCTTATTTTACAACCCACACACTTGATGCCATCATCCAAAACCTTCACATTTGTCATGCTATGTCTCTAATTTGATTATTTTTGGTCCAATAATCAGAGGCAAGAAAAGCATTGTGAAACCTTCATGTATTTTCCAATTTAGTTCTCAATTCTGAATTTTCCATGGAAATGTCCAAAATATCTTCTTCAACAAAGACTTTGTGTTCTCCAAGTTCTCTCTCCCTTTCCTATAACAACATAAGATTTATATTCATGCATACAACCATTGAGCATTGAAGAAAGATTATTTTATTCACTGTGTCCAAATTTCTCGTGTTAAACTAGTAACAACGATGAAGAAGCAACCTAAAGTACCACAGCCATTGGCATTGCCATCCAGAAGTTCTACATCAAATAATGCAGACATAGATACCCAAAGATCAACGAAGACAAAGATGAATACGGCGACATTGTTAAGAAGAATGTTCCATTCTTTTGATGAGAATGGAGATGGAAAGATATCACCGGAAGAGTTGTACAAATGTGTGCAAAATGTGCACGGGAAAGAGCTGCACATGTCCATGGAGGAAGCTAATGCAATTGTGGAGGTTTCAGACTCAAATGGGGATGGATTGCTTGACTTGAATGACTTCGTTAGATTGATGGAATGTGAGTGCAAGGAAGAGGAATGCAAGATCTTGAGATATGCTTTTCAAGTGTATGAGATGGAAGGACAAGGATGCATCACTCCTAAGAGTCTCAGCTGCGCACTTTCCCGACTCGGCCAACGGAGGACTGTGGATGAATGCGCAGCCATGATTAGCCATTTTGATGTCAACGGAGACGGTGTTATTAGCTTTGATGAGTTCGAAATCATGATGCATTAACATGTTGGTTGTAGGTTTTGAAAGGTCTTAATTTTCACACACAAAAATATCCAAACTTGAAACCAATTGGTTAAGCAACCAAGTTTTTAGTGGTTAAACCTCTTCCCTTGGTATATTAATTTTATAATCTTTGTTGATGTAATAAACTTGCGCTAAAGCAAATCATATATATAACCATTTGGCAATCTGTTTGCTTGTTACTGACTAATCCATAAGGAGTTGGATGTGGGAAGAAAGAGTCGATCATGATAAACTTGACTGAAAGTCAAGTGCTCACCCTTCTGGTAAGATGCTCATTCCACAAAATGAGGCTCTCACATGCGCACGCGCACGTTCATGTTCTATTTCGTATTTATCAAGCCTTTCACTCCAATGTGAAAATGCCGGTTGATAAGTGTCTAAATGTTTGTATTTATATGTTTTATTCTTGTACTATTTTGCATGTATTTCGATGAGTTGAAGCTTGTTTCACGTTTAAATTGGTTTTATTTGTGTTACAGGCTTTGAAGAAGCCAAAATGAGCTCAAGAACGTATTTGGGAAGAAATCCGTATCAAATATGATATTTTCAAGCTTTCATACTTGTAGCGGTACTATAGAAGAATTACTGTAGCATGGCACTGTAGCACCCGAAAGGCGGGGAGCCTTGCGGGCAAGCTTGCGCCCGCAAGGCAGCCCGTATGGATGCCCGAAAAGTGGTTTTTAAAGGAAAAGTTAGGGCATTTGAATGGGACTCTTCTAAGGCTCTTCTTCTCTTCTTCTTTGGGACGCTGCCCCATCCTCGCCGGAGGTGTTTTCCGGCGATCCACCGCGTCATTCTTCACCAAGAGGGGAGGGAAAACATCGGAGGAGGAGATAGGGGGAAGATCCAAGGCTTCAAGGCGTCGTTTGGGGAGAGATCTCGGCGACATCGATGATCTTCTTGCATCTAAGGCAATCCAAAGCTAGAGGGAGTGTTCTTTACTTTTCTTTATGCTTGTTTGTTCATTGGATTTGTATGAGTGTTCCTCTTTCATGAGAAACTAACTTGTATGTTATTTGGGCATGATGAACCCTAGGGTAGGTTTGTTGTAATTATGGATGATAATCCTTTGTGATTTAGTGTTAGATGTTGAATTTCTTGTATAAGAATTTCTATGGTTTGTGATTCTCTCTATGTGTGCTTTACTGTCTTGGACCGCATAAGAACTCTGCTGTTTAATTTCTACTTTATACTTGGAGCGTGACCATGGCCATTGCACTAGACTCACATAGATTAAAAGGGATTCATGTACCAATACGTCGAGGGATTCGCGTATTAGGTACCCCCTCCGAATGTTAGGCTTAGACCCGGGAAGGGTGTCTACTCTTGATAGGGGGATTCCCCGAGCGCACCTTGCAATCATAGGAGGAATTGACCGGAAGGGATTCCGGTCAATACTCGTATGGGATTAGGGCTAATCACCGAGGGATTCGGGATTAGCTTCATTTAGGAATCTCTCCGTCCAAACCACCTTCACAACACATCATCCTTAATTCGGGCCTTAATGACAACCCTAGGGGAACTCTCTGTCCAAATAATGCCTTCTCCTACTTGTCCGTCCCTTGAATGCTTATTTGGCGTGTAGTGGTAGCTTTATTCTTTTATCGATAGAGTTTTGTAGATTTACTATTCACTTGTATTGTTAGGCTAGGAAATAGACGAAGGAGAAGTAATAGTAGCTCCTTGGCCCCGTGGAATACGACCCTTGTGTCACGCACAGGGTATTACGTGACGCACATCAAGTTTTTGGCGCCGTTGCCGGGGACACATGAGATACAAGGAAAACCTGTAGTCTATTGCTCTAGCCATTTTCTCTTATTTTTGTACAATCTAATTTATTTTCTTGTTTTCTTCTTATTTATTTATTTGACTTTGTTCTTTGTTTTTTTTCTTTTGTGCGAGGTACAATTTTCGGAGCCAATGCGGGGAGCTTGTTATTTGAATGATCAAGATTCGGCTTTAGCCGCTACTATAGACACACTTGAAGAAAGGTTGAACAAATTTATTGCCCGAGAGATCACTTGAGAGCAGTCCATGCACCAACTCATACAATTCACATTGGGGTGCACCGAGCCATTTTCATGAACAACAACGGGAATGCCCCCAAAATGGGCTCATAATTTGCACCACACCTCAAGGGCAGTGGTACAGGCCCCCTCCAAGTCCTCGGCCCCAAAAGCGTATATACAACGAGAGGATGTACTTGCAAGATTTATGGTTCAAGCGGAAAGAAAATTTATCTGCTGTTGACACGGCACTTTTAGAGGTACAAACGTCTCTTCATAGGGGCGGAGAAACAGATGGGAGATATTTTCAAGGTATTGGCCGACTTAGCACCGGCTCCTGAACCAATGAGTGAAGTCCCATCTGAAAATATTCATGAAGAAGAAGAGTGTGTAATTGAAAAAGAGGTGGAAGATGATTGTGGTGTAGTGGAAGATGAAAAGGGAGAACAAGTGGCACCATTCTTCTTTGGAACAAGCTCTCTACATGGAAGTTAATCTTCATACCGAGCACAAACGGGAAGTATCTGGGATTGTTGAAAATGTGGAAGGAGATCGATGCCATTCAAAAACCCACCTATGCCCGGCTTGGACAATTCAACCCAAAGATTTTTCTTTGGCAGCCAAAACATTTTTTTGTGGGCAACTACATTTCGTCGAACAAAGGTTGAGAAGCGATTTGTGGAGAGGATCTTGCAGCCACCCAATGCCCTACCCATGCCAAACCTGTCAAATTCTCAGCTAAATCTGTTTCCCTGGAGACCCAAACAACTTTTCTGGGCATTTCAAGCACCTCTGATAACGGTTGAGGAAAGTAATGCGGGTAAAAGATTAAAACTGTCCAATAACCTACTCCTGCTATGTTTTGATAATTCTCAACCGAAGTTATTTCCATAGAGGCCCAAACATTTTCTTGGTGTTCCTGAAGAAAACTTTGCCTGGGGTGACGAAGAACCGGGGAGGAAGCTCAAACCATCTAAAACTCCTCCCAAAGTGAAATTGCATAATGCCCGACCAAAGCTTTTCTCGTGGATGGCAAAAGGTAGTTCATGCATATCCTCCACATTGGCATTAACCCGGCAGGTAATTTTCTTTTTCTGTGGTAGCTCTTATGCCGTTTGTAGCCGGGAGGAGCACACAATTTTCAAACCTCCATAAGGTAAGAAAAATGTTCGTCGAGCTAGTGACGTTAAACAAGCGTTTCTTCGGAGGCAACCCAAGTTTTTAAATTCTTCGTGTTTAATTTTTTCGTACTCGTGTTGCTTGTTGTGTGTTATTTATTTTGTTTGTGATCTTTGTTTTCGTTTTTGTGTTGTGTTTATGAGCCCATGCGTGTCTCAAATTTCTATTATTCGTACTTTATTCGGTGTAGTTCAAGTGTGTTAAATTGTATATTTCGGCGAGTAGATGTTGTATATACGTTTTTTCTTGAAGTTGCAGAGGAGACCATACCGAAATTTTTAAATTTCAGGACCTTACGGGCGTCTAGACGCCCACAAATGGCATGGTCTAACACTTGGGGAGCCTCGTGGGCGCCTTCGCGCTAGCGAGGAAGGCCGCGAGACCCCGACCTCGCAGTGGGAGCCCCTTGCGGGCAGCCTTGCGCCCGCAAGGCAGCCCGAGCGGCATGCGGGGGCCGCATGGGCCCACGCAAGCCTGGGCGCCACTTAAGTGGTTGCCCTCCCTTCTCTCCCCTCTTGTTCCTTTTCTTCTTCCTTTCTCCCTCTCGATTTCCCCTCTATTCTTCTTTGTTTTTCCGCCGTTTTTTTCTTCATTTTTCTTCCTCTAAACCCCTCTCCTACCTCTAGCAACTTCAATTTTGTAAAATTTTCTAACTTCCACCGTCTTTTTTGCCGATTACCAAGGACTTGGACTTTGAATCCCTAAATCAAGGTTTGCCCTCAACTTCATTTTTCTTCTTGATTCTTCGTGCTTATGAGATGCAAACATAATTGTTGAATGATTGGATGTGGATTTTGTGAATTTCACGAGCTTTGAGCTATGTTTGTAAATTTCACAAGCTCCAAATACAAGGGGAGCTCTTGCAAAAGTTGTTTTTTGGGCATCTAATTTTCTTTGGTTTTAAGACATAATGAGAGCCCCAAAACCCTTGTTTTCATTTTGTTCGGATTAATCTTGTGCTTTGTGGTTATAGACATGCCAAAGAAGAGCCTTAGTGCCTCCACCACATCCATGACACCGACAAGACTTACGACGAGATAGAGTCTTCATTGCCTCAAGAGCTTGCATGGACTTTTGTTTTCGTATTTTTGTTTTGTTTGTTTATTTTTTAATTAATACTCCCTCTTTTATTAAAATTTTGTGATTTGATGAGCCCTACTATCCTTGCAGGGATTCTAGGGCATGATATGCACCCCCATCATCCTCCTCGAGGCCGACCACAACACATAGTACCGGCCACAGCCCAAGTTCAAGTTATGAGCAGGGGAAGTTTCTTTATCCCTTCCATTTGTTGTTTCTAGGTGTGGGGATGGGGTATTTCATACATTTGCATGCAAAATTCACCTATGATAGCTATGATCATCTTGTTGAGAATTTCCTAGCATGAAAGGATGATAGATATGAGTTGTGATTTATTTTTGTACTTAATTGGAAGTCCTATTTTATCTCTAGTGCAACCCACACACTTTCTCACTAGACTTCCTTCTCGCGCACTCTGACCAACCCATCATGTTGATACTAGTCTTAGTTTGTTAAGGGTTACTTTCAATGGGCCTTTAAGAATTTTTTATTCTTATGACACTAGTCTTAGTAACATCTTGACATGTAGACTAGACCGAGGAGACATGATATAGGCTGTAAATAGAAATAAGTCAAAAGATAGTATTCCGTTGCTCTCATTGGCTAAGTAGCTCAGGGTACATGCTCCTAACCAGAGTGCACCCTAAGTCAATAGCTAATGAAGCATGAATGCGTTTATATAGATATGTAATAAATTGAGTAGGTGGGTGTCTTGGGGTGCCTAAACGGCGTGTGCAACCGGTCAAAAAGATAATGTACGGTATACGTTAGTCTTAAAAAAAAAAATCCTATTGATCTCCGGGGAGTGTCTACCGTAGCATTCCGTAGCAAAGTATTGTAGTGGCGCTTGTAGCAAAGTACCGTAGTGGTGTTGTAGCAAAAGTACTGTTCACGCCCCGTGTAGAATTTCCACACGGGCGTGTGGCTACGGTACACGGGCGTGTGAATGGCCATGTGGATGCCCACGTGAAGCCCCGAATTCAAATTATTAAATCCGTCTTGTGATAATTTTTAGGGATCTTTTCGGCTACTTTCGAGAGACAAAGCGGCTAGGGGTTGGGGAGAGTTCTTTGCGGCTTCGGGAAGCTTTCCTCACCAACTTGGATCGATTCTTCCTAGCTTCGGAGTGGATTCAATCCGGGACGTGGAAGCTACCCATCAAGGCCATCATCACGGATTTAGGGGCGTTATTCTTTATGGCTTTTGAACTCGTTTATCAATTCATTATTTATTTTGTGACTCGCTCCGTGGAGAGCTAAACCCCTAGAGGGTATTCGGAGATGTAAACCCTAGGATTCTTATTTTCATTAGATTAAATTGTGTTTCTATTCGAATTTATTAGTTTGAGTTTTACTCTTAAGTTCTTAATACTTATTTGTGCTTTTGATTCCATTATTAATTGCTTTACATGTTTTATTCAATCTAGTGAAGAGAGAGATCACCGCTAAATTTAGAATTACCAAGAGTAAAGAGGGTTGATAAGTGCTTATATATTTTATTCAATCTAGTGAAGTAGCTACGCAAGATATAGTCAGGAGGAGCACACTCTTTTTCAAGCCTCCATAAAGTAATGAAGATCGTGCACGTCAAGCTAGTGACGTAAAACAAGCACTTCTTGGGAGGCAACCCAAGTTTTTAAATTCATTGCACTTGTTTTAGTTAGTTTTAATTTCCGCAATATTGTTTTTGTTTAGTTTTAGTTTTCTGTTGTTCCATCTCGATTGTAGTGCATTTTTTTCCCGTTTTTAGATGTAAGGATCGTGTTTTCATCGCTTCTGGTAAGTTTGAGAATTTTTCCTTTGAATTTGGTGAGATTTGAGAAATGTTTTTGTTTGATTTCAATTCTGCAGACTTTCCATGTTTTTGCGATGAATTTGGCGAGTTTGGAACATTTTTGGGCCAAAAATGTAAACACATGTCCATGTAAAAAATTTGGAGCTCATTTGGCAAAGATTGAATTTCCACATGCCTATGTGGAAATTCCACATGGGCATGTGGGTACTATTCATGAGCTGCAAATTTTCAATCCAGGAGAAGACACACGGCCATGTGGAAATTGTTCCGATAAAGATTGCGCAATCCGGAGGAGAATCTACACGGGCATGTGGAAATTGTTGTGTTTTGTATAGGGCTCATCCGGAGAAAACACATGGCCATGTGGATTTCTTAAGTTTGAAAGAAGCCCTTCTTCTTTCATTTCATCTTTGCGCCTCTTCACATTCAAACGCCTCCACATCAAGGATCGCGACCATACATCTTCTTCTTCCATTTGCTCGCTTATTTATAGGATTTGGGTGTTTTAATCGGAGTTTTATCACGCTATGGACCATCATCTTCTCCGGTAAGCCCTCTTTTCTCTCTTCTTGCAATAAATTTTCTTTCTTGGATTTGGGTGATGATTCTTGTGTTTTAGCATGTTATTTTCATGGGAAATACTTGCTTTTTTGTAAACACCAATGGTGGAAGTATGGCAACCTTTGCACGCGTCGAAAGTGGATCAACCATGGCCGTATTGCCATGGCCGAAGATCCACACGGCCATGGGGATGATTCCACACGGTCGTCTGGATCATAAAGCGGAGTTTATCTCATCCGGAGGGTCCACACGGCCGTGTGGAAATTCCACACGGCCATGTCGATTCCTGGCACTTAGTTTTTGACCACGGAATGACCCGTGCCTCTCTTTTGCGCAGGAAATGCCTCCAAGAACAAGAAAACGTGCACATAAGCGTCCTTGTGGGCCTCGTGAGCTCGCCTAGCGGTTGAAGTTCCCCGTACCCAAACATCAAATCGAACTTGAGCACCTCTCAAGGCTCAAGTTCGGCAAGATACGGACCCTTCGACTCGCAAGGCGTTGGCGCGATTGACCATGAACAAGCGGAAGAGTTAGCGGACGAGATAATGGAGCAGAGACACCGACTCCACAATGTCTCCCGCACCTTGAGCACCACGTGAACTCACCCGCACGCGCAACACCTCCAGATGATAACGCTGGAGGCGTCTTTCTTTTAGTTGTTTTTCCTTGTACTTGTTTATTTTCTTGTCGTTGGTTTTTTGTTACTCGCGTATAGGGGTTTACCTTCGAGCTTTATCTTACTGTTTTCAGTCGTGTGTGCTTGTGTCGAGTTTAAGTTTGGTTGTATGCTTATAAACCTCGTTTATCTTTTATTTGTGTTTAGCTCTACTAAAGCCCTTTTGTGATGTGTGGATGGTCTTGTGAGTCATGTTTTGAGGAATAGTCATAGGCACGGCCGTGCGCTTCATCCACGCTGACCGTGTGAACTTCACAACCCCTTCACAGCTTTCAATCCCCGCTAGTTAAGCTCCACCACAATATACATATGGAGATCAGGGGGAGTGTTTTCTTTTAATACCCACATTTTCATGTTGAGTTCTTTTGATTTCTATTCTTTATGTATGCATTTGTACATTGAGGGCAATGTACATCCCAAGTGTGGGGGGAGTTCACGTTACACATGTTCTTTATTTATGCTCATCACTTTCATGCTCATTTAGCCAATGGTAGTTCGCCCTTAAGGGACAAGGATTACACCCTTGAATTTAGGAGAATTTTAAACGTCGATTGCCACCAGCAAGCTCCAGTTTACCCCGAAAACTTAGTAGAAATCTTTTTAGAACCGGATTGCATTCTCTGCACACCACTTGCCTCTCATAGCCCTAACAACTCTAGTTCAATCTTGAAAGGACCTTAGTGTCATTCAAAACAAAAAAAAACAAAACAAAAAAAAGAGAGAATAATGCTTTTATTTGTTTACTTGTTTTCGGGGTGGAATGAGCTACCACCTATGTTGTATACATTACTCTCATAAGTCGGATACTAGCTATGCCCTAATGAGAAAGAGCTATCTAATAGGGCTGGTGTAGCTAACACTCCCGTGGAAAGAGCTACCACCCTCAAAAGCGTGAAAGCCGCCCAGAGGCATCTTGGGAAATGGCTACCTCTCGAGGTGAGTCGGAGGTAGCAACACGTCCCCTTCCCCTTCCAAAAGGTGGTTCACCCTACCTTCTTATTCAAAGCATTATTTCCTCGATCTCAAGAGAGTTGGACGCTTAGAGAGAGTCCTTTCCTGCGGACTTATTTGTGATTAGGATCTTTCATCGGACCAAAGGGATTGATCTATAGTTGGAATTAGGGTTTATCATTTGGAACTTTTAGAGCTTCTAGCCACCACGTGGGTGAGGCGCCGAGAATTTTCTCTCCGCCGGGACATCGTAGGGGACTAGTCGTGTGGTCGAATTAGGTTTGGGTCCTTGTGTCTGGATTCCACTACCCCCGAATCCTCGCTTAAAAGGCAATTAGAGTTTTGGCACTTGAAATGAAGGAACCTATGGGGAGCATTGCCGAGTACCCCATTCTCCTTATCTTGATATTATCCATACCTCTAGTCATCGCCAATCTTTATTTTCTGTTTGGTTTACTTT
>CACTHL010000286.1:0-188637 GCA_902712375.1 Dioscorea dumetorum
AAGGAAGTGTTTATTTGCAACCTAATCAAATTTTAGAGAGATACGAGCAATTAATTAGTAAGTAATCCGCCTCAATTACAAGGATATGAAAAAAAATCATAATGGTAATAATAAAATGTGATATATATAAAATCCCATTATAAATAGTATAAAATCAATATCAGTCTCCCTTACTCTTCTAATATAGGGAGGACTTCAAGCAATTTTCAAATATATGTTTTCAAGAATTTGGAGACAGAGTTAAACATTGGATAACGTTGAATGAGGCATATATCTTCACCATGGGGGGTTATGCTTTGGGTTTTTTAGCGCCTGGTCGGTGCACCTCTGGGCAAGGCTTCAACTGTGTCGCTGGTGATTCTGGCAAAGAGCCTTATATTGTTGCACACCACTTACTTTTATCTCATGCTGCCGCTGCAAATTTATATAAAGCTAACTATCAGGTAAGAAAGTAAATATATGTAAGAGAATTTTACATAATTCTATTCTCATAAAAATTTTACTCCCACCAATAATTTTGAAATTAATTTTGATTACATGGGTATATATATACACACATAAGGCTTTTTATAAAAATTAGGGATTAAAAAACTTATTTCCATGCAGGCATCTCAGAAGGGCAAAATAGGGATTACACATGCAGTAACATGGGGAGTGCCACTCTCTAATTCCAAGTCTGATATCGATGCTACCAAGAGATATCTTGATTTTAGTTATGGATGGTGAGTTATATCTACCATTATTTTGAAAATGAAAGAAAAAAAAAAAAAAAGTTCAATGGAACAAACCCAATTTGGTTAATAATATTTAAGCATATCATATAGCACAATGGTGTCACCAACAATAACAAACTGTAAGTTTCAATTATTTAGAGTCAGCCAGATGAATATTTCTTTTTCTGCATTAATGTAGCAAAATCAAAGGTTTAAATAAACTAAGCGTAGTCATTTTATGTTATAAAATTTTTACTAGACATTTTTGAGGTTTATATATTTTTTTTTCTATGGCCACCCACTTGAAGTGCTTTTCACCTTTCTGATTAAAGTATACACAAGACATTTAATTAAGGATATGTCTATACTAAGTTAATCAATTTTCTTTAAACTTGTCAGTATTAAGTGCCACTCCCAATATATTTTAAATAATTTCTTTCTTTAACCTTTTCTTTCAAGTATTGTGTAACATCATCTATCTTAACAATTTCATTTTAGTCATTCCCATTGTTTGAGTGATAATTTCATTTCAGTCATCCCCATTGTCTAAGTAGGTAGTTTTTGAACATCTAACATCATAACTGGTCTAACAACTATACCTTTGAATCTAAAAAATATTTTACCATCACATAAAACTCTAATTGTATTAGTGACATTTTCAATCAATTTCCCATCATTTTAGATTATAGAAATTAAGCACAAAAACTTCTACTTCTATCGATCTTACCATGCATCACAACTTTTCTCGTGTTTCTACTCACTTTATTATTAAAATTATAATTTAGATATTTGTTTTATCAGTTTGTTCCTCTTGTTAGATTGCCATGATATATATATATATATATATTAGTATAATTATCATATTTTTTAAAATTTCTTATTTTTTGCTCGCATTCAATACTTACTAGTTTTTTTTTTATTTAATAAGCAATATGTTTGTCCCGGACATAAAATAAAAACATAAATGCCTATAAAAAAGTAAAAGTTTATACTCTTAGACAAACATATTTAAATAAATTAAGCGTGATAAGTTAATTAATTGATTAATTAGTGATTTTATTTAACTTTTAAAGGTTTATGGATCCATTGACCTATGGTGATTACCCCTTCATAATGAAGAGCATTGTTGGAAAGCGGTTGCCAAAGTTCACCGAGGAGCAGTCCAAAGCAATCAAAGGATCATTTGATTTCATTGGACTTAATTATTACACTTCTAATTATGTTTCCAATGTTCCCTTTTCTCAAAATCAAATGAACAATTATTTAACTGATTCCTTCACTAACTTGACAGGTAATTTACTAATTTATTATTTACAATTATTTATTTATTTATTTATCTATTTTTGTTCATAATTGTAATATTATGACACAGCTGAGAGAAAAGGGATCCCAATTGGACCAGTGGTAAGCACAAGCAAACATAATAATAATTTTTCTTTTTCTTTTTTTTTTTTTACTTGTACATATATAATAAATATTTTTTTAATACAATAAATATAAACTAAATAAAATAATTTCTCTCTCACTATATATATATATATATATTGCAGGCTGGCTCAACGTGGCTACATATATACCCCAAAGGTATACAAGATGTTTTAGAATACACAAAGACTGAATACAATAATCCAGTCATGTATATCACAGAGAATGGTATCATCTTTTTCTTTTATCTATCTTTATTTGTAGTTAATTGCATATATATATATTTTGCGGAAAAGAGAAACCCTAAATTTCGTGTTGATTTTGTAGGAGTTGATGAGGTTAACAATGAAACAATACCTCTGGAGGAAGCCCTCAAGGATGACACTAGGATACGCTACTACCAGCAGCATTTACATTATGTCCAAAGAGCCATAAGGTAACTAAAATAAATAATAATAATAATAATAATAATAATAATATCCTTATTAAAATCATATTCATTGGATATACTTCTCTGATTAAAACCAAAAATAAATTGTTTTTAAACAATATATATGGGTTTATTAGCAAGTACCCTATTCTATAGGGGTGTGCATATATCTGTTTTTAGTAATAGTAAATAAATATTAATGTATTTTTTGTGCAAAATATTTGCAGAAATGGGGTAGACGTGAGAGGATACTTTGCGTGGTCTTTGTTGGATGATTTCGAATGGAACTCCGGTTATACTATAAGATTCGGTATTCACTATGTCGACTATAAGAACAACTTGAAGAGATACCGGAAAGATTCTGCTTATTGGTTCGAAGAATTTCTCAAGAACTAAAACACGATATTATTAGTACTAAATGAATTAAAGGTCAAATGGAATTAATCATGAAATGAAATGCAATGCAAAAATACCCTTTCATAACATGCTAGAATTATTGGCATGTATTAGTATAATAAAAAGATCCGGTTATTTTTGCTTTTTTTTTTTTCATTCGATGTTATAATTATTATAAATCATATAGTTTTTATTATAATATTTGTTTCTGTTTGCTGGCTTTTGCCTATATGTTTTGAACAAGATACATAAACTTAGTATAAATAAATTTATGCCAAACATGTTTGTTTAAAAGTTATAGCAGCAAGTCTGCCAGCAACAAACATGGTAAAATTAATTATATATTATTTATGGATTTCAAAAGATAATACATACATGGTTTAAAACTTCTAAGGGACTCATAAGAGATGAGGATGAACACAACAGGCATTATGTATCTCCTCAATTGTAACTTGTACCAAGTGTAGTGCACTAAAGAAGTAAATTATAAATTCATGGTTTTTCTGCAAAATGTCATAGTGCATACTACAGAAATTTTTCCAGTACCAACGTTAGATGTAAAATGGACACAAAATAGAGAATCGATGACTACAATGTGAATGCCTTTATACCGCCATTCTTTAATCAAAGGAATGGGGAAGTTTGATTTGAAGAATAACATCTGCAATGCAGATATTGCATTTTCGTACAATGAAATAAATATGTTAAAAACAAATCTTAAATCATCTTTAGCATATGAGCATTTGATTTTTATGGTCACAATTGAAAGCAAACAGAAAAAAGGAAAACATATATCTTGAGTCATAGGCCTATACCTCGAAGACGAGCCTTTCTATTGTTGTTACTCGCATTGTAGATAGTAGAGCTGCCGGATCGTGCCAGAAGCTGAAGTTTATATCAGTAAAATTTTCAGCTAAACAGTCAATTTTGGTGAGGATGACATTGAGAATGAGAATTAGAAAGAAGCAAAGAATACCGTATAACCAGTCTCTGAAATGCACATGAAGAACACTCGCTAAATCTTGCTTCTTGTTCTCGTCTAGTTTCAGATCCCGTAAAGCTTGTTTAATGTCACTTAAATTTGAATGCTGGAAAAGTCAGTAGTTTGAATATCTTAGCCTCAATTGAATACAGATGAAAGATTTAGACAAAGCGGCATACATAACGAATAGCAGCTGAAATTGGCACAGATGAACAAATTTCTGGCAAGGGAAGCCTATGCAAGGACACAGAGATTAAAGTTCAAGGGATTGCATACCTTCTTCCCCAGGGAAGATGAGTAGATTTCTGGCAAGGGAAAAGGATTTTGATTTGTAGATTGTGGTGATTCTCCAGCAAACCACTTTGGTATCTGCACATGACCAAACAGGAGAGGTGTTGAAACATATGTCATTCTAAGTTTACAAAGATTCATAAAGCATCATGGACAGACACAGACAGACAAAACAACATTTATAAGTATACACGGTCATGAAGAGTCACAGCTTACCAAAAAGCTTGCGAAAATTTCAGGATCAAGCTGAGTAATGGACTCAGCTTTAACATCTGAAACACCAGTAGGTTGAGATACTGCATCATTAGAACCAACCAGTCCTAGAACCAGTGGTTCGCCCCATCTGTTTATGGCTGCATCAACACCAACTTGAGCCATGTGGGCCTCTAAGTGGGAGTAAAATGTATTGTGTGGTGCCACCTATCAGAAAATTAAGAAAACAATGATCAAGACAACAACCGCTCATTAAAGTTAAAGAGTACCAACCACAACTTGAATATATGGAATGAGATAAACAACATTATGGGAGACTACAGCGTCTTTATATAGCAATTAGCCATGCTGAAGAGGTGTTGTCACATGCACACTGCATACAAGATAAGCAATTATATAACCTAGTGATTGCCAATGCAACAAATTAGGGTTTCCAAATATCACTATATCATCTAGCAATGTTTATCTGTTTCTTTTACTATGAACCATGTAAGAAGTTTCCCAAAAAGATAAAATAAAATAAAAATTTCTAATGGGTGCGAGGAAAAAATGAGGCCAACTATAATCAGCATTCAGATGAGGAAAAATTACACCAAGAGATTATAGACTCATAAATGTACAGAGCAAACGATTAAACAAATAAATACTTACATGCAATTTATTGTTGTCACCAAGAAACAGAGGTTGTTGATTAACCCCCAAGAAGAAAACACATTCACGACAATTTGCAACCGTAAAGCGCTTTGCTGCTGAAATTACATGTACCCTTTCACAGTGCTCCACCCTTACAGCCTAAAAAGTTATAAGAAATACAAATATTAGTTATGGACAAAAGAAAAACTTCCCCAATGTAAACAGTGGCATTGTTCAGTTCCACAGAGCAGAGTTATTCTTTTTTATTTTGATTCTCAAACTAGAATCATGTGACCGAGCAATGTATAGTCTTGCCTTACATAACACAGAGTAGCTAGCAGGGATTCAAATGACAATAGACATGCAAGCTTCATAGATTTCCAATATGCAGTGAGAATATGAGATGAAATTAAGGCATGATCATGACACAATAGTCAAACAGATCAAATCTAATGAGGGCAGAAATAATAAAACGAAAGAACATACCTTACCAATAGCACCCAACACAATAGTTGCATCACAGCATCCATACACTATAGCATACCGCAAAGGTGCTAGTATGTATATGACAGAATCTTGACAATTCAAAACCTGCAATTTAAACAAGTTGCAAATCTTAAATATAAAAAGCAAGACTTAGCATGATGATGGAGAAGAGACTAAGAAAGGACATAGAGGAGAAAAAGGGGAAAGAAAAGACCATATAGATGATAGGCATGCCCCGAAGAGATTATTTTACATTTTTTATTTAATAAAAACTGTGCTATAAAATCCCCTTTAGTTGTGTTCTTATGAGATGCAATCGGTACCTTCAAACCATACTGACATAAAAAGAAGCCTGAATACATAACAATTTGCAGGTACCAGAGCATCTGGGTCTATACACTATGAGATTAGACATAATTATAATAATAACTTCCATCAATTAATACAGAAACCAAAATGCTACAGCTACACATGCTTGTCCCCTGAGGATACAAAAACAAATAAATTGCTCAAATGATTCTGATATATTCATCTGGCTGAATAAATATCAACTATGTTATACCATTGAGATGGCAAAAAATTGCTATCACCTTAACAGAATGTCCTTTGATGTCGCTGCTCTGCTTGACCACAGATGCTTTAGAAATGCCCTCAACAAAAGTCTGACATCTAGATCTTGCGGCAAGGCTAAGATTGGAGGACACATTAGGTGAACTGCTTGTTTGAGACATTGACTGATTTACACAGGCACCACCTGTATCAACATCAAGTTCGGTGGCAGGACCATTTTCTTTCGCCTTGTCTGCATTGCTCTCTAACGCTAGACATATCTGCTGCAAAACCCACTCATGAACTGCGGCAACTGGAACAGAAGCAACAGGCATGTCCGGTTCCAAATTTGTATAAAAAGGTGTTGCCTGGCTCAATGTGATTCTGTCACCGAATTGAATGAGAAATCCCAAATGATCAAATCTTTCAGATGTTAAAACCTGCAATTAATCCAAATCATACAAATTGAGCAAAATGATATCAAATTATGCCAGTGCTACACATATCTAAATCATTCATGTCCTCGAAACAGAGAAAAAAAAAATGTTACAAGTTAAGAGAGATTAATACAAAGTTACCGAAAACTAAAATGCAGACAAATTATGTGCATAACCAACCAGAGTTTCATCACCATCTTTTTTAACAGACTCTGCCAAAAGTGTAAGAATGTTGCCCATATGTTTCTGTAAATACGACAACTGATGGGCCTCTTCATCAAATTGAGATGGCATGAAACGCCGACTATTACTGCGCGCAAGCTGCAATTCAACAAAGTAATGATCTCAGGCTTCCGAAAGAGTAACAAAAGATCAAATTTTTCACATGAACATCCCAAAATGAATCATGTTTTTCTTATAATAATATTCCATTTCTTCACAAAACCAAATCAAACCACATTTAAACTAAATGTCAGCGAGAGAGAGAGAGAGAGTGAAAAGAAAGACAAGGCTTCTCGATCGAAACCTGAATGGGCGACATGGATGAGAAGTATCCATCGAAGGCCGACATTGAGGGCCAGACATCGGAGACCGCCGCCGGATCCTTGTGCGTCCTCATGACCAACCTTTTATACGTCTGGATGTACAAAAACAATAGCAGATCATGCACGTCCACGCCAGCATTGGGATTGAGATCCGCCGGATGGACCGAGGCGAGAGTGTCCAACGCCAAGCGGGCATGGTCAGGCGGAATCTGGAGCACGTCAGCGAGCTCTGTGGCTGTGATCTGACCGGAAGGCGAGGCCTGGAGGATCTTCTCCTTGAGAGGACCGAGCGTCTGAGTCCCGTTAAAGAAGATGAGCTTGGTTATTGGGAGGAGCCCGTGCTCGAACGGCTCCCTCCGCGGCCAGAGGATGAACTCCGGCAACGGCGCCGGAGACGGTGACGAGGATCCGAGGTCAACTCCGATCATCGCTGCGAAGAAGACTCCGCAAAGTGGATGCAAATGAGAGCGGATCTCAGAGAAACCGAGAAATTCGAAATTTTTAAAAATAGTAAAATGGAATTTTATATTTACATTTTATAAGGATCGATGGTAACAGATGAAAAACTGTTGGATATAATTTTTTGAAATTATGATAATATCAATAACGAGCGAATTTATTGCATGAAATGAAGCCCACAAGCAATGCTGCACGAGTTTATGGGCTACTTCTCGATAATTCGCATCCATTAGATGTAGAAAACTTTGAACCCTCGCATGTAACTGAGAGTTAACAACCAATGTATTCAAATTGGACTAGAGAGCAAATGGATCAAGTAATTGGATATATGTATATGTATAAATTTTAGTTCATTTAGTATTTTAATTGATTTATATTAGTTTCTCTGGACTTTAAAACCTAAATTGTAAATCATTATGTGAAGAACTGACTCAGTTTGATTAAAATAGTAAAAAAAATTAAAATGTTAAAATTTGAACCAGAGGGACTGACTACTCAAGAAGTTAAACATATATATATATATATATATATATCTTGTATATCAGCACAAATAAATTAAAAACAAATCACTAGAATTTGTAAATATATAAGCTTCTAATCTTGTTTTTGATTTTCTACATCTCAGCAAAATCAAGGTTCATTATTACATCACCAACACCAAATTCAAAACAAAAAAGTTCCCCAATCTCACATATATTCCAAGTCTAATTAAAACGTATGATAAGAACTATGCGATATTCATAACATGATATCAAATAAGAAAACAAAATGTTGAACAAGAACATCCAAATAATAGTATGAAAATCTAACAATATCATAAAGAAAGAAATTTTAATAAAGTTTTAACAACATGCATAATGAAATAAAAGGTTTACCAAATTCAAAACAAAAAAAAAAAAATCTTCGTTTAATTTCTTGGAGGGGATAACGGTGGGGATAACATCCTATCTTCTTCATCTAAATTATTGCTAGCCATTCCTTGAACACCGACTACTATGTCATGGTCACTATTCTCAATGATCATAGCATCATCCTTTTTCTCATTATCTAAGAATTCACTTCATGAATTAGTACATATGAATTTGAATGTGAATATGAATATGTAGTATCAACATTAAATGAAATTAATTGTTAAAAAAAAAGTTAAAAAGTTAAAATTTAGATAGCTTAATTGATTGTTCACTACCGATTGATTGTTCCTCCAATGTTTCCTAATTCGTTATAGTCAAGTTCTCCAACTAGTTCTTCTTCTATGATTCAAAATTCACTTTTGGCAACTAACTCATAATCCATTGTATTGTAAGATCTATTTTTAGAAGATGACAAGAAAAAAGAATAAACTACTAAATAAACATCATTTGTATGTAAGGAGCATTACTTGACAAATTAAAAACATAAATTTCATACCTATATTTCAAACATAAGTTATAGTGAACATATACTGGTCTTTAAATCTATTCCTTTTTTTTTGTATGTATATATTCAAAATATTCCAATTACTCAATTACGTTCACAATAAGAAGAAGTGTAGTTTGACAAAGAACTTCAATAGCTAACTTTAACAAATGAGGCATATCACAACCAAAGAATTTTTACCATTTATTTGTGAAAAAAGAGACTCTATTAATAAAATAAACAATCATGTACATTGATTAAAAAAAATAGATTTATTCACACCAAGAGTAATACTTTTGCTAGTAATTAAAGCAAGTTGTCAGCTAATAGTCTTCTTCTTTTCCTTGAATATTCTTATCTCTTCTATTAAATTAGTTGATTTAAACCAATATGCAAAACCATGTATTCCATGCGCAAGGTCCTATTCCATTGATCTTTGATAATGGACGTCTAATATTTATACAAGTTCTTATTTTTTTAATAAATTTTTAAATCTCTTACAAGCTGTATATATCCCATCATTACATATCCCATTGCCAGTTTCTCATCATCATCTAAAAAAATTTGTTTAACTTCTCTTTCTTTTTCCAATTTGAGGAATTTTTATAGTCTAAACAAATAACCAAATATTCTAAGTAATCTTTGTGATGACGCGAACTCTTCAATGAGATAAAAATCATGGCAAAACTAGTAATTCCAAATGAACAACTTCTGTCCATTTTAGTTATTTCCTCAACCAATTCAAATCCCACTTAGGATCATAGATAAACACTACATTCTTTGAAGCAAGAATCGGCAACCCTCAACAGTTTGCATTTCAGCATTGTTTCCATAATCAAGTTTATGTAGTGAGCAGCGCACTGAGGCCAGCCAATATCCATTAGAATATTTCTTTGTAATCTTCTTTCCAAGAGCCTTATAATTAACTAGCTCCATTATTTGTCAGCACATGCACTACAGTTTGAGAACCAACCATTTTAATAATTTCAGAAAAATATTATATATTGTTTGAGCATCTTTAATAAAACCTAAACCATCAACTGATTAATGAATGTTATTCCTTTAGAAGAATATACCATCCATCCTCCATGATTGTGCATCTTGCTTCAGCTCAACTTTTTCAAAAATTGTTGATAATTAATATAACTTGTTGTTTGCAATCTTTTAACAAGTTAACTCTAAATGCATGATATATATGACTTGTATACTCATGGTTCACACTTTTTATATTGCTAATCACAGTTTAATGGAATGGAGAATTAACATCATTCAATACATGCATAATAAAGACACATAGCAATCTCCGTATCAATATTATGCCATCTCTCTTATATGTATAGAAGCTTTTATTAGCAGGTTGGGTGGGATCAACAACTCTGCTAAAAATAAGATTCAATGCAAGAACTAACATTTCATTTCCTTTTAGAGGTTGAATCTGTTGGGAGTATACCCTCAAATACCAACAAGAATATTTATATTGGGCATTTTATTTATATTATATGCTTTTTTATTATTAATAATAGGCATTTATTTTGATTTTCATATAAAACTTGTGTTGCCATTTTAATAAGTTTTGAATAATATAGTCCATATGTGCCAAGTTTAACCTTCTATTCATTATGTGATAATGAGAAGAGCACTAGAAGAGTTTATTATTTGTACACTTAATTAGTTCGCAAATAAAAAATCTTTAATTGAAAGTTAAAGATTGATAATTTGTATGACATATTTTAACAGAGAGTGTTAGTCGAACACTATGAGACAGTGAGAGCATGTGTCATAGATACATCTGTGGGATTGATGTATTCAAATATGACTCGTTACAATCCAATCGCATGTGTTTTACTTTTTGACAGTCATGATTAGGATTGTTGATTATGATCATATGAATGCACCTTTAACCTGAGAGGTATCATGATCATAATATGCTTGTGATGTCTTGTCTGTTGCTAGAGTAATTAGGCCGACTTTATCTTTTGGTAGAGCTAACTTCAAAGTGCAGCTATGTAGGACAAGTAAGAGTTGTGAGTGATCACCAAGGAGGAATTCATTCTCTCAAAAGTAAACGAGTTAATATTCATGTGATTATATGTTAGTGAGATAGGAAGATGTTTGCCAAGGCAATCAAACTAATCGTGTGGGACAAGAAGGGCAGTTTGGTGATATTAAGCTACTATGATTATTAGCATATGATCAAGATTAGTGAGTTTAACATTATCCATGGTTCTCACTCGGTTGAAATACAAAAATGATGGGTTTATATAGATATGGTAATCATATTCAGAAAGATTCATAATGATCTATTCATTCCTACCCGCTTTGGCTATGAAATAGGGTCACGGGTTGGTTAGGTAACCTCCCATTATCAATTGGGACAAATATAGAGGGTCATGCTTAAAGCAATTGAAAATTAGTCTCGTTTGAAGTATAAAGGTAAAATTATCAATTTAAAATTTTACTTCATTGGATGAAGTATAATTATAAATTGGGTTAGAGTTTTATATTAAGTTTGAATTTTAATCAAAGTTTGACTAGATCGAATAACTAATTAAAATTACAAGGGCTTGAATATAAAGTTGTTTCAATTTCATTATGCTCATATTTCTATTAGAACTCTATAACAATATAATGTTTATTATCTTTTATAAAGCCCTACAATTATATTTTTATTAGGATTCCATGATAGAATAATTTTTATCATGTTTTGTGAAATCCCTATAAATATGATTCCTCTCTAACCCTATTGAGGGTGTGGATAAACAGTTATATTTTCTTGTGAGAATAGTTACCCAATCTCTCTCTTCTTTTCTAATTCTAGTTGCTATTTCGGAGAGAAAGAGAAGGTTGTTTATAGATTCCGCCGTGTGATCTAAAGGCACGGGACCTTTGTTTGATACTAAAGGATCTATGAGAAAGGAATTTAGCGAATCAAATAAAAGATTTGTAACATCGAAAGCTATTTTTTAAATCTTAATTAAAATTAAAATTTAATATTAGGGTATTCATCAAATCAACTAGTTAATATCGCAATTTTATTTCTCTTATGCATGTCATTAAATTTTGTAGAATTGTTTTATATTTTTTGCATGAATCATCATTGCCTTTTGGTATCACATGATGTTAATTCATTTGGTTGATTCCTGTGCATGCATTTTGTTTTGGGCAAAAAAATTACAAATGAAGATCCATCTTCCTTGCAAATTTTGCCTTCGATTACATATCTCCATGCAATATCATTTTCTTTTATCAAATATGTACTCAAGAAGAAATTTGTCTGATAGATTCAATTTCATTTGATGATGTTGGTTATTATGACTCAATAGCTTCCATCTATTTGTAGTCCACACAATGTTTTTTTTTAAAAAAATCAGCATGTGAATGAAAAGAAATTTGACTAATAAGCTACATTTTATTTTTGGCTCATATATAGTCCTTACTTTGTTTCAATGCTCATTAACCAAGAAGAACATTTAATCCGGATAATAACATGCCACGTTATAAATTAGATTAATATGTACAAGATGCTTTGGATTTCGAAGATGCTTAACGAAATTTCATTTTATTATATTCTATGTCAGTTTACGTTTCTTCTTGAACATGTTGCATTGTATAAGGACATGAATCAACTAGTGTAATTGTCACTCTTTATGCATGGTTTGATGCTTGTTTAATTTTTTGCAAACCTTGTTATAATCATGATGAGCATGTATCATTGAACCCTATATTCAGGCTTTGGTTTAGCAACTTCCTCTGTGTATTTTTTGGGCTCTATACTTTATATATATGAGACTTATGATTTCTATTTAGGACTGTTGCATCCCAGGTGTTTGTTAGCAGTGCGGCAACTCGAGGGTTGAATGTCGTGGGGTGTCCCTCCTCAATTTGTCGCGGCTGTTGTGTGCCGGTCCCGTGGGATGGGGTGTGACATTACTAGTGACAAACAAAGATGAAACAAATAATGAAGAAAGAAAGCAATAACAAGCAGTAAGAGATAATTCTATTTCTTGTATTAATTTTTGAAATATTAGATGAAGTTCAAGCATATAAATGGCATGACTATTTCCCATGATTGTTCCTTGTAGGGCATTTTGTCAATATAACATTACCCAAAAAAATAAGATGGTGGAGGAAAATTCTACTGTATTTTAATTTCTATGTATAAACAAACATTAACCCAACCAAATTAACATGCATTTGATTGTTTTTAATTATTGTTTCCTGTAAGGCATTTTGGCTAACAAACATTAACCCAAAAAAAAGACATGTATTAATTTTTGAAAAATTAAATGAAGTTTTAGAATATAACTTGGGAGTTAGCACAACTCTATTATCTCATTCCACCTGAAATGAAATTATTAGCCCAAACAAACCTGACATGTGATTTACATCATACATGATAGATGAAGACACTATGAAGAGATTAAAGGAGATGAAGATGAGAAGAGGTTACTCGTCCATGCCCTTGATCATGAGAAGTTTGAGGCCAAGGGAACACTAGTGACGTATGCGATCGACTATCATAGTGTAATGGACTTCAAATAGCTCTCAAAGAGAGGAACAAGAGATGGAGGACATAGTAGAGCAAAAGGAAAGTGAGTCAAGAAGCCTCAATAATAGGCTAATTCATTAACCCAGTGTGAAAAAAAAATTGAAAACCAGGATCTGCTCGCAACTGGTTAAACCAGCCAATTGGCCAAGTTTGACTAGGTTTGACAAAGTTTTCTTCCGGTCAATGAGTTCAATAAAATCAGACTAGACTGTCGCTCTGTTCTCAGTTGTGCCAGTCCAATTTGGTTTTAAAAACATCGGTTAGTTCACTTTTAAGAAAATTACAACCCTCATTTTCTTAACCTTTGTATAAATTATCTTCAAGGCAACTTATTAAAAGAGTGGGAACAACCTTCCAGAGTTTGTTTTTGGGGCCAAATAATAAAACTCGATTGTTGTCTATTGAGACATGATTTAATCATTTCTTAGGCAAAAAGGCATTCTCATGCTTTGTTTCAAATAAAAATTGCTCTTTATTAATTCAATCCCAATTTGAAGTTGGGAGTGGCTTCTAAAATCCATTCAAGATATGCTATTGTTGTGTTAATGACTATAAGATTACATGATGTCTCAGTTAATTTTTTTTCTCACTTTAGTTATATAATGAATAATTTGGCTTTGGACTTCATAAATTCTCTATTTGGTCCCACAACCCCTTGTTCTAAGCTTATTTATTTTTGCACTAAAACTTTAGGCATGGAGGTCACTTGTAGTGCAAAAACCCCTTCATAAATTCTCAGTTAATTTTTGCACTAAACATTGCTCATTAGATTCTTTTGACTGTGAGATGATTTCATGGATGTCACTTGTCGTGCAAAAACAAAGCAGTTAACTTAGTTCTCAAATATTCGAATTTAGAAAAGCTTTTGTTCATGTGATGAGGCCTATTATTACTAGCATTATGCTCAAGAAGTTGGTTTTACCTTCGAAAAGGAAATATAAGGGCATTAAAAGAAGGGTCTATAAAAAAATGATATATTTTTTGTTTTAGAGAAGGCTTTTTAGAACACAATCAAAAGAATAATACAAGTTGATGAGAAGAGAGACTATAGTAGGCTATAATGCGAGAGTGAGACTTATCATTGAAGGTGGTCAATGGATTATAATTGATTTTAATCTAGAGTATAACCTTGAGTTAGTTGTGTGTGTGTGTATGTGTGTGTGTGCGCGCGCGTGTGTGTGTGTTGAGAATTAGTAGAAAAATTTTAAATGCACATGATTTTATAATTAATAATATGAATGAAGCAAGGATAAGACTAGTTGATGCATACTCATACATAACAAAGGACATTAGGGGTGAAGAATATGTAAGTTTTTACCAATTAAATGTAACAATTTTTTCTAGAACATAAGAAATGATATTTTAGAACCAACCAATGATTAATATTTAATTAACTACTTCAAAAGCGTACAAGTTGGTGATTCCTTTTTTTCGAATATGTATAAGTTGCTTCTAAAAATAACATAACAAACTTCTTTGGAGAGATAGAAGATCAAAAGTTAACTTTAGCTATTTTAAAGATGTAATTATTTTTGGCACAACTTATACGCAAACATATATGATATGATTTGTGCACCTTTTGCCACCGTCATTCATCATTGGCAAACTGTCCTATTTGTATGTGCATTATTGCATGATTAGTCTACAGGCCCTTTTATTTAGTTATTTATGATTTTATGGAAGAAACTGAACACAAGTTTTATAGGTAAATAGGGTGCTTTGGCAAATGCTATAGAAAACATCATACAATGCTTACATCATAAACTTTGTTTATGGCACATTAGTCAAAATGTTTATGACAAAATTCTAAAACACTATAGTGAGCTTGATGTTAAGAAGCTTTCAATACTTGCATCTATTATAGTTTTACATTCAGTAGGACTTTCAGGACTTAATTGGATTTATTATAGATTTCCTACAACTTAGATTATGAGATTATCTAATCATAGCTCTTGTCTAGGAGATCGTAATTGTCAACTAACCATGCATTGTTACAAAATTCTATAATGGCAATTTTGATAGAATACAATATAATATACAAGATGTTTCTATATATTGCGTTAATTGACATAAAAAGCACATTACAAAAATTAAAATTAATTTTTACAATTTTATTATGTTATTGATCTCGACCTACATCTTGTTGTACTAGCTATCCTTGTCTTGTGGCATGTGTACCACACAGCCTCCACACAATAATATAATCCAATCGCAGTTTTAAATATTCATCCATTAGTTTCTGCTTTCTAAAATGCATCACAAATATTGAATAATTGATATGGATTACAAGTGTTGACGTGGGCATCCAAATATCACCCTCAAAGGCTAGACAATGGCCTTTGTGTAGTGGAGTATCTTAAAGATAGACCACTTGAATGCTCACATCTGTGAATATGTAGATTCATTAGTGTCTCGATTGGAACAATTGAGTAGATGAACAAGTGGCAAGCGACTCATGTAAGACTTTTACCATTTAGCGGGCCCCTAAGTGATAACTTTAACACCCATGTGGAGGAGTAATGTAGGTACTCCTAAATGGCCTTTTTAAGGATAAGTAGGCTGAGACCAAATCCATTGACCATTGTCTTCAAAATCTTGGTTCAAATAAGTTGCGACAATGTTTGAGAAGTATTTAAATGAATGAATTTTATTGGTACTATGTGGTGCACTTTGCATGTATTATGCAAGATATGATTGGCTTGGTGCTTAAATCACTTCTCTTTTAATGATATTAGGACATATGGATCAAAAGAAGCAAGGTTGAGGGTATTTGAGGTAATTTTGGAAGAAGCATGGAGTTTTTAAAGTAACTAATGGTCAGTTATGCAGGCACTATTAAGGCATGCACTGTAGTAGCTCACTATTGATAGTACTGTAGCATGCACTATTGATCACCGTAGCAAATCATTATTATGACACTGTTATAGTACTATTATGGGCATAACACCCAGCCTCAGAAGCTTATAGGCACTGTTATGAGTAATGTTACGGCAGTAAGCATCTGGCCGGAAGGACTTCTGAGGGCTGCAAGAACCCCCAACTTTTGAGTTATAAAAATCCAAACACTAATTTTTTGGTGGAGGGGGTGCGTAGGGGATTTTCTTCTCTATTCTTTGGCTGCCCCTTAGCCTAAAATTTGGGGGGCTTTTATTGCATATCTTTTCCAAGTGAAAAAAACAAAAGAAAGGGATTAGACGAGGGTTCAAAACATCAAGGAAGTTGTTCATGGAGAGATCGCAGTGGTAATATCGGGGAATCTTCAGAGGACTTCATCCATCCAAGGAGATCACGAGCTTTGAGGGAGTTTTATGTTTCTCTTTAAATATTGTGTTTCCTTTAGATTGTTTTTGAAATTCTTTCTCATGGAGAACTAATTTCTTAGGTATTTAGATCGGATTAAACTCTAGGACTGATTTGTATTAGATTTGGGATTAGGGTTCCTTGATTGAGATCCAACTAGGTGTTCTTTGATGTCCTGATTTCTATTATTGTGATAGCCAAGAAATTCATGTATGATTTATGTGGGTGAAGGTTAAGAAACCCACCGCATATAGGTCAACCATAGTTGAAGAGAATTGTGAGTCCTCCTAAAGATAAGGCTCTTTAGGATTGCATTTAGATCACCGCAATTCTCCTAAATAGGTTCAATCCTTTCTTGGGTTGATTGTTCTTAACGCAATCTTAGGGAGAATCAATTAGGAAGAGATTTTAATCGATATTCATACGGGATTAGGGATGGTATTTTCAAGAGAAGTGCTAGCTTACCTTCAGAAACCCAGGATTGACACACTTTACCATGAGAAAGGGATTACCACACTTTAGAAATAGCTCAGTCCAATCTTTATCAATCTAATTATATAATATCTCAGTCTAGAATGCTATCGATAATCCTAGGGGATTCTTGGTCCGGATAGCCCTCTCTCATACTTAATTTTCTCGTAGAATGCATTGTGATAGCAGAGCCCTGATTAGTTTAGTTTAGTTTGTTTGTAGTTCACATCAGTCACCATTGTTAGGCAAGATAATAGGGCATTAGCTCATATTAGTCTTTCCAAGTTTCTCGTGGATCAACAACCTTGCTTTTGCACACATTATGCTATTTGATCACACGTGCACTTGTGTTTTAGGGTGACATTAGTCCCCATCAATGCTCGCTAATTAGATTGTAGGACATAGAATCATCACCCTACAATGAAAGTAATTTAGGTCTAATGGTAGCAAATCCAAGAGGATCAACACACATGCATCCACTACATCATCAGCGGCATCCCTCCCCTCAATAAAGTCTAAGAGTTAATACTGCTCCAAAAAACTTAGTTTATTCCATGCTTACTCCTCTTGGTGGTCTTCAGAGAGTTTGAGTAATAGTGCTTGCTTTTCTTCGAGTAAGGCACTAGTGTCCTATAACATCTTATACAACACATTGATTGCCTCCATTCTCTTTAGAGGAACATCAATAAAGATGGATTTATGTACACTCTGCTTCTGTTTCTATCCCTTGATTTTCACTATGACTATTATATTACTCACCACAAATGGTTGATGTAAATCAAAGTATGTATAACTTTATCGCACTAGAAATCTCAATGTGAAAATTTAGTTTTTCATTGCTATATAGTACAAATGGAAGTTACTAAGCTTCTTAGAAAAATCATGCAAATTAAAGTATCACTTTGAATTTGAATGATGCATAGGAGAACTTTCTCATAAGATATAAGTAGCCAAAATGTGTATCTTGCACACTTAAACAAATGTAAGTATTGGTGTCCACATTCTACACCTACGTGCTTACATCAACTACTAGGAGAGCATTACCCTTTTCGTTTATCTCTACTGTAACATGCTCACCATTGGGTATCATTGAAAATATTATCGCTCTGTGTTATTCCAAACCTAATCCTTCTATGATGCATTACCCAACTTACCAAGTTTCATGCATAACTAGTTAGTTTGCTACTTAACACTCGAACAATTTTAACACAAAATGCATGGGTGAACGACCCAAAATATCTAATAAAATTTCTCCATGTGAATTTATAGTTTCCATTCTTATCCATCTAGTTGTTTTTGTTCATTTATATAAATTTGGATTATTTGTTACTTGTTTTTCATTAAGTATATATATTTTGGAATGGTGGTTATATGTGTAAATTCATGTTATAGTGTGTATATTGTTCTTGAAAAAAGGAACCCAAAGGCTAATTTATTAAGAACTAGAAATAGCAAGAACTACAAACTTAGACAGCTGAAAAGAGGGAAAAAACTAAGAAACATTGAAACCAAAATTATAAAAGGACTTCATCAACCACCGGGGGAGGTCTCTTCCATCGTGAAATAGGCAGAGAGAGTGAAGATTGCGGCCATGAGAAGCTAGTGAAGTGGCAGTCCTGTTCCAAGGCTGAGGGATACAATGAATTTCTGGTCTTCCGAGAAATGAGAGGAGACGTTCAGCGTGAGGAATCCAATTGTGGAGTCGCTAATCCCAGATGCCGTGATTACGATTGAAAATGTTGATCAAATCACTGCTGTCGATCAGGATGTGATCAATATGTTCTCCAGCGGTGTATGCTGCTTGAAGTGCTGTAATGAAAGCTTTAATGTCGGCCATGCATTCTGTCTCAGCTTGACTGGAGCCGCATCCTGCAATTGAGACAAAATAGTTAGCTCTGGCAATAAAGAAACCTATACCACTTACCTCTAGCTGTGAATTCCAAACATTGGAGATATATAAGAAAGTTGCTCCATCAGAAAAGTTATTGATCATTAGTCATTTTCCCAGTTGAGGTTCATTAGCACGATAAAATTCTTGCACAAATGCAAAGGCTTTACAAGCAATGAATTTCCAGATCGTCGTGGCGATGACTGCTTTGATAAATGAGTTATACAGATGCCTCGTTAACCAATTACCACAGCAAATCCCATTTATGAAGTTGAAATCTTTATTAACCGTTAAGCTGATATAACTGCAGACTAAATTGGATTTGTGACAATAAGCAAAGAGGTGGTCAGCTGTCTCAATCTCTAGCCCACAGAAAACACAAGTGTTAAGGGGACCCAAATTAATATAATGTAAATAGTCAGATGTAGAGATTTTGCCTTTAAGAACAAGCCACAAGCAATGTTTCACCCTAGGTGCTACCTGGAGAGACCAAGCAGTTTTCCAGCCATCCCAGGAATCAAATATATGAGAGCTGTAATTAAGAGAATGGTAAACACTAGGGGAGATCCTGTTGTTTTTAGACTTGGGAGCCTAGATCCAGTGATTATATTCACTATTATCTATAGTACCCAGTTTATTGGAGAAATAAAGAAGACTTTCACCAAAAACCTCTTGAAGCCTAGTCAAATCCCAGTTATCATCAATGCAAACGTCTGAGAGGTGAAAAGAATTTGCGTTTAAGTAGGATACCAAGCTAGAGGAATTTCCGAGCACCAGGGGTAATACAAAAAAGAAATCCTGGAGATGTTGACAGAGCTAATACGACAGAAGGTTTTGATCTTATTTCCAGTGCAACAAAGTCCTTTAAAAAAACCAAAACAATTAACAGGGACAGAGTCCTTCCAAAAATTTTGGCTACCATATTTTAAGTGGAGTAAGTTGACCCAGAGCATAGAGTCCTTGTTCATGTATTTGAATAAGTTTTTAGCCATAAGAGGATGTTTAGCAATAACCAGATTCCTGATATTGAGGCCCCCCCTCAGTTCTAGGAGAATTAATATTAGCCCAAGCCACAGCATGGATGCCTTTTCCATTTGCCTCCTTATTCCAAAAGAAGGCCCTAACAAGTTTGGTGATCTCATGGAGGATAGAATCATGAATAAGATAGACAGAAATATAATAAATAGGTTGAGAGAGAAGAGAGGAGTTTATAAGGACTACTTTAGCTGCAGCATAAAGTTTAGAATGACTCCACTTAGCACACATATTCCTCATTTTATCAATCATGGGATTAAAAACATATTTGGCCAGATTTTTTGGAGTAATAAAAACTCCTATGTAAACGAAAGGAAAAGAAGCTATTTTAAAGTTTAGAATAGATGAAATACTTTTGCTAACTCGTTTATTAAACCAAAAAGGGAAATAAAGAGCAGATTTGACGAAATTAGGCTTTTGACCGGTAAGCATATCATAAATATTCAGACATAAGTTGATATTTCTGGCAGCACTTCTAATGGCATAGGTAACAAGAATAAGGTCATCTGCATATATCACATGATTAAAGTTATAATGCAGAAGAGAATCAAATCCTTGTATCATGCCCTGCTTGAGATTAAAGTTAAGAAGAGAAGTTAAAATTTGGGACACAAGAATAAAAAGGTAAGATGAAATTGGGTCTCCTTGGCGGACACCACTAGAGGAGTGAAACCAAGGAGAAGGATGCCCATTTATAAGAATTGAAAAAGAGCTAGAAGTGATACACATTCTGAGCCAGGAGATCCAAAGGTTAGGGAAGTTCATCTTGGTTAAGGTGACAAGAATTGCACTCCAACTGAAGGAATCATAGGCCTTTTCGATATCTATTTTGATTAACATCCTAGAGGGGTCATTAAAATCCTGTTCTAGCATATGAGCAACTTCTTGAATGGCAATTATGTTATCAAAGGGGCAGCGTCCAGAAATGAATCCGGCATGTTCAATGCCAACAAGATGGGGGAGAACAGACTTAAGGCGATTACCAAGAATTTTTGAAATGATTTTAAACAAACATTGCAGAGGGAAATGGGTCGGAAATCAGAGACTAAAATAGGATTACTCTTCTTAGGGATTAGAGCGATAAAGTTTTTTCCCCAAGCAGTAGAAAGCACCGAATTATTAAAAAGAATATTGAATAGTAGAAACTAAGTGATCTCCAATTGTAGGAAAAAAAAGATAAAATTCGGCGTTAAACCCGTCAGGGCCTGGGCTATTGCCCGAAGGGACCTCAAGAACTGTAAGATAGATTCCTTCTCGGGAAACATTACGAATAAGAGAAAGTCCAGCAGAATCAAAGAGACAAGGTAAATCTTTCGGCAGAGCATTCAAAATAAAATCAAAATTACAATCAGTTTGATTTTGCCATAAATTAGAGAAATAATTGATAAAGGCTAGTTGAATGCTATCAGGATCACTAAACACATTACCATTTAAATCCGTAATTTGGGAGATAGTGTTGAAATGCTTTCGAATACGGGCAGAGTTGTGAAAACATTTGGTGTTTTGATCACCATCGGAAATCCACAACATGCGGGAGCGTTGATCCCATTTTAAAGAGTTTTGACGCTGAAGAGTATTAAAATTCTCATAAAGATCCGTAAGAAAGTGAGTGAAATCCGTTGAGGAATCCTCGACTAATTCTAAAGAGGTAATATTATTTTCAATGACAGAAAGCTTTTTCTCTATAAGATTCAGCCGGAGAAGCGCCGGGAATTTAAATAACAATGAGAGCGATATAACAAATGGGTGAAAACGTTTAAAGGGTTGCCATGTGGATTGAAATCCCAAGCCAACTTAATGGCTTCATGACAATTGATATAATCAAACCATAAATTTTCAAACCGGAAAAGATGGGTTTTGACACGAGGGTGGGTTTGAATGTTCAAAAGGAGAGGGTTATGGTCAGAACAAACATGAGGAAGATGAGATAGAGAATAATGTGGGAAAACTGAAATCCATTCTAGATTAATAAGACAGCAGTCAAGTCTCGCCTAGCGGTGAGCAGGACCTCTCTGATTGTTGCACCAAGTGAATTTCGGACAATAAAAATGTAAATCGATAAGATTATTATCGTCAATAAAAGTCCGAAAGCCCTGGGCTTTACGAACATAATACGTAGTGGATCCTCCTTTTCGCTCATCACAAGTGACTGTGGAGTTAAAGTCACCCGTGATTAGCCAAGGAAGATTTAAAGATGAAAGATTAGAAAGCTCATGCCATAAATATCTCTGAGAAGAAATACGGGAAGAATTGTAAACTATCGAGACAATCCAATTTTTATAAGAGGCATAAGAAACTATGAGATGCAAAGCTCTACGAGAAACAGTGAGGGGTGACCTGTCCGATGATAGGGTTCCAAGCAACCAAGATTCCACCGGAGAAACCATCAGCCAAAATCGCAGCCCATCTCCAAAGCTTAGGGAGCTTTGCACAAAATCTATCCAGACGTTCGTCATTAGCTCTTGTTTCCACAATGCAAATGAGGAGTGACTTATATCTCTTGGTGAGGCTGAGAATACGAGTGGATGTATCTCGAGATGAAATGCCTCTGCAGTTCCAACAAAATATATTAATAGCAGTCATGAAAAAATAGTAAGAGTAAAACTGGAAAATAAACTTCCTGAAAGGAGTGAGCAAAAGAAATTTGAAAGGGTTGGGTATCAGCATTAGTCTATACGCTCTCCGGCCTCAACTCTTCCCTTTTTGGCGGAGGAAGTTAGAGGGTGGGAGCCTTTACATATGAGAGCCTCTCGTCAGGCTTCTTCTTGGAACTGATCTATGTCATCATGTCATCTGACTCTTCAATCTCGACCATATCATCATCACTGTCATCAGATGTTGAGTCTCCAGGGTCATCCGACGAAGTCGACGAAGCCGGTTGAAGAGCGGAGGTGATAGTATCCACCACCATCTGATGAGAGCTCAAAAGGTCATCAGCGTCTAAGTTTTTTGGAGGGGTGTTTGAAATACGTAGCATTGGAGGAGGAGATTTCGCCCGGTTGGAGAAAGGAGCTTTTCCTCTTTCCTTAGAGCGAAGGGGAACAATTACAAGTGATGACGTTTCAAGCTCTTGCGTGTGAGATACGACTTCCATCTGGCCGTTGGATTGTTTCAAGTTTCGAGGGGTTAAGGAGATCAGTCGCTCAACGGTTGGATTTGGTGACTTGGGATTAGCTTCTTTGGAAATCATATCAGCATTAATGAATTCGGCGTGGGTATTCCGAGATACACGAAAGCCCCCTTGACCTCTGTGAGACGCCTCGCCACGTGTCAGCTGCGTGACAGCGGTGTGGCTATCATGCTTATTGGAATCTGTGGCTGCTGCGTCAGCGGTCACATGACTAGCACGAGTGCTAGCATCGCGACCGCCACCGCGGCCTCGCCGACAGGGAACGAGCATGAAAGAGCCGAAGCATGATCTACCGTGTCTAATGATGGTTGTTCCAGCACTGATGAGCCTAGACGCCGCGGATTCTCCTCTGTATTCCCTTCCCCAGTATCCATATTTTGATTCAGGCTAACTATCGGCTCCCGGGAAACACCGGAGGGCGAAGAAGTCTTAACATTTCTGGTTACTTTTGGGCAGATACAAGAGTTGGATCCATGGCCAACTAGGCCACAGGTGTAACAGAAAGTAGGGAGTCTTTTGTAGAGAACGACAACAAAGATTTTTTTATTTTCATCACCAAGCCATAACCCCTTAGCTAGAGGCTGAGAAAGGTTAATCTCAATACACACGCGAGCAAACTTAGTTCTGGTTAGAGACACGGTGAGATCATCGATTTTGAGAATTCGGTTTAAGTGTGCGGTGATGTTCTCCAAGGACTCTCCATCCCAGAATTCAACCGGCAAGTTATGCAATTGAGCCCAAATGGCAGCCGTGGAGAGTTTTGCAAACGATGGCTCGAAAAAGGGTTTCCATGGAGAGAGCTGTAAGATCACTCCATTGATGGACCAAGGGCCTTCCGTGAGGAGCTGTTGCATTACTAAGTAGGAGTCGCATTGAATCAGTAGGTAGCCGTTTGGAAGGTCGGAGATTTGGACGTCGCCAATTTCTGACCATTTTCCCAGTAAGCTCATTTTGACTTGCTCGAAGGGAGGTGGTTTTCCAAAGAATTTACTGTATAGAGCATGCTGAAATCACATACAAGCTCGCATCATGGTGTCCTCATCTAGACGAACAAACTTGGACGTTGACTCTTTCAGCTTGGAAAGTAGTTGAGTGTTATGAAGGGGGGAATTTTCAGTGGTTTTGGCGAGGTTTGATGCTACCTGAGCCCAGGAGCGAGGCGGCGGCAGTGGCTGAACGAATGGGGGAGGTTTCCCCCCACTTGCCATGGCAAGGGGAAGCGGAAGTTACGCCAGGAACCTGGCAAGAGGAGGAACCAGGCCCTCAAAAGAAGCTAAAACCACGGAGATGGAGGGTTGAGAATGTTATAGTGTGTATATTGGCACAATACTAATTAGAATTATACTAAAATCTTAGTACAAATTATTATGTTACAAATAATTATTGTTTTAGATAATCATGTCTTCTCTAATCTCTCCTTCAATGATGTTGTCCTCATTTTGATGTAGAGATCTACGCTAATAATACAAGTGTCCATCCATTTGTCACCATGTAATTAATTTTAAAAAGAACACGACCATTCATAAAAAGGAACACAAGAATTTGGTTTCCTTTTAAAACTTTTTAACTTTACATATATTTTCAATTAATTTTCTCATTAATGAGTTGTTCATTGATTAAACAAATAAATAACTAGTATCACCACTTAAAAGGAACACAAGACCATTCATAAAAAAGACAAAACCTTAATTTAGAATTACCAAACCACCCTCCATCACCTCTTATTAAAACACTAAAGGGTTGTTTGGTTCTTGGATTGGAGTAGGAATTACTCTTTTATGAATGCATTCCCTTGTTTGGACAACTATGAATGAGAATAAGAGAGGAGTGGGTAAGGAGTGAGTAACAAATGTGTGGGGAGTGAGCAATTACCCCAAAAATGGGAGGATTGCTCATTCTTTGCTCACTCCTCGGGGTGTGATATTAAATTTACCTCTTTTGTTTAATAATTAAAATTATAATTAATTAACATAATAATTAAATAAATAATTTTAATAATAAAAATAATTAAAGTGAAAATAATAATAACTAACCATTAAAATAATAATTTAATTTAAATAATAACCAAGTAATAACTAAAGTGACTAACAATAACTAATAATTCAAAATAATAATCTAATTCAAAGAATAACTAAATAGATAATTTTAATAATACTTAATAATTTAAGTGCAATATGTAATTCAAATAATTAATTATAATAATGGAGAATAATTATACTAAAAAATTTTTATAATTAAAAAATAGTTATTATTTAATGTTTTTGTCTTTCATATTAAAAAATAAATTTAATTATAAATAATAATTAAAGTGAAATATTTCACTCGGACATTTAATCATGCTAAGGAAAATAACACAATACTTAGTTTTTTATTAGAAAATATTAACATTGTATTTTATTTGTATTATTATTAATCTTAGTAATAAATATTTGTTAAAGTAGAATATTTAATTTAAATATTTAATTATGATAAGAGAAATAACAATACTTAAAAAATATAATTAAAAAAGTATTAACATTTTGTTTTATATATTTTATTATTAATTTTAATAATAAATAATTGACAATGCGAAATATTTAATTAAAATATTTAACTATGATAATGAAAATAAAAAAATATTTGAAATATTTTATTAATTAAAAATAGTTATTATTTCATTTTAATATGTTATTTTATATGTAATGTTATTTATTCCTATAAATATTATAAAAATTATTTTACCATATATTTTTTTTTTACTTTCCTATTCCAAAAGAATTACTTCTCATACTTTATAAACAAAACATATTTTTTTCATTTCCAATCCTCCTCCATTCCACCTCATTCTCAATCCGGGAACCAAACGACCCTAAATGATTGGTATTCCTCGTGATGCCTCAATAAAACTCAAGGCTTTTCCATCACTTCTCTAACCCCACCCTTGTCTGAGCTCTGCATGGCAGCTAAAAAAATAAAACAAACAAAAACCCTCGATTGAGTTTTAAAAATCCAAAAAATAAAAAAAAAATGCTAAAACCCTCCAGTGAAACATAAATTAAACAGAAAAGGTAGGGTTTTATAAGGTCTTTTTTTTCTCTTCAACATTTTCATTCTCTCAATGCCTTTCCAAACCGTCTTTTTTACCATTGGTAAGTATACAACAAGCCTCATTTTTCATTCTTCCTCTGTTTCTTTTTTTATTTACTAGTTTCTCATGATTCATGTCTCCTAAAAATGGTTGGTTGGAAGGGAGACAAGAACATGATGTTATCTCACAACATGGACTTCAAAGTCAGCAACACAATGACTAAAGTTTAAAAAATATGTGCTTGTTTTGATGTTTTATTTATTGGTTATTTAATGAATTGTGATGAAGGTTGAAGAATGAAGAAGGGTTCATTGATGGGAAGAAGAAGCATCATACCAACAACTTCTGCAAGGCTTGTTCCTTCTGGTCCTAATCTAATCCACGGTAACCAAGCCCCTAAGTCGCTTTCTCTCCTTAATTTTTTTCTTTTCCCTTTTAGATGTGATTGAAAGTTTTTGTCTTTTATATATATGCATGTTTGGTAGAGTTTGTGAAGAAGCTTGAAGAAGGATGTAATAAGTTTGTTGTGACTGTAATCAAATTTGATAGCATGGTGTCTGGTATTTGTTTAATAAGGTTTTGTTTGGTTATAAAATAAAAAAATATGGCATAATTTTATTGTGTAAAAAATGCAAACAATTATTACAAAAATTATGACATATTTTATTTTTGGAGAATGAGTTTTTGGTTAATAAAATAAGAAATTATTATATAAATATTCCACACACTTTACAATGAGAATATATTCCATTTTGAATAGAATATTTTTTTATGTCATAACACTCATATTATGTAATAATTCTATAGTCTAAATAAATTAAAGATCCAAATAATTAGTATAACATAATTATTATAAAATATTAAATTATAGTATATTGTATGGATTATGCCGAAAATCCAACCATATGCCCAAGTATTTTATTTATGTTAAGTATAATAGAAGAGTCTTGTATTGATATCTGTGCACTATTGTGATGTATTGCGAAGAATATGTGTCAATGTATAATCTAAATATTGTATTCTGTTTTCCCCTCCAGAGAAACCAACATTGCTGAACTCTTTCTTCATTCTAGATCTTCATTGATGTCTCTAGAGTAGTATTTAGGGATGGTTATTTCAATATGTTTTCCAATATTTTGAAGAGAAGAAAGTTACGAGGAATTGATATTTCTTGATTTATTTCCTTAAATATTACTAATTTGTTTCTTTTTTTTTTAATTGAAATATGAGAATCACAAGTGAACTTGAATGTATTAATTGGTAATGTTCATGTAAGTCACCACTTGAAAGTAGTGATTGTTTTGGTGGACTTATCACTTCAAGATTAAGCATTAATTTCAATATGAACGCTGTGATTAATGATAAGATATTAATTTGGTAACATATCACTTCATTGTGAAGCATAAAGTTCTAAATTCTAATCCATTATTTAATTGGTTTATATTTTCATTCAGTTTATAATATGGTTATTAAGCCTTAATTTTTGAAAATAAGAAGTCACACGTTTGTCTTTGAAAAAACTAAAATTACATGTAAGGACATCATTACCTCTTCTTCAATGGAAAAACTAAAATTTGCTCTCCTTTTCCCTTTCTTTGGGCAGCATCCAACGTATCTTTCTTTTCCCTTGTCCATTCCTTGACCTATATCTTGACCTATAGTTCTCCTTTTCACACACACACACACACACTCTCTCTCTCTTTTCATTTTCTCTGATGTTGAAGATAAACGTTTTTATTTTATTATCAGTTTTAGATAATTTCATCGTAGAAATCTAAAGTTCAGAGTATGGTATATATGATATATAAATATTTAGATATGTCATATATCAAAACCAGAGTATAACATCTAATATGTTGTATTAATTATATAATTGATTATAGTGGAAGCAGGATCACATACCTCCAGTCATAGCAAGTTAGATAGGAGTTGAAAAGATCGAGATCTGCACTTCTCCACAGGCTTTCACTTGAGGAAACCAAAGCTGCACCTGAGGAAACCTAAGCACTTGATGAAACAAAAGGCTCTTCCAATCTATCCCGTTCTCTTAGTCGATGGAGCTGGATACTTTAAAAAACGATATATTGGGGACCCCAAGCGTTGTCCTATATATAACCCTTACCATAAAAAAATTAACTCCACTTAAAACACTAAGTAAATCATTATCTAAATTGCCAAATTAGGATTAACTTAGGATTCTTATGATTAAGTCATTGACCATTTAATTCAGTTTGAATTCAGATTGGATTAATATCATCATGAAGTTATTCTAATAGAATTCAAACTAACATTTTAACTTTTTTTTTTGTTTGAAGATATACATGTTGAATTTTAATAATGCAAAACCACCAAAATTAACTTTCAAAAATGGGTTCTCATCAGTTATGAGTCATATACTATAATATATTTATTTGATAAAATATTTATATAATTATGACTCAGTAACATTATGAATATTAAGATATAATACCCGATGACCTCTTGGTCCGGTCTATAAACACAGGACTTTGGTACCCTTACTTAAGGTGTTTATGTTGTGCCAAAAAGATAGATTAGAATATTAGTTCCCATAGGATGAGGGGCACTGTTGTTTTGAGAGATTAACTCCGTATTTGTATATGAAACTGACGTTACTTGATCAAATTTCATCACTATATATATACAAATATAAGTTTTTCCTGCAATTTACATATTAAACATTCACATAGCTACTGTAAACCTAACTAAGATTATAGTTTAGAGAACAAGTTAATTAGGCTAATTAAGAGTTTTTCCATTGCCTGATAAAGTTAAACCAAACTATATTAGTTCATGCATTAGTAATTGGGACCGGTTAACTTAATAGATTGAATTAATACAAATATTAACTATAATTATTGATTTTTTATTTTTTATTTCTTGGAAGATTAGGTAATTAGGCTAATGCAACTCAAAAGCATAAGCTTATCATTAATTAAGCACATCCAAAGGATTAGGTAAGCACAATTTGGTTTAGATAATGAATCTTTTGCAATCAAATGCTTGTCCTACCAAATAAACTTAATTTTCAAAAATGAAAATTCCACTGTTTGAAACATAAGAAATAGAATTTCCTTATTTATTTATTTATTTTATTTCTCTTTTCTCCTTTTTTCCCTACATTGATGTGATATTTTATTATTTATTTCTCTTTTCTCCTTTTTTTTTTTCCTACATTGATGTGATATGAGAGCGGCCTTTTCTATTTTGACCCTAATGTATCATTTCTTTTGCTATGGACCCTTAAGAATAATCAATGGGCCCTTTGATATTGATAACTAGGAATTAATGCCTGCTTTTCTTTAGATTGGACATTGATAATAATTCATTAATTGTTGATATTAACTTAATTGGGTCCTCCATGAGGGTGACTTTGGCGCATTGTTTGTAAGATATTTGGCTTGTAGAAACTTAAGGTCTTTTAATTTAATTGAATTTGTACATTATTTATTTAAAACTAATTCAAATGATCAAATTTATATAATTAAATCAGTATTGTTGATTTTTTTTTATATATTTTACAGAAAAATAGTCGTTTTGATTGATAGTTGCATGACAATTGAAATGAGCTAATTAAATTTTAATATAAACGCATCTAAATTTGAAAAATTAATATTATGAATTATATTATGTTGATGTTTAAATTATATTATATATTTTGTAAAATTTTAAGAGATAAATAGAAAAATATTTTTATTCATATCTTTAGAAACCATTTGTTTGTTGTCTAAATTTTAACTTCTCACAATCTTAATTTAAAGTTTGATTTTAAGAAAAACCATGTTATTATAGGCAATGATTGAAAGTTGAAGGCATCGCTGTCTTTGAACTTTGAATTTGCAAATATTGCTATGTAACTTCGACAAAATCATCTTAAGCATTACACGCAACAGTGAATATTCTATTATATGTATATATATGGAGTTGTATAGCATAATATAATAATAGCAAACTAAGTATAAATCAATTCATAGCCATTAACATTTTCTTAAGATCACTGCCGTCATCATCATCTTAGAGAATTTATTGAATGATTATCGATGAACTCAGTAATTTATTTGATAAACCCAAGTTGTCAAGACAAAATTACTTTTGTTTATTATTATTTTCACATGCTTTAATTAAATCCCAAAACAAAGCATATAAGCAATAAGAGAATCTATTGAAAACATTACTACTTCCCTTTTAAGTGAGTTTTATTATTCAAAAATTGTAAAATAAGTAAATGAAAATATACCATCTTGTGTCTACATATCCATCCTCAATACAAGTGCAACATATATGGCAACCTTACCAGCATTTCTTTCCACCAAATTGATCAATAGATAACTTTCATTTTTCTTTTCCTTTTTTATATGATTTAAGATTTTTATCTTGTTAATTTACCAAAATACTATAACGTTTACATAATTGTAAAAACATGATACAATAATTAAAAAATACGAGGAGAAGTAATATATATATATATATATATATATATATATATATATATATATAAAGTTTGAGCTTAGTTTTTTTATTTTAAATTTCAATCTTTTTAATTTATTAAAATACACAATAACATTGACTTTATTATAACACAAGTACGATACAGATAACAACAGTGTAAATATTGGCGATGATAATAATAATGATATTGTTGTAGAATAAAGGGTATAGTAAACCTAATTCTTTTATTTGTAAGTTTCTTAAGAAAGAAGCGGGTGAGAGAGGGCACCCCTTATCTAATTAAATCCCAAAAGTAACAGTCTGCAATGACCAATTAATTAAGTTTGATTTCATGGATGTGTCGAGCTTTACCTAATCCAATTATCCTCCAAAGACTTCCTTAAAAAATTTCTTTGTAGAACAAGCAACAATAACTTAGAAAAAGAATTGATTTAAGCCAAGACTTCAACTCTCTTGAAAATGACATGAGAATTTTTTAAAAGAAAACTTGAAATTTTAATCAACTTCTCAAGAGAATTCTTCATCTATTATCTGTATTTTTATTCATTTCGTTTTCCTCATGTTTCTAATTCTTTGATTTTTTTTTTATTGTATTTGGATTGAAGAATATATATACACGAAATATTTCACTTCTCCTTACTCTAAGGGGCCGTTTGGTTCATAATAATGATATATTACCACGGTAATAAGATTACCATGGTAATGAGGTCAGGAATTTTATATGCCCCGGAATGTTATGCTAATGTGGGATTATTATATTTGGTTGAGAACTTATATTACAGGTAATCTTTCATTACCATGTTTGGTTAGTCATAGTAATCACCTCAGTAATATGTCAAATTTACCCAAATACCCCTACATATAAAATTATAAAAAATTTAATTTAAAATATTTAGATAAATAAATAATTAAATTATAATATCAAAAATTATATATTTCACATTTTCCTAAAATATATTCGTATTTAAAATTTTGAGCAAATTTAACCTAATTTCGACATTTTTATTGTTTGGACATTAATTTTTATATAAAGGCCATTTAATAATGCAAAAACCATTACAAATGGTCTTACATATTAACGGGTAAGTAAAAGTACATAATACATCCATTAAGGACAAAGTTAAACTAAGGTTTGGGTGAAAAGAGTAATAATACCGAATGTCTAGGGGTATAACTGGGAAAACAATTTTCAGATTACCACTTTATATAGTAATATTTCACTATTGATAATCTCACATTACCATTAACATTACCATTGCTACAGTAAACAAACATGGTAATCTAACCACATTACCGCCAGATTCCCAGTAATGTTTGCACATTACTGCGAACCAAACGACCCCTAAATCTTTGTATATCATTGTGTGGGTGTGTGTGCGTATAATATATATATGCAAGGACTTATTTATATGTATGTATAAAATACATGTAAAAATACAATATAAAATAAATACTACATAAATAGATACGATAGTACAAATTGGAGAACAAGATAAATTTTTTTTATTTAGTGTGTGTGAACAATGAATGAGAATTAACTTAGTTTATAATTAGTATTGTTGACTATCATGAATGTTTGATTTATCGCATCTTCTTATGATAGAATTCAATGTATCATATATATAACTTTTTTCTTAGTTTGAACTTTGAGGTGTTAATTAACCTACCATGATTCTCACTGAATAAATCATATAACCAAATAAATATATTAATGGCTCATTTTATGTATTAAGGATACATAAGTGTTTGTATTTTGATAGAAGTCATAAAAAAGGAAATAAATGCAATATTTTTTTTTTAAATGTGTAAATTAAACTTCCTAACACATGTCATCGAAGGTACACGTGCGGGTGACCTTCCAGCGGCTGTTTGGCCAAAAATGGTCAAATGACTAAACTAGCCTTTCACTATACATATATTGCGTCTATAGAAAAAGAACCTAAATTATTTTATATAGTCTCAAAACAAAATTTAAAATTTATTCATTAACATAATTTCATCCTTATGTTTTGCAATTAACATGAGTAAAGATTCTAGATAATTCATTAAATATTTCTGATTATATTTTATTGTAAAATTTTCTTTAGAGTTCTTGGCCAAAGCATGAATAAAGTTACTCCAGATTTAACTTTCACAAATTACAAAAATAGTTCAAACATCTCTTGTAAGTTTTAGAATAAAAACTTTTGTATGATTTGTTCATATAATATTTGTCTTTCAACCTAACATTCCATATACATATTCCATAAATTACATGAGTTTCCATCACTAAAAAATGTCTCAAAAACAAATAAATTTATATAATTCAATAATCAAATATTAAAAAAAAACATTATTCAAGTCACCAGAACAACATTAAACCGAACTTCAAGTTCGGTATTGAGCCATGACTTTAATCTTAATTCTCACATCCTCAAAATTAAAATAAGAGAAAAAAACAAATATATATATGAAAACCCTAGTAATGGGCCACAAGGGTAATTCAGTCATTTGACAAGCAAAACCCCTCATCACCAGTGTTCTGGTCACCATCTTAAGTTGTCTCCAACTTCTCCACCGGTACCTTTCCATTGGTCTACGGTGGCTTTTGTCCTCATCCCACCCATTAGTTTTAGAGCGGTGACTTTACCATCTCCAACCAAACCCTTCTGTTTTAAAACAAAGATAATCTAACAAGACATTGAAATATATATATATATATATATAACAACACTTCCACAAATCTAAAGTTATTTCTTCCTTTATCTTCATTTTTTTTTTTTGGCAATTTCTTCTGTTGAACTTTCCTTCTTTGAGAGCACAAACAAAAGTTTGTTTCAAAATTAATTAATGGCTTCCTTTCAATTGCTGTCCCTTGGAGATTAGAGAGTTAGAGAAACAGATATAGATAGAGCTTTCAAAGTTGTCTTCAATGGCACAGAAGCAAGAAGAGCATCAGATTTCTTTTGGGATGGCTCAACCTTCTTCTTCTTCTTCTTTTTCAATTCATCCAAACTTCATGTGCGTTTATTGATTAGTTTATTATTAATTTGTTTGAGATGAGATTCATGTCTTGATTTTAACTATTTATTTATTTATTTATTTGTCCACTTTTGTTGTTCTCTTTTTTTTGTTTCTGATTCAGTTAATTTTGTTCTATGAATGGAAGAGTTTTGATTTGGAAAAAGTGTTTTTGATGTCTTTTTCAGTGAACATATTGAGGTTGATATGATTCTTTGGGTTTTCTGAATAGGAGTAGCAAGGAGAGTAATGGTGCATATGACCTGGGGGAGTTGGATCAAGCTCTATTTCTTTACCTTGATGCTCAAGAACAAAGAGGTAATCAATTAATAAGTTTTATTACAAATCATCATCTTGTCTGAAATTTGTTTCTTTCTTTGATTCTTGTTTTCTTTTACTGTTTTAATTACTGTTTTTGAGTTGCACTTTCAGGAGAGTTAATGCCAGAAACTCTGAATATTTTCCCTTCTCAACCAATGCATGAAGAGCCATCTATGAAAGTATGTCAAATCATTTTTTTAATTAACTTGTTTGAAACTCTCTAAAAATCATCTTGAGATATATAGAAACATAGTTTTTGTTTATTATTCATATGTAGAGTTCAAAGAGTGCTAGTGATCCTCAAGCTTCTTCTGAGATAGCAAAAGATGTGAAGCCATTAGTGAAGGTGAGAAGCTACAAACATGAACTGTTAAACAAATATATGTACATATATATGCATACATGTCTATTATTGCTGCTGTTTTGTTTCTGAGCAGAGAAAGAATACTACATCAAGCTCAGATCATGAAGGGCCGAAAACACCAGATCCAAAGGTAAGTGTGCAATATATTCATTTCTTTTAATTGTTTGTGTTTTAATTTCTCAGTATATCTATATATATATAATTTGTAGACATTGAGAAGGCTTGCACAAAATAGAGAAGCAGCAAGGAAAAGCAGACTGAGAAAGAAGGTTAGTAAAAACAACAGCTTTGATTTCTCATTCTCTCTCTTTCTCTATTCTTAGATTAATGCAATTGATATCTCAATTGCCTTGTTGAATTTAACAACAGGCATATGTCCAACAACTGGAGTGCAGTAGGATTAAACTAGCACAGTTAGAACAAGAGCTACAAAGATCAAGAGCACAGGTGAATGAATAATAATAATATTTTACTTTTTATATTTTTCTTGATTTTTATCAGTGCTATATATTGATTAATTTCTCTTGTTTAGGGTCTGCTCTTCGGTGGTGGCGAAGGGTTTATTGGCGAGCATGGGCTCCACCCTGGCTTCGGCAATCTTAGCTCAGGCAAACTCTTGATCAAATAATCAGCTCTAAAATCATAAATATATATACATATCATCATTGAAGTTTTGAACTTGTTTTGAGTTTTTCATATAGATGCGGCTATGTTTGATATGGAGTATGCTCGGTGGCTTGAAGAGCATCACCGGAGAATGTGCGAGCTGAGAGCGGTGATGGATGAACACATGCCGGAGCATGAGCTGCAAGTTTATGTCGGAAACTGTCTCGCTCACTATGATGAGATGCTGAACCTCAAAAACATCACTATCAAAACTGATGTCTTTCATTTACTCTCTGGTGTGTGGATGGCTCCGGCCGAGCGATGCTTCATGTGGTTGGGAGGATTCCGGCCTTCGAAAATCGTCAAGGTTTTTTTTTTCAAAACCCTAACCCTAACCCTAACTGAATATTTTGCTTTGCAAAAGTGATGAAAAGTGTAGGGTGAACATTAAAAAAGTTAGAAGGTCACTTTTGATGGAAAGGTTGTGCCTTACACTTTGGATTTTAGTTCATTTTTTTCTGTAGACTTTTGAGAGATGAACCTTCCCTGCCTGATAAAGTAATGAAGTAGATGAATGATGTAGAAGGTTTTCATATATTATTATTATTATTATTATTATTATTATTATTATTATTATTATTATTACTGTTTGATATTAATTAACTTTTATGTGATATATATAATTTGTGTTTACTTTTGTAGATTATTGTGAGCAATTTGGAGCCATTAACAGAGCAACAACTAATACAAATATACAACCTACAACAAACAGCACAAGAGAATGAAGAAGCTCTAAGTCAAGGACTTGAATCCCTTCAACAATCACTGTCAAACACCATTCTCTCTGAAGCTTTGAGTTTTCCATCAAACATGGCTGATTACATGGACCAAATGGCCATGGCCATGAACAAGCTCTCCTCCCTTGAGACCTTTGTTAAACAAGTAAGCAATTTGTCAACATTTGTATGATCTTAATTAGAGACTTCAATTCATTAATTATTAGTTGGTCACCTAATTTCACTTTCCTTTCAACCTACTTCCTCATTTTTTTCTACATGAAATGATATAAAGAAGAATATCTTAATTTATTTGTGCGCGTGTGTTCCATGTTTACAGGCAGATAGTTTGAGGCAGCAAACATTGCATAGATTAAACCAGATCTTGACAAGTCGGCAAATGGCACGGTGCTTGCTGGTTATCGCCGAGTATTTTCATCGTCTTCGAGCTCTTAGTTCTCTCTGGCTTTCTAGACCTAGGCAGGAATGAGAGAGAGAGGGATTTCTCTCAAGTTTTTCTAGATTTACAAGTAGATGTTTAGAGATGAACATTAGAACATAGCAATGAAGGAAACAAGAATATGACAGAAAATGACAATTTGAAGTTTTTCTTCTTTTCCTTTTTTTTTTTTTTTTTCCAGTTGAAGAACACTGTGAAGCTGAACAAAACGTGTACAAGAGGAAGGTGATGATTGTTGATGCTTTCTTCTCTCTTTCACATCTATCTCTTTGTTTTATCCTTTTGTTTCACAATTATCTTTTTCTCCTTCACTGTTATTTATAGCAAATCCGTCACTCAAATGATTCCATAATTCTTCCGTTATATATATATATATATACATTGCTTACAACTGCCAAGGGTTGAGAGCCTAATGATATTGGTCTTAATGTGAAACGTGCCATGTGGGTTTTCCAAGTGTGCACAGTTCAAGTTCTATGCTAGATACAGTGATTCCCTGTATGAATTCGGGCTTATTGCTCAAACTCTGCATCACCGGGTATAATCACACACAGACTGGAGAATCAATACTTGCAACTAGTGTTTTCAAATGATTAAGTTCTTTGTGACCAATCCCGTCTTGATTTGCTAAAAGGTTTAGTTTGCCTCCATATTGCAACCTTCGAGTTGAGTTCAAATTTGGTTCTCTAGCTTAAAATTAAATTTTTAACTGAACATTGAGTGAAGTTGGAGAGCTTGAAATGTATGTGTATATAATATTATCTTCAAAATTTATTAATTTGTATTATTTATTAGACAGAAAGGAACTCAATCTATAAATAATGTTTCACTTTCAAGCTAAATTGAGATAGGTTAAAGTTCTTGAAATGGTAATTGGGTGCATTAATTTAGAGCAAATGTTTTTGAGCTACTTGTTAAATTCAGGAGACGTTTGATTGTGAGGAATGGAATGAAGAGGAGTAAAAGAGTAAGGTTGTAAATAAACCAATGCGTTTGCTAAAAGCTCGAAGGAGCAACTCGTCAAGGGCACGGCTCAATTAGTTCATTAAGGTAAATGAGCCTTTCTCAAGCCTAATTGTTGAGCTTGTAAGATAAATAAACCGAGCCTAAACACCACCAAGCCCCGCTCGTTAAGACTAGTGAACAGACTCATTTATTATATTGTTAAAAGCTTGTTTACAAAAATAGTTAAAAGGACTCGTTTATTGTATCGTTAAAAGCTTGTTTATTAGAATCATTAAAGAACTTGTTTATGAGAATCATTGAAGGATTCATTTAATTATAGTATCATTTACACATGTATTTATGAGAATAATTAATACATTAATTTATAACATCATTAACAAGCTTTTTTACAAGATAATTAATAATGTTATAACTTATAAAAAGTCATATACTGTAAAAATAATTTTATTATCAAAATTTGTTATAGTTTTTATTTTACATAAATATAAATTTTTAAAGTTAAATTTTATTTTTATATTTACCAATAAATATTATGTTTTTAAAAATATTTTTATAAACAAATCTTAAATTAAAAGTAATATTCGTTGAATGATCTTTTTATGGTATTTTAGATTTATTTCTTTATTCAGGAAATCATTTTTAATTTATTGGATCTAATTTAAAAAAGAATTAAACCTAAGTCGATCTTCATCGTAAGTAAACTTTTATTTAAATTTGTGTTAATATAATATTTTTAAAATTAAAAAATCTATCAATAAACCGGTGAAGATGTGTCCAGTGAAACACTGAAACCATATTATTCAACTTAAGTTAAATTGTATATATTGAGTAAATCATAATAGAAGCATTAATTAAAGTTGATATAATTTTGATTTTTAATCCAAGTTTTTATGAAAACTTACCATTATTAACATTTTTAATATTATGTTGATATATATATATATATATATATAACATAGAAATATATTATTAACTATTTAAATAATCATGGGATTAGGATTATTTTAATATTAAATAAAAATTCTTAGTTTTAAAATAAATGATATAATTTCAACTTTTAAATTGTCTTTTTCAATAAATATTGGTTACAACAACTAAAATTTAACAAATACGCAATAGGTTTTTAAGTTATTATTAAATGTTTATATGAAGAGCTTTTCAGATTATTTAAATCAATTAATGGTTTTTAAATGCCTTTCCTTTCAAGCTTTTATCAATTTTAATCAATTATCAAAATTAACTAATTTTATGACATACTTTTTCAATGAATAATCTAAATAAAATAAAAAATAATAAAAATAATTTTAAATAAAATATAAAAACTAGCAATTAGGCTTGGGTAAATGTGATTTTAGAATTGGTAAGGGTTATGTTGTAAATATCACTTCCCAATCCCCATGACCCATTTCAAATTTTCAATTCATTTACTTTCCTAGCCTCACAAGACCGTGAACATAAATCCCAAATCGGAAAATTTTTCACTACTGCCTCTTTCTCTCTGTACTATCATCAATACATCATTTTATCATCTCACTACAATTCACAGTTTGCTTGCCGACATTGTTGCCATTTGCTTTTGTGGCCACACCGAGTTTGCAAAGACCATCTAAGGTTGAGCCCTCTCCTTTTCCCCTCTTTCATGATAGCATTAAGTAAATTTTTGTATATTGTTTTCAATATCATCTAGCACATCTTTATACACTCATTATCAGTACAAGATAAGATCTGAGGGCTAAAACGCAAGGACTTTGAGGAGATCTAAAAGCTTTAAAAAGATACTTTACATAAGAGGTAATGGTTAGTTTCTTCATTTTATTTTAATTTTATTTTTATCCATGCAAAAAATAAAAATGAATGAGTGTATATATCTTGCTCTTGCAACCGATTTTTGTTTAATATTATGTTTTTTATTTGATGGTACAAACAATATAGTGTTAACATATATTTAATTGTATAATTTCATATATGTCACAACCAGCTCATACTTCATCAAATCAAGAATTATGTACAAGTCCAACTATAGAAGCAAACACATTTGATGTAGAACATATGGAAGAAGAAGAGAATCCTTTTTGATAAAAAAAAGAAAAGAGAAAGAAGACATCTAAAGTGTGGGAAGAATTCAAGGAAGTAGTTATGAAAGATGGGGTGAAAAAGCAGAATGTATACATTGTAAAAGTCCGCTTGCCCGCAACCAACATGGTGCTACATCTACATTTTTAAGATACTTGAAGGGTTGTCCACGGCATACTCATACTCTATCAGGTCAGCAGAGCCTTATCTTAGTTCCACCCTATTCCGAAAGTATCAGTAATGTGCAAAATTTCAAGTATGATCATGCAAGAGTTAGGGAAATATTGGCCCATATATTTATGGTTCATGAATTACCTTTTAATTTTGCCAAGTATGAGTTATTTACATTATTGATGAAGGCCTCTGCACCTCATTTCTGCCACAATTAAAAATGATTGCATGAGTGCTTATGAATTAGAAAAGAAGAAAATAAAAGCATTATTGACAAGTGTTGATAATGTTTGTTTGGCAACTGATTTGTGGAAATCCGGGCAAAATATTCAATACATGTTGTTGACATGTCAGTTCATTGATTCAAAATGGAAATTACAAAAGTGAATCATAAACTTTTGTGATTGTCCACCTCCACACACGGGCGTAGCAATTTCTGATAAAATTTATAAGTATTTGAAAGAATGGGGAATTGAAAACAAAGTTTGTAATATTACAATGGATAATGTATCTTATAATGATGTTGCCACAAGCTTGTTGAAGGAAAGCCTTAACTATCAAGGCACGCTTCTACTTGGAGGGGTGTTGTTCCATGTAAGATGTTGTGCCCACATAATAAAGATGGATCTCCGCAATTGAAGATGTAATTTTTAAAAGTGTGGGAAAGTGTTAAGTATCTTACAGGATCGCAATCACGTCTTATAATATTTAGTGACATAGCTAAACAATTACATTTGCTTTCAAAGAAGTTGATTTTAGATTGTTGCACTCAATGGAATGCTACATATGATATGTTGTCTACTGCTTTGGAGTTTGAGGATGTTTCTCCTCAATGCCAACAAAGAGATGAAATCTACAAATATTTGCCTAATGTAGAAGAGTGGGCCAAACTAGAACAAGTTTGTGCTTTTCTTAAAATGTTCAAGGTGACTACTAATATTGTGTCGGGATCCGAATATCCAACTTCAAATTTGTTTCTTCCTGAACTTTGGAGAATGAAAACAATTTTGGATGAGAAACATGCTTTTAGAAATGAGAGAATGAGAGGAATGGTGAAAAAAAGAAAAATAAGTATAATAAATATTGGGGAGGTGCTAATTTATTAATTTCAATTGCGGCTATATATTTTAGATCCAAGAAACAAAATGAAAATGATTCAATATTATTTTCCTATTTTGTTTGCAGAAGAAGATGTCTATTTCCGTATGTATTGTGTAAGACAATCTCTTTATGAGATTTAAAGAATTATGTTGCAACTCATAAATCAACAATTGATAATGCAAGCGAAGAAAACCTTTAGCCAAGAGGTGGTGGGGTGGTGATTCAGCTAGTGGAACTAGCAAAGGAAAAAATATTGTTAGTGGCCTTGAAGCTTTTGATAACTACATTAGGATGGTTGACACCATTCAGCATGTTAAGTGTGAGTTAGATGTGTACTTGGAAGGAGTGTGCATATGTTTTTCAAATGAGACATCACAATTTAATACAATAGAATGGTGGAATTCAAATGCTTTGAAGTTTCGAATCTTGTCTAAAATGGCATGTGATTTCTTATCTATTCCTATCTCCACGGGTGAGTCCGCTTATAGTGCCGGTGGTAGAATAATTGAGCCGCACCGCTCATTTTTAGCTACTGAAACTGTACAGCACTACTATGTGAGGAAGATTGGCTTCGGAGCTTTTATTGTATTATAAGAGAAACTAAAATAATTTTTATCTATTTCTATATTTGTTAAAATTAATTATGGATGTATTTATTGTTTAATACTTTATATCTAAATTCAAAATATAATATTTTTTTTCCTTTTACTTAGGTTATGGATGAGGTCGAAGAAATCTTATTGCCATGAATGAGGTTTCTACTTGCAAATGCTTTAATGAAGGTATTGAGTTTAATTTTGTAATCAAGTTTGGAGTTCCATTTTGTATATATGCTATGTAATGCATTAACTCATAGTAAGCAATGTGTTTATGTTTTGTAAGAATTCTCAAGCAAGTCTCCATTGAGCTAGCATCTTTCCACATTGGATGTTTTCGTGACTAGTGGAATTTTGAGACTTTTTTTTGTTTTCTAATCTTTGCTATGGAAGCAAAAAAACATTATCACTAAAAGATGGTCTTGTTGCATACTTGCATGTTATGATCTTTTTTCCCCAGTTGAAGACTTGATTATGTTGATGTTTGAATTATGCCAAAATTTAATTGATGAACATGGTTTATTACGATGTCTAGACTAATTATGTTATGCATGACTTGAATTTTTATGTGATCATTACATTGTGCGATAAGTTTTTTTTTTTTTTTGTAATTTTAGACTTCATGGGATTGATGCTTGAATTATGTCAAAACTGGGTAGATGAACATAGTTACTTTGATGATTGTATCCTATTAGTTATTTGTTATTATTGTTAAGACTTGGTCATGTTGAGCAAGTCTTAATTGTATTGATGTTCGGATTGTACTGATGTTTGAATTATATAAAGATTTGATTGTATTGATGTATGGATTGTATTCTTCCTCTTATTCCATTTTGCCAGAGGCTGGAAATCAACATTTTGGTGAATATGGATACAGAAAGTTGTGGGTGGTTGTTTTCTAAATATTTATTTTGTTATTATTGTTGACATATTTAATGAAGTTTCTAATGAGCTTGAACTGGAGCCTAAACTCGTGCCAAATGGCCCAATCCTTAACTGATTCCATATATAAGCTTAAATTATTATTTTACTAAAATGATCCTCGAGCTCAAATCAAGCCCAACCGTGCTTGATAATGATTCACTAAACAAGTTTCAAACGACACACTATTGAATACAAAAATAGAAAATAAAGAAAATTGTCGAGCCTTAATCCAGCTGACGAGACGAGCCCAAGCCTCAAAATGTCTTAATGAACAGAGCCCGAGCCTCACTAATAAAGCTTGAAATAAGCTCAGCTCTAGCTCGAGCTTGTTGAAATAGTAACTAGCCAAGCTTGAACATGGCTCGGCTCGGCTCGGCTTGGTTCGGCTCATTTACACCTCCATAGAAGAGTAATGAAAATGAGAGGGATTGCAAGGTATAAGAATGAAAACTGTCTTGTTGGAAGGATTAAAGAGATAGTTTATTTAGAATGGAAAAAGTGAAAAAAATTTATGATAAAATGACTATTATGCTTTTTATGCAAATGAATATTATTATTATTATTATTATTATTATTATTATTATTATTATTATTATTATTATTATTATTATTATTATTATATAGTAATGAGTAGTGACAATTATATTTTTTAAAATGTTTAAGTATTAAAATAAATTAATTGTTATAAATAAATATTTAACTTTGATAGGTCACCAAATCTCAAAATTTTTACCGGTTAGATGGAGAAACAATGTTGTCATTAATGAAGAAGCTTTTTTAACAGGAGCAGTACTATCATTTTACCATCTAGGATTTCATAATTCCCTTAATCACTCCACACAAACCCCTCACTCCTTCCTCATACCTCTCACACTCCCATTACTAGTTCCACAAGCAAATAAAGACTTACATTATGTAAGAAATCACTCCCATTCTATTCATACCAACCAAACACCCCCTCAGTTTCATGTTCACACTGAGCGTGAACTAGGTCCAACCTGATTGCACATTTGCGCTCAGTTTTTTCTAACCCTACTTACACTTGTAAGTCATGCTAGCTACCATTGAAAGCACTTGCACTTGGATGTTCTAAACTATATTTAGCTCACACACTAATATGGGACAAAATTGATGATGAAGATATTAGTTTCTGAAATATATATACACAAGCCATAAATGATGTCATGATATATAACCTTTTATATATATATATATATATATATATATATATATATAAGATCGTAGTGTGTTTGGTGTGTGTAGATATAATATGAACTAGGGCTACTTATTATTTTTTAATTTAAGGACTATTTTTATGTTTTTTCTTTCACCTATATGACAAAATTAATTTTAGGTTCAATGACTAAGATGAATAACCCAAAAGTGTAATTTGACTTCTAATGGAATTTATTTATTTTTTAATATTTGGTGCAAGTGATATTATCGAAGAGATATGTTTTTATTGAGTTTTGTGAGTGTGGCCTCTAGTTTCCATCAAACTTTCATAATTAATGAATTATGATTTCTTTTAGCTTGATAGGCTTGTTTCAATAAAATAACATTAACACCCCAAAACATGCTAATATTTAGTTTATTTATTAATTAATCTCAACCACAATTTCTGATATATATATATATATATATATATATATATATATATATATATATATATAATATGTCCAAAGATCAAAGAACATGAAACGGAAACTCAAAAAAATGTTATAATATATATTATACTGTGCATCAATATAATACAAATAAAAATCAATATATCTTGATAAACTAATTTTAGATGTTTCACTTTGTTAAATAATTTATTTGACTCAACCTCATTTTTATTGTTAAGGATAAAAACAAACTATAATAGATAAATAAAAAATAAATAAATAGAGAGGACACAAGAAACATAGCAAAAACTCAAGAAAATCACAAAATGAGGATGAGAGACTCCACTATATTGAAAAGTTAAGTACAAATAGCATGCTCAACTGTGTTCCTACACAAAGCACCACCAATGAGTACATTGCTAAGACTCTTGTTGGTGTTCATCTTACAAAATTGACACCCTATGGTGCTTTATATAGAGTTATAGACCATCAAATTTTATGAAGATTCAAACTTACTAACTCTATGCAAACTCATATATAGTTGATAACTATGATTCAAAATTATAATCTCAAAATATGTTTAATTTAATTACCAATAGAATTTGGGTCACAAACTCTAACAATTATGATTGTGGCTTTTCAAGGACACTTAGTTTAGTATGGTATGACAAAATTACGATGAAGAAAAGGGAATATTTTATAGTACAAGCAAAGTCGGAGCGATAAAAGTTTTTTAAAATAACAAAGAAATAATAATAAGCAATATGCCGGGCAAATGATAAAAGAATATTGAACTTGTAATCAATGGTAATAACAAGATAATAATTAAACAAGTAAATTAAATAAGGAAATACTTATTTTTCTGAAATAATTAACCATAGTTAGGGAATAAATAAAATAACTAAATAAACCATACATATAATTTCAAAAACAATTTATAATTTCAAAGTATGGAAATTTGCAGGTCGATTACTTACCTGAAAAAGCAAATTCTTCAAGCTCTAAGACTCCACTCGACACTAATAGCGACTTCTGGGAGGGTCCTATAATTAAAGACATCGAATTAAACTAAGTCTCTAAAACAAACTACAATTCAAAGGGGTTTGTAAATAAATTTAGCATTGTATAAGGTAATAAGGCACATCCTTATAACCTTATTCCCTAGAAAACAAATCCCAAGCAAAAATTTTAAACAAGGAAGTGCATGAGAAAACAACACCCAAGCAAACAAAAAGAGAAATTTAACAACCTTGGACACAAGCAAAACATGCCTATATTACTTAGTGGTCGGTTGGTTGGCAGTAAGTTAAGTTACATGTAAGTGAAAATGTTGTATTTCAACTTACATCATTGTTGTTTAGTTTGATGTAAGTGAAAATGCTATATTTATTTTTGCTGTGTTTGGTTTGATATAGTGTGACAGGTAAGGTCACCATGTAAGTGGTATGGTGAGATTACCTCCATTAGTTTTTATTACTAATTATCTAATACTTGTCATACAAATTAATTTAAGCTAAAATAATTAATTAACTTAAATATATTATTTATTTAATGTAAAAATATTTAATATTTATTTTTTAAAAAAATTAAATTTAATTAGCAAATAATATTTCTTTAACATAAAATTACATTACAAAATATTTAAATCAAAATATAAGATCATTAAAATTCATCCGCATATAGCATTCAACATTTAATATTAACCACATTATTTTTGTATACGGCAACACCTAACACACATCCAAACATAAGAACATTAAAAATCCATCAAAAGTTATTGTTTAAAAGTACATCATTTAAAATCCATCAAAGTAAAGAAAAAACAGACAACATACCAAACAATAAAATAAAATTCAACACAATGTTTGTCTCAACAACAAAATAAAATACAACATAATATAATACTTATCTAAACAACAAACTAAAATACAACAATACATTTGTCCAAACAACATAAAAAAATACAATATTAATTGTCCAAATGACAAAATACAATACCACATGATATTGTCCAAACAACAAACAAAGCACAAGTTGATATTAGTCCAATTAAACTCATGCTCGGCTATCATCCCTTAAACGGTCAAGAAAGTCATCCATCCAAATGTACCAAAGAGAATGGGTTTTATTCATAAATCCATTTGCTAAAAGAAGATTTTTGAGCAAATAGTAGTATGCTAGTCCAAGGTCATATTCACTATAGTGAGCACTCAATGTCATAATTTCATCAAGCAATTCTTTACTAATGAATTTGCTCTTGTCTGCTTCTAACACATTTGCAATTATTCATAGTTCAAACTTTGCATCTCGCATAATTTTTTCATCTGCGTTAGCATGCTTCGCTTGTTTTTTACCTTTTTTGGCGGTGGAAGTGGCAGTCGTTTGTGTGTCATTAGTAGGAGTTTCACTTGGTGCAAAATCATCAAAATCATCAAATCCTTGGGTTTGGTTGTCAAGATCAATTACCTGTGATGTGATGGTTGATCCATGCGTGAACCTAGGCTCCTAGAGCTTTAAGCACCCGTTCTTGCAAAAGACCTAATTGCTTGTTCATTTCCACAAACAATAGCCATTTCATCATAATCTTGTATTGGTTTATTGATATAAATCTCATCTCCGGGATGCGCCTGTATAATAAACATTGCATTCTACAATTAGGGTTAATGTGCAAAATGTAACATGAACTATTAATTGTTAACCACAATTTATGACTTCGTGTATGTATATTTAGTATTTCTCTTCCCCATGACTATTTTTTTTCTCCACATCATCCCATGGCACACCACGTAAACTCTTAATTTTATTAATAATTAACCATATTTTTCTTACATGCCGAAGATGATTATTGACATGTGTGTCACTCACAGCTAGGTTGAACCTCGCACCAACAGCTCTTGCAATTGCTTTGAGAGCAATATTCTTAAATCCCTTATCAGATTTAAGCCTAAGATTTGCTTGCTCAACAAGAGATGTTAGCATCAAAGATGTCATCATTGTAGTCCATTGGACATTAGTTGATGCTTTCTTTCCAGCCAAGTTATGGTTTTCTGGTGTCATATCTTGAGATTCCATCTGCAATGAGTAATTAGCATAAAAGCAATTATTTAAAAATATAAATATTTAATAAAATCAATGAAGACAACACCCTCACAAACAACAACATGCTCATCTTTAAGGTTGTTTTAAATCATAACTCACAAATGAAGGTAGACATCAAAACTTACAATATAATTAGCTAGTTTCATCTATTACTCCACATGTCATTCATAATTGCTTCTCGTATTGCTAACCATTCTCTTGTTTCTTCACAGACTTGGGATTGTGTTCTTATCTTGTGCACATTTGGATTAGGTTCCCACTCTTCAAGGTTTGGTACGTACATGTCACTATTTTTTTGTAGAATATAATTATGTAAAATGTAACGTGTGATCACAATATCTATTTGTTTTTCTAAAGGAAAAAATGGCTTCGACGTCAACATCTTGAAACAGTTTTTCAACACTCCGAAGGCTCGTTCCTCCGACGTACACAAAGAAGAATGTCTATAGTTAAACAATTCTTTGTTATTTGATGGAGAATGAGCACTAAATTTCTTAAGATAGTATCAGACACCACAAAAAGGTGATATAAAACTAGGTCGTGTGGAATACCCTGCATCAACAAGGTAATATTTCCCTATAACAAAAAAGTTACAAGTTATTACAAAATTGTAATAGGTTAAATATTTTAATTTTTATAGAATGGTATGATACCTTCGAGCACTATAAGTCTGTCTTCTCTTTCCAAGGATTTCCAAAGGACAACGCATCATGAGCTGAGCCCTTCCAACTAGCTAGCAGATATGTAAATCGTAACTCAAAATTAACTCAGCTAATACATTTTGAGTGGGATAAAGTTTCCCCTGAGAATGTGCCACAATATCATTCTAAACAAAGACATGAATATGTGTGCCATCAAGCGCTCTAATGCAATCATAATTGTTAATGAAAAATTTGTAGGCTTGGTAATTCTTCTTCCCAATTTAATCAGAATTAATTGTTTTTTTTTTTTTTTACCTTAAAACATGGCATGAATCTTGAATCTTGTGCTATGATCGGACTAGTAGTTGTGTTAGGTGGTACGATTAACTCACCACAAAGTTCTCCAGTAGCATGCAACACATGGTGGGCATATCGGTTAACAGTTTCTCCAGATCGTAAAAAATTCATTCCAATGACTATTTCTCACATTATGTCTAACAACGTGAAGGAACATGGTCATTTGCCCTTCAACAATTACATGTAAAATGTTGAACAGTAATTCTTTTGTCTTTAACATATCACATAGTCTAAAAAATGATGCTCGTCTCATTCTTAGCATTGATATACTAGCCGCATCAGAGCTATATATAACTCTTGAAATATAATTTGTGCGTTGTTCATCCCTATTGTAGTAAGGTTCCCATGCAAATTAAGTCTTCTTCCTCTATACCACATTAAAGCTAAAATACTAACAAACACCACGGAGGCAACTGCAGCATATTCATCTTCAAAATTTGTATCCATCTATAAATCATGTTGTGGTAGTCATTATGTAAGACAAGTAAAAAATAAATAAATAAATAATGTATAAAAATATCGGAGAAACAAAGAAGTAAAAGATGGAATGATATGTTGTTAGGCATATGGCATCAATTATTGAGGGAAAAGTGCTCCTTAAATAACGAAAAAAAATCAATATACCAAAACTCAAGCTATCATAACTATCATATACACCAAGGAAATTAAAAACTAAAGGAAATTATACAAAAGTAATCCCATGTCTCATTAAAGTCAACATCAGTAACAGATTTTCAAAAGCATACAATTGAAAGCCTTTAACTCAAATTAGGAAGAAAGTAAATCAACAGGCTTTGCAGGCTCTACCTTGTAATTATGCAAGATTTATGTAAAATCAAACACCAACTGATTGATTTAAGAGGAAATTGAGGACAAGTTGTCAAGGTTCATCTGCATATCTCTTCACCCACACCAACTAATTAATCAAATTGAGTGCCTCAAACAGTGAATTTATCAAAATTAAAACAGATATTCACTTCAGTAATTTCACTTGTTCCACATTTCTTATTAATACAAAATCGACCAATTAATCGATTGAGAGAACGAGATTCATAAAAGAAGAAATCGAAAGGGGAGTCGCTTACCATAAATGAAATCAAACTCGGGTGAGAGAAATAGAGATCCCCTCGAAGTTTGCAGGGCTTCTCTAATCGATCGATATAGAGAGAGCGACAGAAAGAGAGATCCCGACCACCTTCTCATCGTCGGTGGTGGAGGAATTCGTTGTGGTGGAGGGTGTCGCAGGTGGTGGAGATCTAACCAGTTGTTGCCTGATGGTGAGGTCCGAAGGAGGTGTTTGCTTTTGGAGTTACTGTGAGGTTACTGTAAACAATGTTTTACAGTATTTTAACACATAGCAAAAGTTGTTATGAGTTAAAATACTGTAAAATGGGGGTTCTAGTGTAAAACTTTTCACCGGTAAAAAAGTAACTTTTACATTAAACAAAACAGCAAAGAGCACATTTCACATGTAAAATTTTTTACATCACACCTACTTACATCTACTTACTGCTAACCAAACAACCCCTTCGTGAAGAAGAACCTGGTATTTGCTTTAACAAATCAAGCATGAATATAGCATAGATCTCCATGTTGTTGTGTTTTTTTTTTTTTTTGAAGAAAGGAGATCAAAGAGCTTTGATTTATTAAAAACCAAACAAAACATAACAACAAGAGCCTGTGACAGGAACAATGAATTACGAAAATAGAAAGCTAAAAGTAAAGGTGACTACCTCTCAAATAAAAAACAGACCTTGACTATGGACTATTTCCATTAACCATTTGGGATTTTCCAGTCCCTAATAAAACAGAGATAGTTGGGGACTTGTTCTTTCTGTTGCAACAAGTCTATCTGCAGTCATATTCCATTCTCTAGAGATGGTGATGACTGGAACATTCTCCTCTTCTTAAAGTTTTCTTCTGATACGAAAAATGATAGTCCTTCTGCTCCAGTTGTTGTCTATAACTTGATCTTGCAGAGCCTGAGAAACTTGGGCACAGTCTGTATAGATTCCATTAATTATAATGCCCTTGCCTCTTGCACATTGAATCGCCAGCTCCAATGCCTATAGTTCAGCATCCAAGCTGGACTCTGCGTTAAGCTTTTGATACCCTACCAAAACAAGGCTGTAATTAGAGTTCATAAATATAAAATCCACCACCTCCATTGTTATCATTGTGGATCCATGATGCATCAAAGAACAAGGAGACTTTGGATAGGCCCGAAGCAGAGCAATTGCGAAAAAAAACCTTCATTTTCTACTGAGCTCTATTATGATGTTCCTGGGCATGATATATGGCAATTTGAGCAATCCAAAGAGGGTAAAAAGGGATTTCTTGAAGATTAGATTGCACCGAGATTTCCAAATTTGCCAAATGGTTGCTGCAACAATAGCAACTATAAATTTATACCACAGAGAGCTGTTATTCTCTAGCCAAGTACCATTCATGAGGTTTTCAGAATCGAGCATAGCAAAGCTAGAAAGACTTGCTATAAACTCCCACACCAATTGAGTCTTTGAACAATTAGCAAAAAGATGATACATAGTTTCATTTTGTAAATTACACATTGAGCAGCTAAGGTCATGGCCAATCCTGAGTCTATATAAATAATGAGTAGCTTTAACCCGACGATGTAAAAAGAGCTAAGCAAAGTATTTAACACGGGGAGCCACATTTAGAGCCCATAAAGCCCTCCAAACCTTCCAATTAAATTCATTACCCTCACAATTATAATGAGCATACACTGCTGGAGCAATTTTACAGAGATTGCTAGAGGGATACCAAATCCAAATACTTTCTATAGCATCACAGATCGTTTTTTGAATGATAGCTGACAAAACTTCCTGATGATCACCCACTAGATTCTTCAAGACATCTAGATTCCAAGTAGAATTTAGAGTGAGGTCAGAAAGATCAATATTTTTCCAATCAATGGTCATGTTTAGATATGTCTGTTTGAAATTGAAAGGCAAATCGTAGCACCAAGGGTCCATCACAGTAGAGGTACAACTAGGATTTATACTTTGAATACTCATGAAAGGCTTAAGCATAGTCATAGTTTTACAGAAAAACCGATAGAAGGGGGAGCAATTGGGAGGGATGTTCACATTCCAAGGAAAAGTTCTACCATATTTAAAGTGAAGCAAGGAAATCCATAAAGCTTCTTTATTGTTAAGATAAGCAATAACATTTTTTTGCCATCATAGAAGTTTTAACCAAGCGTAAATTCCTGATTCCAAGGCCCCCCCTCAGATTTACTAAGACTCATACAACTCCACGACATCAAAGGAATGCCACTACTATTGCCATCCTTAAGCCAAAAGAATTTCCTAGCAACCTTGGAAATTGAATCCAAGACTGAGTCTGGTATTGGATAAGCAGCAAGATAGTAACTAGGCAAGGTTAACAGGGAAGTGTTGATAAGAATTAATTTGCCTACCTAAGATATGTGTTGAGTACTCCAGAAGGCAACCTTTTGAGAAGCTTTAGAGATTATAGGCCAGAAATGATTAGCTGGCAACCTTCTAAAGTTGACAGAAACTCCTAGATAAGTAAAAGGCAAGTGGCCTATCTTAAAGGAAAGACAGTCAGCAATTCTCTTGGCCACAAATAAGTTGAGCCATGTAGGGAGGTAGACAGCAGATTTGGCATAGTTTGGTTTCTTTCCAGACAACTTAGCATACAGATCAAGGCAGAACTTTACATTTCTAGCTATTCTCTGAGTTGCTCTAATGCAAATTATGAGGTCATCTGCATACATAAGGTGATTGAAATTTAACGGCAGCCTAGAATCCAACCCAGGGATCAGATTTAAATCGATTGCATGTCTTAGAATATTGGTTAAATTCTGAGAAACAAGAATGAAAAGAAAAGAGGATAAAGGGTCACCTTGTCTCAGATTGTGAGTAGGAGAGAAAGTAATAGAAGGCTTACCATTAATTAGAAGAGAGAAGCTACTAGAAGTAATACACCCTTTAATCTAAGATATCCAGAGAGCTGGGAACCTCATTTTGGCCAAGGTTGAAAGAATAACATTCCAATTGATTGTGTCATAAGCCTTTTCAATATCAACTTTGATCAACATCATCAGGGGTTCTTAGAATTAGAATTCATTAAATGAACAATTTCTTGGATAGTAAGGTTGGCATTCAAAGGGGTCCTCCCATAAATAAAACCACTTTGCTCCTTACTTATAAGATCAAGTAGAACAGTCTTCAATCTATTAGCAAGGATTTTAGAAATCAATTTATAGCAAACATTACACAAGGAGATAGGTCTGAAGTCATTGACAGTTTTAGGGTTCTCCTTTTTGGGGATAAGGGTGATGTAGGTATGACCCCACGATTTAGGCAAATGGGAGGTTTTAAAAAAATACTAGATAGCATTAAAAAAACTTTCCTTCAGCTCGTTCCAGAAAAATTTATAAAATTCGGCATTAAAACCATCTAGGCCTGGGTTTTTCCTTGAAGGGAGGGACAGGAGGGCTCTATGGAGTTCATTCGGAGAGATATCTATAATAAGGTCTTCCTTTTTGTCAAGGGAGATAAAAGGAAGGTTAGTCGGAAAAGCATATTTGATCTCTGAGAAAGATTGATTAGAGTCATAGTGCCACAGATTTCTATAGAAATTCAAGAATGTATCATTAATACCATGATGATTACAGTGCACAATGCCATCAAGGTTAGTAATACTAGTTAAAAAATTCTTATGCTTACGAATTTTAGCAGAATTATGGAAAAAGGTAGTATTAAAATCCCCTTCATTAATCCACTGAAGGCTAGCTCTTTGAAGCCATTTAATAGAATTTTGCCTTAAAAGAGCATGATACTTATTGGTCAGGATTCTCAAATCAGAGAGCTAAGAGGCATTAGGAGGAAAATAGCTGTCCAAATCATGGGCCTCAATTCTATATCTCTAAATATTAATTTCTAAAGGAGTCATACTGGGCAGCCAGCAAGTAAGACCTTTACAGAACAAAGCTAGGAGGTGGGAAAAATGGTTTAAAGGAGAAGATTTTTTTAACAGAATTTAAGGATGAGCCAATAATGTGAAGACACTGAGGGTATTCAAGCAAGAAATTATTAAACCTAAAAACCTTGCTATTTGAATGAGAATCATGCCTCATCATAATAATCATGAGAGTATGATCAGAGGAAATACGGGCCAAATGTGAAATATAAATGGAATGGAAAACAAAAATCCAATTAATGTTGGCCATATATCTTTCAAGTCTACCCATCTGCGAGCAGGACCAAACTGGTTATTGCACCAAGTATAGACCGAACCAACAAAGTTAATATCAAGAAGCGCATTAGTAGCAATAAAATCATTAAAATCGCTGGCTTTTCTAGCATAAGAATTAAACAAACCACCCCTATGCTCATGCTCAGTTCTAATAGTATTAAAATCACCAGCTATAAGCAAAGGCATGTTAAGAATAGAAATAGCAAAAAGTTCCCTCCAGAGTTTTTTCTGAGCTTGGATCAACTAGCTATTGTATACAATAGTTAGTATCCAAGTCCCAGGGAACTCGGAGGAGATTACCAGATGAAGAGCTTTCGAGAAGGCCGCTATTGGAGTGACCAGACCCACATTGTGTCTCCATAAAATAATTATGCCACCTAAGAAGCCTATCGCTAGGATAGCAACCCAATTCCAAGTTTTCCGAAATTTAGAACAGAATCTTTGGACTCTTGCACTATCAGCTCTCGTTTCCACCAAGCAAACCAAAATCGGCTTATGAGTCTGAATCAAATCTCGTATACAGTTGAGGGTATCTCCATTAGACAAATCCCTACAGTTCCAACGGAGAATTTGAGTATTCTTCATAGTCATAATCAAAATAAAGCAGGAAAGAGAAAAAGTCAGCTTAGAAAAGAGAAATAACGTGGGAGAAGCAAGGAAGAGAATCAATTGGACTGCAAGTCCAATCGGCCCTTCTTATGCGACCCATCTGCCTTTGTGGCTCCCTTCCGAGTGAGATTATCTTTGCGATGTCCAATACGCCCGTGGTCAAGGGTCATAAGATCCGGTGGGTCCTCTTCAACCTCCTCCTCCAAATCTTCATCAAAATCTAAGTTCATTGCAGGATCGTTGTTGTAGTGCTCTGTAACAGAATTCCTCAGGACACCAGCAATCCTCTATGCTATTGAATTATGTTATTGGATAATTTCATCCACTATGTCTTTCTTAAATTCAGGTTGAGACCTCAACAACCGAGGACCACCAGGGTGAGAGCAAGAAGTCTCACCGGCAACCATCGGTTGCATGCCTTTTTCCAATCTAGGGTGAATATACTGCTGAATAGGGTATACCCATTGGGTTCCATGCTCGAAGGGGTCATTTGCTATAATCTGGGTCTCATCACCCTTTTCCTGACCGAGGTGACAACCTACCATCCTTGCTCCAACCCCAGGAAGTAGCTCAGGAGCCGTTGTGTCTTCAAGGCATGCACTGGGGTCTAAAAAAGCATCTGACTTCTGATGCCTAGGTGTTGTTGTAGAGCCTAAACCGCCCCTTCGACCACGTGCACAGCCGCCTTCACCCCTTCCACCACGTGAGGAGAATAGAGAGTGGAAGGAAGAGAAACCGTTGATGCACTCCATGTGTCCCTCGTCTGAGGTGAGATGTTTCCCGTCCATCTGTCAGGGGGTCGCATGCACCGTCAGAGAACCTTGCCCGGCGGCACCACCACGTCCGAGGCCTCGATGTTGGTTTGGGGATGTAAAATCCTATATGGGTCCGGAAACCATGCAAACACATTCACAAAGAAAAACTACCAATATGTACACTTCTAAAAGCATGGGTTTCAAAACCATATTTAATTTTAAATCAAGGTTCACTCAATCAAGGATAATGTGAGATTTGAACCATGATAAAAAAAACGAGAAGAAGACAATAATGAGAAAGAAGAAACTGAAAACCCACACTCAAGAAATCTCTTGTCAATAAAAGTTTTAGATGATGAAAAGCATATATGTGTTTTTGTCACACACCTATGACCATGTACAACTATATAAGCACAACGATACACCTTTATACAAAGGTCTGCAGAAATAGTTTTACCTAAACATGAGTAAGGTTAAATATATATTTATACTCATGCAATTCCTGTCACTCAAATACGGAAACAAATAGTTCAAAAACATTTAGGCCCTGTTTGGATAACCAAATATTATGCCATAATCTGTACATTATGGCATAATATAATATTTTCACAGAATTATGCTATAATGGTTGTTTGGGTATCTAATTTACACTACAAAATTATACCATAATGTGAAAATTATGACATAAAAAAATATAACACTCGAAGTAGAATATTTTTTTATTTTGAAGTGTATAACTTTTTCTCATTATAAAATGAGTGAAATATTTATGTGATATTTTTTTATTTTGTTAACCAAACATTCATTCTGTAATAATAAAATATGCCACAATTTCTGTAATAATTATTTGCACTTCCTACGTAATAAAATTATGCCAGATTTTTTTTATTTTATAACCAAACAGGGCCTTATACTATAAAGAAAATCTAGGAATGCATTCTCTAGTACAGAGGCCGAATGTCAAACCATTTAAAAATATACACACACATATATCCATGTATGCAAGCTATAACAACTTAAAGTGGGGAGAGATTAAGCAGGTATAGATCAGACAGATCCATGAGTTCTAACATGGCCCAAGCATCGGAAAAGAAAGTAGGGTAGTTCAAAGTTCAAACATCTACAAGCTAAACTACTACTAGAACTTCTAAGCAAGAAGACACTAAAGGTTAGTCATGAAAGCAAGGCTAGAGGCAACACCACTTACCTCCAAGCTTGCCAGCGAGTTGGTGACGAAGACCACCTCTTCAACTTCACCCTCAACTATCATGGAGTAAATAAATGTCTTTTTCTACTATTATAGAAATATGTGTTTGTAGAAACATGTGTGTTTTGTTTAATTTTAATATAGGATATTGTATGTAGGATATTGTTTAATATAGTGACCCTATCTTCAACTTCTCTAAGAGATCTAGAAGCGAAAAAAATAAAACAATGTAGGTTTTACTCTAAATCCCACGGTGACAACGATGAGATGGGAGCCGAGAAAAGAGCCATGAATTCAGGGGTGCAACTATTTAGCTACCATTAAAGCAGTAAATCTACCACAACAACCATAACATGTCTGTATTTGTTATAATGCTGAACATTCTAAAGCCATTTTTTCTACCAAGATATCCAGGATATCTTTGAAGATTATTAGTTGTGAATAAAATCTCTTATTTTGAACTCAAAATAATATAATCTAGGAATGATACCAAACATCCTAAAGTCATTTATTGGATTAAATTTTTTGTAGGTCACTAAGTTTTAGACTTATTTCATTAAGGTTACCATATTTCAATTTGTACCAAAAAGGTTTCTCCGGGAGGTTACTCACAAGTAAGCATATCATTTCTGCTGACGTGGCTACCGGAATTTGCACAGTCAGCATTACTGTGCCACTCACCATGATGTCATGTCACCCATATGGCCAGGTAATGGGGATTAAATTTTTGGTAGGTTACCAAGGTTTGGACTTGTTTCATTAAGGTTACCAAGTTTCAATTTGTATCAAAACGGTTATTACAATTTGATTTTGTTTCTCCGGCAGGTGACCCCCGAGTAACCACATCTATCCTGCTAACGTGTCGACCGGAAAAAACACAGTCAGCCTGATGAGGCCACGTCACCAGGTGGCAAATGCTAATGTGGCACCTGGTGACGTGGCCTCATCAGCCGACCGTGTTTTTTCCGGTCGACACGTTAGCATGATGGATGTGGTTACTCGCGGGTCACCTGTAGGAGAAACAAAATCAAATTCTAGTAACCGTTTTGATACAAATTGAAACTTAGTAACCTTAATGAAACAAGTCCAAACCTTAGTAACCTATTAAAAATTTAACCCTTTATTTTGCCACCTCAGCATCTTAGTAAGTGACACAGTAATGCTGACTGTGCAAATTCCGGTAGCCACGTCAGCAGAAAGGATATGTTTACTCGCGAGTAACCTCCCGGAGAAACAAAATCGAAAGTTAGTAACATTTTTGATACAAATTGAAACATGGTAACTTTAATGAAATAAGTCTAAAACTTAGTGACCTACCAAAAATTTAATCCGTCATTTATTCAACAAAAATCTTCTATAGCAGCAATCAAACTGAGTATTATACATTATAAGAACTATATATATATATATATTATGACCTGTCTAAAGACCACATGCACACTCTGTAATTGATGTTGGACAATTAAGGCATTTTTAGCCCTTCAAATCATATAAACACATCTTCAGATAATGTATAGTTGAAGAAAAAAATGGTTAGTATCCTTCTTGCCATAGTTACAAAAAGCATACTGACCAGAATTAGGAATTCCCCACTACATTAACATATCGCTTGCCTTTAATTTATTATTGTGCATTGCAACTTATAAAATAAATGAATGCTAAGGTACATTACGACTGGACCAAATCAGACTTGGCTAGTATGCCTTGTATCTACCTTGCATAAGGAATCTTCAAGTACTAGACACACTAAAGACCCCTTTCATATCAGGCTACCAGAGAAAACAATTATTTTCATAGCATCAAGCACAAACTTATTAGAAATATAATCTCATGCTCTAAAGACATTTCCACCCAAAGCATCATGGAGCCTCCAATTACCATTTCTCCGCATATCAGAAGCTGATGCTTTCTTTCCCACATCAGTATCTTTGGTATTAATTTCAAGGAATTTATTTACAAGGAAAGACCTTCACACCAAGGATCAAACCAAAAAAGAAAACCTTGACCTATCTTCTATTCTCCAACCAAAACAATTCTTACCTTAGGGGCTCCAAATTTAAGAGTTGGCTCTTTAACTCCAACTACAATCCATTAGTTTAGTAACACCTCATAAGCTTAATCTCGTCAATCTATTTTTAATCCAATCCAACTAGTAATTAATGCTTGATTCCAAATATGTATAAGCTTCACTTTTAACCCACCATTGTATTTTCTTTTACAAATAGTTTCCTATTTAATTAATCCACTCTTCCATTTTTTTAGTAGTGTCATGCCGAAAGTTCCTACAAATGTATTCAACCTCATGGGCACTAGCCATGCATATTAAAAACATAGAGTTAGAACAAAAATGCATAATAAGTGACTTTGAATTAATAAGCTAAAGTCTACCTCCCTAGGACAAGGCCTTAGTAGTATAGTGGTAAACTCTAGTTGAATCCTATTAATTATATCTAGGCAGTTTTGACAACCTGATTGAAATTAGAAGAAGGCCGAAATACTTAATTAATACATAAAAGGCCTTCATTAAAATTCAAAACATACAGGATTTCCTTCCTCACAGAAACCTCAACACCACTAAGAAAATATAGTACTTTGCATATTTGGTTAAAGAGTAGAGCTCTCCTAGAAATGAGATGAAGCTCTCCTAATAATTCTAATGTTCTCTGCATCACCATTTGCAAAAAAAAAAAATAAGGGTCATTTGCAAAGCATAGATGACTTAACCTCATCTCTTTACAACCCTTATGAAATGTAAACTCAAAGGAAGTAAGATTCTTCATGGCTCTAGTAAAATAGTCCTACAAAGTACAAAGTAAGATTCTTCATGGCTCTAGTCTTAGCCCTTGTTTGCCTTAACAAGAACCTTTCAATTGACCATTAATTATTAATTTAATGAAATGATGTGGGAATCTATAAGCCAAAATACCTCCTCAATAAAATCCCATCAAATAGAAACATAAGCCCACCCTTAAAGCATAAAACCCATTCCATTTCTATGATATCCTCTCACTAGTTCAAGGACAAGCAATAAATTATCACAAGTTTTCCTGTAAGGAATGAATGCAGATTGGTTGAGATGAACAATGGCATTAATCAAAGCATTCCAAATTTTGAAAATAAGCGGATATTGTAGTATGCAATTGGTAGATAATAATATAAGGTAACATCATTCTAAATTTTAGGAATAAGAGTAACAATAGTGGAATTATCATGCCTTATCATGCAACCATTTTTAAATTAATCCTTAACATCTATGACAATGTTAAGAACTACAATGTTCCAAGCTTTTTTATAAAATGTACTATTGTAACCATTAGGTCTAGGAGATTTACTATCTTTGATGCTCCAAAGAGCACTTTCAATATCTTGATCTGTGAATTCTCTGGATAAATCCTAGCAGTTTTATATAGACATAGTTTTCTCATGAAAGACAACATGATGAAGACAACCCACTCTAGCTCTAACAACATAAAAAAAAAGTTATTGCAGTGTATTCAAATGACAGGAAAGCAAGATGGTCTAGCCGAAATAGCGGGGTTAAGCCCCTATTTATTATTGTAAGCTTTTTGTTATTGTGCATTCCTAATTTTTTTTTTTTTTTTTTTTTTGACAAGGAAAAGAATTTTATTCGTTATCATTCAAAAGGACATCATATAAGAAAGAACGAGGGGATAGCCATTCCTGGCTGACAATTGGGCAATTTATTGTTGAGCAAGATGATGGGCTACAGAATTTGTTAACCGCTAACATGATGAAATTGCAAGGGAGGCAACTCCTTTAACAATGCCTAACAATCACAAACAATATAAAAAAAATAAAATAAAATAAGAGCTATTCTCATGAGTCTGAGATAAAGCTTGAGCAAGCATTAGACAATCTGATTCCACACACATTTGCAAGGTGACGAGCTTTTAACCAACTAGGCACCTCTCTAATGCAAATAGCTTCAACCAACAATGGGTAAGTTCTGCCTAGGATTGTTGCCTGAAATGCAAATTTGCACTCTCTAGTATGATATCTTAAAATGAACCCTATTGCGTTATACCGTTGAGCTTTAAAGCAGCTACATCCACATTACATTGCAATTGACCAAAATGAGGTTTATGCCAATGTTTCACACGAGTGGGTGCTACATCATATGGGAGAGGAGTACTGTAAATCTGCCCTTCTTTTCATTGCTAGAGAAAGTTTAAGAATACACAAACAACAGAAGGAGTAGAAGGATAGACATGATGCCATGCACACTCATTGTGCCTCTTCCACACACCCCAAACAATCATACAAACTTGCTCCAACTTCAAAGTGGGAAGGATATCCAAAGCAGCAGAGAACCATTCAATGAAAGAACTACCATTAAACACATAATTGAAGCCAAATAACATGTGTCAATAAGTCATTGCAAAAGAACAATGCACAAAATATGTAATTAAAATTCATCACTAGCCTGGCATGATAGACATTTACTCCCCACATTAACATGCCTTTAGTCAGATGATGAAAAGTAGGAAAACAAAAGTACCAAACCCACCAAACACAACTTTTCACCTTTGAAGGAAATCTTAAAGACCAGAATCTTTTCCAATTCACCATTTGAGTTATCGCTCCACTAGAAATTAAGTCTAAAGAAGATGTTGATACCCACTCATCATTGTATACAAGCCTGAATCCACCATTCTCCATATCCGTCAATCATCATAAAGGAAAGGACTACAAGGGATAGAGAAAATCAACTGTTGCTCTCACTCATTAAACAAATCTCAGACTAAATCAGCATCCCACTGAGTCCTATCCACATGTAGCATGTCATTAACAGGATAGTTAGCTAGCTTTTTAGGCAAAGGCATGGATATGTAAGGATTAGTTTGGTCTAGGAGCCATGGATCCTTACACACAAACACTTGGTGACCATGCCCCACCTTTATAGACACACCATAGTGAAGTAAGTCTTGCAGGTTCGCAAACTACGCCACACATAGCTTAGATTATTGCCTGAAGATGCGGTCAATAAGCCACAATTTGAAAAGTATTTAGTTCTCAAAACTTGTGCCATCAAGGACTCTGGGTAACGTAAAATTCTCCAACCTTGCTATGCCAACAAATCAATGTTAAAGCATGCAAATTCCGACATACCATGCCTCTTGTACCCTTTGGAGCACGCATTCTCTCCCAACTTCACCATATTATGCCTTTGCCATCAACTCCATCCATGCTCCACCAAAACTGATTCATTAGACTCTCTATCTCATTGCAGAGCTGCATTGAAATTGAGAATAATCTCAATAGATAGGTAGGAATTAATTGTATAACCACCTTAAGAAGGATCTCCTTTCCTACATGGATGGCAGTTTGCTTTTCCAATTGTTAAGCCATTAATAAATACGATCCTTGATGAAACAAAATGCGTTGTATTTATTCCTGCCTACCTTGGAAGGCCAGCCTAGATAATTGCTCATAACCCCTTGCCGCTGGACTAGGAGAAGAGAACAAATTTCTGCATGCTGAGAAGATATGGTGGTAGAACTAAACATGATAGCCGATTCTGAATGTTAACTTGTTGGCCCAATGTAAGTTCATAAACTTGGAGACATTGTTTGATAGAAGAAGACTTGAGTGTGTTTGCACTAGAAAATATATAGCTATCATCAATAAGAACAAGTGAAAAAAAAATAGGATATCGTCGTGCTATGTGACACCCATGAATAAGCCCTTGTCTCTCCCTATGTTTTAAGAATACTAATAGACCTTTTGCATGTAGGATGAATAAAGATGGTCATAATGGATCACCTTGACAAAGACCACGTTCAGGAATTATCAATCCTAGTTCTCGGCCCCAATGAAGTATGGTATACCTCACAAGTTCAACACATAACATTAGGAGTTTGATCCAATGCTGATGGAAGCCCAACTTGATCATTAAGCTTAAACATTGCAATGCCATGCTTTCCCTTAGCACATCTCTTCAAATGATGCAGGATCTCATAAGCTATGAAAACATTGTCCATAATGAGATGGTGGCAGAGGAAAGCACTCTTAGTAACGGAAATAATCTGAGGCAACACCTTCCTCATAAGTAAAGCCAGCATCTTTGACACAATTTTTTACAAGACATTACAGAGAGCGATAGGCTGCAATTGGTACATGAACTCAGTGAAGCAATTTTGGGTATGAGAATAATCAACATGTCATTAAACCCAATAGATAAGTAACATCACAAATGTAAGAGAGACAGACTTAAGAGACATCGGACCCAACAATAGGCAAAACTTTTTGATAAAAAGTAGGGTTCACGCCATCAGACCTAGGACTTTTGTGTAGATGCATTGAAAAGATAGCTTCTTGGACATCTTTCCAGTAAATTGGCCTAGCAAAATTTCTTTAAAGGCCTCAACAACACTTGGTTCAATATAATCAATAACAATATATTCAGAACTAACACTAGAAGTAAAAATATTAGTAAAATAATCACATATTAAGGACTCCAAACCTGAACCCTAAGAATGCCATAGGCCATCCAAACTCTTCAACTTGGAGAAAGAATTAAGTTGTTTGCAGGAAGAAGCAGTAGCATGGATATATTTGGAGTTGATATCCCCTGCATGGAGTCAAAACAGTTTAGCCCTTTGCTTCCAAAAATCCTCCTGCTGGCTTAGAAAAAATATAATATGTACTATTGTGAACCAGCTAGAAAATGATGGATAGAATACCTATCAGCGAGACATCTATATATCTATTAAGCTAAATCAAACAAAGCTGCAATTTTTTCTTAAAATTCAGGAGAATAGCTCGACCCCATGCTTGAAGCGAGGAAGAGCAAGACTAAATATGATCTTATATATAGCATGACAGCATGGATTATTCCAAGCTGTAGATATAACTTACGCTCAAGAGCCTTCATGAAGCCATGCCTTCTCAAAGCGAAAATGCCTAGGTTGCTAAACAATTCTCCAAAAACAGAGAAGAAATGGTCAAAATGAAGCGCGATGAGGTTGTGTACCTTCTCCAAGGGCTATTCACTAATATACTCTCCACGTGTCGCGCATCCAATTGATTATTTGTTGTTTGTTTGCTTTGAGACGTTTGTTTCTTTGGAGAGGGAAATTAATTTTGTATTTTGTAGAATAAATATAAACTCGAGGGTTTTTATACAAAAAAAAAATCATGCTCCACTAAAACCCCAAACCTCTGCTTTTTCAAAACCCTAGCCGACTCTCGCCGGCGATTCTTTCGTCGCCGCTTTCCGCCATCCATCCTCGGGGTTATTGCTACGGTTTCCGTTCAATGGGGAAGAAGCGAAAGCAAGCCGAAGCGCAAGAAGTTTTGAAGAAGGATGACACCGCCCCGCCGCGCCCCAAAAGGACTCTTTTAGGGTGGAAAGATGGAGGCGTTGTGAAGAAAAGCGATTCACCGGTGTTTAGAAACAAGGAGAAGGTCCTTGTGACATGTTCACGGAGAATAATTTCAAGGTGAAACATTTATGCCCTGTGAATAATGATTAGTGATTTTGGGAGGTGATTTTGTACGATTTTTTGTGGAAGTGGGATGTTTGTATTGAATTTCATTTGAGATGAGTTTTTTATGGGCACTGTGAAGGTATCGGCACTTGATGCTGGATGTGGTGTCTCTGTTGCCACATTGCAAGAAGGATAGCAAGGTTGAGTCCAAGGAGACTAAAGGGGCTACTCTTAATGAAATTATTGAGCTGAGAAATTGCTCATCCATCTTGTTTTTTGAGGTGAAGGCCTGTGTTTTACTTTAAGCAATTGAATCAAGTTTAAGCATTTAAAGTTGTGGTGAATTTGCTGGTGTTTTTGCATCTGATTTCTACTTGTTTATGTTTCTATCAGTGCAGAAAGCAGAAGGATCTTTATCTTTGGATGGCCAAGTCTCCTGGCGGACCTTCTGCGAAGTTTTTAGTTAATGCTGGTATTTTTTTTATTTTCATGAACTTCCCTTTAACAATAGCATTTAAGGCTGATGATAGGTTTTCTTGATCTGCAATTTTATATGTATGTTAACTGCGGGAATCTTATTAGAAATGGGGAGGGTAGTCGATAGGATTTCTTTCCTGTGTGAAGTCAGCTTGGGAAGGTTTTCTTGATTAAGTTTATATTTTTCTGGTTCTTCAGTGCATACCATGGAAGAATTGAAGCTTACTGGAAACCATCTTAAAGGATCAAGGCCGATATTGACTTTCTCTTCAAATTTTGATCAGGAGCCTCATTGGAAACTTTTGAAGGAGTTGATAATGCAGGTGTGTTTCTTTTCATCTATAGATTTGTCTGTTTGCTTTGTAACGTCACCTCATGAACATATTTGGCTAGTTGTGTGTTCTCTTGTAGAAATGTCTTTGACTTATGTTAATCCAGATCTAGGAATTTACAGTTGTTATGCTTGTGAAGAGTTTGAACATGATGCAGAGCCCTGATGTGTCTCACTGTCAGTATTGTGGTGCTAACGTCTCACATATGTTTTACATTTTTTTTAGTTTTGGGCTGCCTATTAGCGTACTCTATCATTCACTGAACTTATTCCACATTAAAATTAATATTTATAATCTAAACTCATCCTGTTGGTGACTTGTATTTCCGCAATACCTGTGAGTTAGAAAAATTGTATACGCTCATTTTTCCGAGAGCAGAAGATGGCAAACCTTGATCAAGCCAAGGATCAACTTAGCGTGCCTATCACATGATAATATGTACCTTTTTTTTTGTTTCTGAAATCGAAAGCCTTTATTAGGTTGTTTGCATGTTTGCTATGTTATAATCAACCCACAGATCTGTGTTCTTCTTTATTTGTCTTAATTGCTCAATCTTTCTGTTCCTAATGTGATTCTTTAATTGGTTGAAATTGGACACTGATCTATGAGCTTTAGCCTGGTGTGTGTTGAGTTTCTAAGTTTTTATTACTGCCCTCTATAATGTCATTCCTTTCATCAAACTAGGATTTGACTATGTTGTTGATGTTCTTTCAACAAGGAATTTTATCATATGTTTTTCTTTATGTGTCGTTCCTTCATATGCAATGATATTAAATGCCTGTATTCTTTTATTAGTTTGTTAGCTTGTTTGCTATGTTATAATCAACCCGCAGATCTGTGTTCTTCTTTATTTGTCTTAATTGCTCAATCTTTCTGTTCATAATGTGATTCTTTAATTGGTTGAAATTGGACACTGATCTATTAGACTGGTGTGTTTTGAGTTTTGCTGCCTCTATAATGTCCTCCCTTTCAATCAAACTACGATGTTCTTTCAACCACAAATGCCGTCAGATGTTTTTCTTTATGTTTCGTTCCTTCATATGCATTGATATTAAACGCTTGTATTCTTTCTGCTGCAGATTTTTGGAACACCAAAAGATCATGGAAAAGCAAAACCTTTTCATGATCATGTTTTTGTGTTTTCAATAGTTGATCGCCACATTTGGTTTAGGAACTACCAGGTGATACCATCCTTAAATGTTGATTTCTTAGTCATGTTGTTTATGCATGCTGTGAGCTGGTGTGTTATTTGTACATAACTTTAATGAATTTCCTTCTATATGGCAGTGTGTCTTTTGCTATATGGAATTTTATATCATATGTTTTGCTACTTAAGATCAAATTTATAATTCAGATGGTTACAATATAAAACGCATGTGTACTTAAGAAATCATAGGCATGTGGATCATTGGCTATTGAACCTTCAACCCTTCGTTATCACTATTTGCACATGTCAATCTTCTGTAAACTTTATGAGTGATTTATGAAACGGTGAACCTGTCCCATGTTTTCACAGATTTCGGTTCCTCATAATGAAATCGATAAAGTGGATCGTGGAGGTTTAGATAAATTGACCTTGGTAGAGGTAGGTATTTGACACACTCTCCATTTCTGTATCATCTTCATCCACATGAATCAGAGTTTATGAACTGATAACATGGAACTGATTGTGAACAGGTTGGCCCAAGGTTTTGCTTGAATCCAATCAAGATATTTGGCGGCAGTTTTGGTGGTCCAACCTTGTATGAAAACCCATTATACATTTCACCGAATCTCGTAAGAGCCTTCTTAATCCCTTGACTAGAATGTTTTTAAGTTGAATCCTTTTGACACAATGTTTGTTCCAGGAACGGGCGCAGCTGAAGAGGGAGAAGGCCACAAAGTATGTGAAGAAGGTCAAGGCCAAGACAAGGAGGAAGACACATGTAATGGAAAACCCTCTGGAGCCTGATGAGTTTGCTGATTTATGGAAAGAATGACCTTTTCCCAGTTGCCCAGCCTGTTGATGTACTTCATTGCATCTTGAGTCTGTTGAAATTAATTAGAATTGATATTGATGCTTTTAGATGGTGTGAGGAACTCACAAGGATTTAGAAGAAGAATTTTTGCTCTTATGTTATATAATTAAGGGATTGTCATCACATGAACGTCAATACTTTCTATTTTGTTTCATTTTGATGAGCAATTAAGATGAATTTGTTCTCAATGTGGTTATTGCATTGTCTTTTGCAGGTATGTCAAGAGAATGAGAAAATAGTTTCTCTTAACTGTATATATTCCGCAAAACTAATTTATATATATATATATATATATATATATATATATATATATCAGTTAGAACTAGATTTTTGCTGAACTAGTCTTCCAGAGCTTTGTTATGTTTAGTGTATTTTTGGATATCTTGATGTACAGGTTGGCTATTCACAACTGGTGTTATTTGTGTCCCCAGCGATGGTTCCTTTTTGTTTTGTTTCTTAATTTGTGTTTCTTATGAGCACTGTAAGAAATTTTGTGATAAAATACCTTTATATATATATATATATATATATTATGTGACATTGAGAATGTTTGCATGTTGAGTTTTTGCCAGACTAATGTTATAATTTGAAATTTAATTTTTGGTTATCTTTATATGATGCTTGTCTTGTGGTGGAGTGGAGCTTTATTTCCATCATTTGGTTTCTGCTTACTCTCGAGGGAAGAGGATGGAGTTATTTGACTATGCCCATACATGGTGAACAGTGTATAGAAATTATGTTAATGAACTTGATTATGCAGTGATTATTGGTTGAAATTTATGAAAGGTTTGTGTTCAGGGGGATGAAAACGCAAAAACAATATTGACAATGGACTATTTTTTTTCATCCAATGGTTGTTTGCTAAGCAGATTTGGAGGCATTTTGATTAGCTTTTTCAACTATCCTTCATTTGACATCACTAAAGAGCTTGTGGCGAACAATCCTCATGCCTCCTTTGTAGGAAATCAGGGATATTAAGCATAATGCAAAGTCTCTCTCTTTGACTTTAAAGTGGTGTTTGGATGACAATAATGATTACTCCAGCTGGGTAATTATTGCTTACGCATTCCCATTACTGTATTTGGTTGGTATCTTGTGGGGGTAATGATTCTATCCTGGTGAAAATCATTACCTCCACAAGTCCAAATAGGAGGGAATAACACATTCCCTTTTAGACAATTACAATTTTGCCCTTGTTAATTTAACAAATGACTTGTATTATACCCCAATCTCTGAGAAACCCTAACTGGAATTCTAACATCTTCCCAATTTTTGAGAAGCCTCACGTTCCTATCCACCATCTTCATCTCACAGCCCACCGCTGATCTCACAGCCCACCGCTGATCTCACAGCTTAATCTAACAAGTTTTTTTTTCCTTTTTCTATACCTTCTTGTTCCCACTTCCCCCCAGCTAATTATTTCTCATCCGTTAGGTGTTATGCTTAAGAGTCCCCAACTGGACATTCTTGTCATTCATCAGAGTTTTACTTATGAAATCTCTATTCATCAATCTCCAATATGAATTTTGCTTAGAGTAAGCCAATCTTTACTCTCCAGGAAAAATAGCATTAAAACTGAAATTGTCTGGCAACCATTCACAAGAAGAGTCATCCTGCATGTACATATCAAGTCTAAGATTTGTATTCTTGTATTTCTAATTGATGATATAGTGTTTCATGATAAAACTGTCTCTAACACCTCCTTGGATAAAAAAAGGAGGTAACAATTCAAAAGACGGTTTGTGTATATTTTGTTGCATAAAACTATACAAGCACAAGAGAAATAGATGTATACTTTAGAAAAGGAGGTGCAAAGCAGTTGATTTTATTCTTCTTTATAGGATGAAAGAGTGATATAGAATTGTAAATAAGCCACAAGTGAAGTCTGGGCGGATTTATGCATACAACCCAATATTTGACTACCACCACGCACCAACAGATTATATAGTAGAAATATGTGGTTATTGACTTAAATTTGGTTGGATGTTTTTCGTTTGTTGAACTCCGTATGCTTTTATGACTATGACTGTATTTTAGTTGTTGCAAAGTCTATATTGCCTTTGGTGGGAGCAATATAGATTTCTATGATTTGTATAACTTCACTTTGGTGGATTGGTTTGTGCTTGTTATGTATTGCTCCGGATGAAACTAGGGAATTTAAGCTATTTATTCGTGTCATTGATGGTTTGTGCTTGTTGTTGTCCTTTCCAATTTAATTGAATTATTAATCAAAATTATTTAATTAATTTAATTAATTCGTAATGAGGATATTAATAATTGAAAACATTAAACACATATAAATAAAATTCTTTTGCTACAAGGGTAGAAAGGTAATTGTCCCACCTCTCTTTTACTTATTTTTTACATTCCCAATGCTCAATCTTTCCAACCAAATATAATTTTCGTTCACATTCCCCTCCTCATTACCCACATTCCCATTACTCTCTCCATTACCCACATTCCCATTAGGGCTGGTAATGAGGCGGGGCGGGGACGAGGAGGGCCCTTCCCCGTCCCCGTCCCCGCCAAAGTCGGGGACAGGGAATCCGACGGGGTGAGTTATCTCCCCGTCCCCATCCCCATCCCCACGGGGATATGTCCCCTCGGGGATCCTCGTATACCTATAAGTTTTAATTGTTTTTAAAAAATTTTGATACTAATACACTAACACACATGAAAAATATAAAAATCATTAAAATAAAGCTCAATAGACCAACATATAAAATTTTTTGAATGGTTTATAATTATGATTATCTGTGAGGATTTTTTATTTTTAAAACTGTAAATAATTAAAATTAAAAATTTATATATGTCATTTTCAACCGGGGACGGGATCCCCGCGGGGCAGGGATAGCAATCTCCATCCTATTTACTAAAGGGGGACTGGTTGGCCCATCCCCGCCCCCACGGGGGAAAGAATCGGGGAATTCCCGTCCCCGTCAGGTCTGTTCCTCGCAGACTCGGGAATTCCCCGCCCCATTACCAACCCTAATTCTCATCTTTATTTCTATTCTGCGAACCAAACGCACACTTATTATAAAGATTTATAGCGTATATTGTTACTGTGATTATCTGTTATTTAAAAAAAAAAAAATATTATTGTAATTATCTGTCATCTGTAAGGAATATCAAGTTCGAGGATTTCATTGTGATCTTTACACACAGTTTAAAATTTGCGGAATTGTATATTGAGAAAGCCAACATTATAGAAGAGGTTTTCCTCCTTAATCAATTTTTGACAAAAAAAAGTTTGAAAATTATTTCTCTTTTGAAAAAATTATTGGTTATTACTGGATATCTAGCTTCATGAAAACCTAAACGTCCATTTGCCTCGAGATTAGCACCAATGATGCTATAAATATTCTGCTCTAGGGTTTTCCATCGCCTCATTGTAGCCGCGCCTCTCTTCGGTTCTCCTTGCTCTTGGGATTAGGGTTTCCTCTCGGTCGGGATGGCACCGCCGTTGAACAAGCCAAGGACTGCGAGCCGAAATCCGGATCTTATCCGGGGGATTGGCAAGTTCTCGAAGTCAAAGATGTATCACAAGCGCGGGATCTGGGCAATTAAGGCTAAGAATGGTGGTGCATTGCCCAAGCACTCACCAGCGCCGGCAGCTGAGAAGCCCGCTGAGAAACCTCCCAAGTTTTACCCCGCTGATGATGTGAAGAAGCCCATCGCCAACCGCCGGAAGCCCAAGCCTACCAAGCTCAGGTTGATAAAAAAATCCTTCCTTTGTTGGTTTGGCTGGCTCTTGATCTTTGAAAATTTTATTTTCGTTTTTTTCCTTAGGATTTTGATGGATACTGTGGAAATTTTTGTGTTTCAGGGCTAGCATCACTCCTGGGACCGTGTTAATCCTCCTTGTTGGGAGGTTCATGGGAAAAAGAGTTGTTTTCTTGAAGCAGCTTCCTTCTGGGTTACTTTTAGTTTCAGGTCAGTTTTCAGCCCTTGCTGTAATAGATCATTTCCTTATATTCTGAAGACTCATTGGTATATTGATGCATAAAACGAGCTTCCATTGTGATTCTTATAGTTTCGTTATTGCAATTAGTTAGGTTGTTTTTTATAATTGTAGATTCAGCAAGATCGCCCCTTGGTATGTCTTTAGATTTTGCATCTTGAGTGGTAGGCAGTGATTGATTTATGAATTTTTTTTAAATTTTAATTTTGACCCTGCATCGATGACCGGTTAGCAGTTACGTTTGTTTAGTGGGTGGTTTAATGTGATAGAAAGAGTTTTTTTTGTCTCTTGTTTTCGAATTTTGCTTTGTATTGTGATGATATCCCTGTGCTGTTCTCTGCTTTTACTCGTACTTTGTGTTGAAGTTGGGACATGCTGATGTGTTTAGATTCAATATTGTACATGCGGCTTGCCACGGAATGTTAGCTGTTGGTTTACAGCTATATGGCATTTCTCTTTAGTCAGAACTTGGGGGATTCAGGCTTTATTTTCATTATTGGAATTTATGCTTAACCTTGAAAGAAAAATAATTCAATGATTGGTTGTCATTTGCAATATTAGTATTGAGAATTATAAAAAGGAATTATGACTATGGATTTTATTAGGAGCATGTTTTTTAGTTGTGATGGTTATGGATTAATAGCCTTATGTTTATGGAAAGGGCATAACCTTAATCGGCATTGGACCTTTGTACTTCCAGTTTGTGAAATATATTTGTTTATTTCAAACCATGATTTATACTATCTGCAGATTTGCTTGCTTATTAGCTTGTTTTACAGTTTCCTAAGCAATGTTTTTTTTGGGTTGTAAAACGGCGAGCCAATGTTATCTTTATTGCACGAACATTATTTATGGTATTCACTTGGTCATTGTATATAACAACTTTGATCATTCTGTATCTTGCTAATGTTTGTTATGTTTATTGGCGTATGCAATTGATTCTTAGTATTTATTTCATCACTTTATTTGAGAACTTTGAATTTACCATGTTTTGCTCGATTGAATTATACATTTTTATAGGCCATCTTATTGGCACCATTTAATATCAAGTTAAACCTTTTGGTCAGGCCCCTTCAAGGTCAATGGTGTGCCTTTGCGTCGTGTCAATCAGGCTTATGTTATTGCAACATCAACCAAGGTGGATATATCTGGAGTGAATGTTGATAAATTTGGTGATAAATATTTCAAGAAGGAAGCAAAGAAGAAGAAGAAGAAGACTGAAGGCGAGTTCTTTGACACAGAAAAAGAGGTGTGTATGCTTGATTTATTTGGTCTGCATAACCTTTTTTCTTTTGTTCCCCTTACCCTCAGTCTAAAACTTCATCTTTGTGTTTTCTATTGAATCTAGGAAAAGAAAACACTCCCCCAGGAGAAGAAAGATGACCAGAAGGCTGTGGATGCTTCCTTGATCAAGGCTATTGAAGCTGTCCCAGACTTGAAGGCCTATCTTGGTGCTAGGTTTTCTCTTAGGTCAGGCATGAAGCCACATGAACTTGTTTTCTAGATGTTGAACTACTCTATTTTTCCTTGCATTTGTCCCAAAGATTAGGTTTGTGATGTTGGTTTTGGAACATTCAATGAGGCGGCGAACTTGTTATTGTTATATTTACTTTCCATTGAGAAGAATTCTATCTAGAGGTGCCGTCATTCCAATCTTCACCCCAATTTTGAGAAATGCATGTTTTTAAGTTATGAATTATAAAATGATTGACATGCAGCAAAATTAGCATCTGTGAAACCAAATCAATGTACACTATTGAACATTATTCTGGAATTTATATGCCATTCATCTGCTTTACCTGGGTGTTGTCTTCCGTCTGTTTCATTATTAAAATCGATCAAATAACATGAAATCAAATATGCTGCATCCATTTGCTGTTGAAGAAACATAGAAAACCCATCAGTTTAGTAACATCTCCATATCATAGACAACAAAATCAGAATCACAAAGACACATGCTTTTATGTACCACCAAAGCAATGAAATCAACAACCATACCAAATTAAACAAAAATCAGACAAGCAAGGTATAAATCAAAGCATGCTGTCAATCTTTGAAGGTAATCTCTTGAAGAAGTTACTGGGCACTGATGGCAGCTTGCTCCTAAACCTGGGGTGCCTCATGATAAACAACCCAGCCACCATGGCCACCACCCTGAACGGTGTCACATACAACACCACCGCGGCCACCAAACAAAACACCACAAACAATGCCGTCGCTCTCGGGTCTCTCCAGCTCAAAACACCCTGTATTCTCTCCCCCTGTGTCGCCATGTCTCCGACCACAGTCTGTATTCTTCCCGCCACACTCCTCAGCCTATCGTATCTGTACAACAGCATCAGACTTTAGAAATAGTCTTGTAGACTACCACAGATAATATAGATGCTGAACAAACAATGAATTACCTCATTCGAACAATGTCATGGCCTTTTGAGGTCGGAAAAGTATCAAACTCTTCATCTAGCTCATCCGGAGGTACCCCTTCTGCCCATGACAGCTTTATATCCATATGCGGCGGGTGCCTTGGCCGCCGCCGGTAATTCCAAACACCAATAACAAACATATACAAAAAAACAGTCGGCAAAATCAATTCTGGGTACCAAACCAGAATCAAAAACAAAACATGCACCAACAAAGTAGTCACTGGATTCCTCCATCGACAAGCATCATCAAACCACCGGCAAACTCCGATCACCCCAGAAAGCAACCCCATGATCCGAAAAAAGTTAGCCTTACTCCTCCTCATGCTCCACAAATGCGAGTCCACATCCAACATATACTCGACCGTCTCCCGCCTCAACGGTGGCTCAGCCCGACCGAGCCTAGCCGCGACAATAGTCATCGCTTGAAACCGTAAACTATCCAACTGATTCACAGTAAAAGGATGAATATAATGCATCTTCGGTAACAACGGCCTCGAATAAAGATGAATCATAGTAATAAAGGAGAGGCAAGTGAACCGCACAGCGAGATGAAGCTCACCCATCTTCTTCACACCCGACGGTTGCAGCACAATGAGCGGGTAAGCGTGCGTGTAAATCCGATCAGTCTCAAGAGTCGACAACCTGATCCGAACTTTACCGATGCGCGCATCACGCGCAGGCGCACCATTCGTAGCACCAAGATGACAATTATCGAACACACCAAGCGTTATCACGGTGCACGCGTCGAACACTTCCCAGGTGTACTGCTCGTTCCACTTGGGACTCAACGAGTCGATGATCGTGCGCGTGCGCACCCACTTCTGCCCGTACTTGGCCACGCAATACGCGTCCGTGGTGCCGCGGGTGTCGCGCGTCTTCATGGCTTGCAAGCCCTGCGCGCTAAGTATCCCGATCTCGAGCACGCCAATTGGTGCCTTCCAGAGCTGCCGCGCCGTCGGGCGGTTGTCGGACAGATACATGGTCGATTCGTCCATGACGTGGTACGCCCCCTCGAGACAAACGCGCAAGTGAATCCTACTCGAAAACTTCAACTCCTTTCTCCGATCCCCTTCCAACGCACCGAACCCAAATTTCTCCAGATTGAACCACTGCGAATGCACCGGCCTGTGATCCAACCTCTTTTCAAAGATCGTCAGCGGGAGTGTTATCCTGCTAAGAAGCTCGTCTTTGGTCGCACTCACTTTGTCCTCGATAGTGAGCACAAGGTGTTCGTCGAAAGGCTCGGCAGCCACAAACACCAGATCCTCGTTCCAGAGTGGGCTCAGCGTGCGCGCGGTGCACGTCTTCGTTTTTAGCACTTGGTTCCCGACTTGCGCCTTGACGAACACCTCCGGTACTCGGCTCCGGTCATTCGGTTGCACGTCTTGGGCTTCAATCACGTTCACTCTGAGATACCAGAGTTTCGGCGACACGTAGACTTTTGAGCGAATGTTGTAGACGCCTTCACCTTGCACGGATGTGGCATCTGTGTGCCATGCTTCCGGGAAGGCTTCATCTGCTTGCGTTCCTATCCAAACTGCGAGCATGACTTCACCTCTGAGTTTCCCTTCGCCGCGTCGTTCCTCCAACCGATACCATTGCGGCGCCAGTGGGCTATCCGGCGGCACTCTCGTCGGAACTTCGTTCAGATCGAACACTACTTTGCCTACGTAATCGTCTCTTCCGACCATTTCTTTGTCTTTGATGAACACTTCGAGAACTGATGATTGAATCCTTTCCTTGGCGAATGCGAACACTTGCTTCCATTCTGGATTGGTCTTTTTCTCGAAGTGCCTGGTTGTGCCTTTGTAGTTGCCTAGTTTTACTTCGACGTACGGGTCGATGCTTCCGGTGATAGCGTTCACCGGCAAGTCTTTGGCCTTCTCAACACGGACATACAGATAGTACATTTGCTCGACGAGATCGTACGTGCTCGTCGGCCTGTCTCCGATACCGTATAGCCATCCTCCGCCTTTCCCTCCCCCCGGCCACCGTTCTCCGAGCTGCGGCTTTGTGTCTTTGAGCTTGTACTCATCCTGGTGTTGCTGTAACTGCTGCATCTTGATACTGAATGTGTGATGTTTCAGTGACAGTTAATTCAGTTGGTGCTGACTTGTTATGAGGATGTTGAATCTATGAAGGACGAGCCACCTCCACCTCCACCTCCACCTCCACCGCCAACTTCATCATGCAGTGTCTCCATTAATGTCTTCTTTGAAGGAGAAGATTGAAGCTTTTCTCTTTGTTAAAGAGAAGACACGGTGCCAAGCTTCATCTGAAAGGGTTCTCATGTTTGGAATAAGGAAAAGTATTTGATTGAGATTGCAAAAGCAAAGTAAGATCTAAAGGTTTATGAAAAAGCATTAGAGGAGGAAGGCCTTTGGCAAAGAGGCTTTTCTTCTTCCTTCTTCTTCTTCTTCTTCTTCTTCCTTACTCCTCTTTATTCTATTTGCATGGAACAGTCGTTATATACTTCTTTGGCTTCCGACTCTGCAGTACCTCATGTTTCAACACCAGCAATTAGTTATCATCCTCATCATTTTCCCATCTAATAATATAAATTATCTTTTTTTTAAATAATTGATGTGGGAGGCTTTTATTTATTGATGATAATGATATTCATTGTCTTCAGTAGTTATATCTGTGGTAATAATAAAATAATAATAATACCAATGAAGATAAGAAAGCTTTTAAGTATACTATGTCTATGGTGCAGCAGACCTGTTATTTTGATGTCCAACCAATATATTATTTTTTTTTGTTCCAATAAAGAAGCTGGTGGTGGCTTTATTCCTGAACTTTGAAAGATGGTATTGATTCTCAGGACCATCATATAAACTTTCTGGGCAAAAAAATGGTGAGTGTTTGGATTCTTAATGTTGAGCTATGATAAGATGCAGATGCTTTTCTATCTGGTCATTCACTGTTCTCTCTCTCTCTCTCTCTCTCTCTCTCTCTCTCTCTCTCTCTCTCTCTGTCTCTGTCTCTTTAGTGTGTGAACTGAGAAAAGCTTGAAGGTTCTCTACTGTTTGTTTAGGTGATTCATGCCACCAGAGAATCGAATGTGATAGAAATTTCCATGAACTTGCTTAGAGATTACGGAAAGGAGAAGCAGTGAAGTTGTTGGTGTCTGATATATAGTGACCGTTTTGGAATTATTTCCTTTTCCTCAGATTAAATTACCAAATTAGTGTTTATGAAACAAATTGCCAAAACACTACTGTATATATATATATATATATATTTTTTATTTATTTTCAAGCCTCACCACCATTAGTACCATGCTTCTTACCTTGATGCCAATTTGGACTCTTCTAACTGACTGTTTTTTTTTTTGCATTCATAATACCTATTAACATAACATGTTATATTAATTGTTTTTATTTTAATAGTAACATTTTTATTTTAATTGTTTTTATTGCTTTAAGATATCATTTTATGTATTTTAATTGTTATTTCTCTCTCATAAATTTATTGTTTTTATTTTAATTTCGATTTTATTGTTATTCATACAAATTTTGTGTTTATTAATTTATTTATTTTGTCTTGTACTTTTGTTTTACTTGTTTTTATTGTTTGTTAGACATCATTTTGTGTATTTTAATTTTATTTTTTTGTTTGTTATTTTTGAACATTTAAAATGCATCATTTAATATATTAATTTTTTGTTGTTTATTTTTATGATTATTAAACAATATTTTATAAATAAAGAATTTTACTCATTTATATTAAATATATAAAAATAATGTTATCATTTATTATTACTTTTCCTGATCCCTATAAATTCTGTTTTGTTTTTTCTATTCCCAATGATTATGATTCTAATTAAATACATTCTTAGGGTACATTTGGATTACCGTAATTGAATGAAGGGAAATGAGGTAATTAAGAGGGGGGCAATGGAATGTGTAGGGATGGTAAAAAAAAAGGTGTTTAGTTAAAAGGATAATTCATTGGAAACGGGAAAAATAAAAAACTGGAGTTGTGTTAATATTACCTTTTTACCCCTTGCATAAAGAAATGATATTTATTTCTAATAACTATTATTTACAAAAATAATAAAAACATAAGTATATATTTTATTATTAATAATAAATGTTTTATTAAAAATTAATTTTAAAATCCTATTAATTTCATTTCGTACTCTGCCACTGCCTTATTTCTTTGAACCAATTTCATGTACTCTTGTAGAAAATCTGACCAAATCAATGATACCTCTGAACGGCTCTTAAGAGTTTCCCACCATATCCTTGCTCTGTTCTCTAAAAGTCTGACTGCAACCTTTAGTTTCCACTCATCTTCTATGCCCATATCCTCAAAAGTAGCAAGCAACCTCTTCAACCATTCTTTAGCAGTCATTGCATCACTTGAACCATCAAAAGCATTACACCCCAACTGCCTTGCTTCCTTCAATAACTTTGACAAAATTAAGCTCTGACTGATCTTAATGTCTTCTGCTGGTGCTTGTTGAATTGAAGGAATTGGGGGGGGAGGGGGGATGATGGTGGTGGTACAGATACTGGCTCGGTACGGGGCTGTCCCCTAAACAGATTCCAATAACCAAGGAAATCATGATATTCCTGATATATCAGCTGACGACCCTGGGCATCCCAATATGCCTTAAAGCTTTGGAGAGCCGTAGGTGGTGGTACTACTTCTGGAGTTGCAATATGAGGCACAGGGTTTGGAACAATAGGAGCATGCACTGATGCTGTCACAACAGGCTCATGTCCTGAACTGACCTCTTGCTTAGGGGGAGAAGGAAGCTGAAAAGAACAAAGAAAGAAAATTTTCATACTTAACTCCTATATGCACTTATGCTAAATGCAAATTAGTAACTAGATCCACTAGTTCTTAGAGAAATCAACAGGTTTAGGATTTGAACCAAGATCAACCCAAACCTCTAGCTCTGTTACCACTAAAATTGTCACGCCCAAAACCTAGACGGGCACGTGGCAATCACCACGACAACAAGAAGTGGGTCCCACAACATCCCCATCTTCATGTTGCCATAAGGCTTAACACAAACCTGCTACACAGTTACAAAGCTAGAAGACAAGCTCAACAATAAAATCACATTAGGGTTCCCTTACACCAGGCACCCTAAACACACAAAGCACAACAACAATACAAGTCAGGGTTTACACAAATACCCAGCAAGTACAAATGCAAGAACAACACATAAAGATCAAGTCCAGTGGATCCATAGAGTTACATGCACACTACAAACTAACCTAGACAAAGGAAAAAGAAGATCACTCTACTGCCTGCTCAACACAACCAGGTCCAACGTCCCAGTCTGAGAAAGAAGAAAGGAGAGTGGTGAGTAACAGATGTTACCCACTGAGTGGTAACAACATAGATATAACAGAGAAATAAAACATTTCAAGTAGTAAATTTCCACAATAATAACATATAACAGTATTACTAAGTATTCAACATATAAATAAATAACACAAAGAACACATCCTAAAATGCGGGTTGGCCTAAAACAATTCCCAAGCCAATTGTGGCCGCGACTAGCAATGGGACCACCAAGGTGCTTTAAAACCCTTTTAAAATTTACAACTTTGCCTTTCCTTAGTGTTGGCCACTGAGATTCCTGTGTGGTGACCCCGGGTCTCTCACATAAAACATGAATCAAACCCTGTCAATGGCCCTACGCTCCTCTTGACCAGGGTACCAATGTTAACCACGCCACCTCTCAATAAGCTGGCCCGTGGAAACCCCACACTGCAGTGTCGGACTAAGGTCAGCAGTCACCATCAAACCAAATACCACAATATAATTCTTGCCAAATTTGAACTCAAGGTATTTATCATACAATGTTTAAATACGGAAAAGTACATCAACCATATTCCATTTGCATATAAATGCATATACATATAAGCATGTTTCTTTCAAAGTAGACACGTATATCATCAACTTTATGCTATAAAACACATAAGGAAATACTATAATACTCTTATTAATCTATGCAAGTATAATCTTAACCATTCACAGAACTAGTCCTCTCGCCTTGAGACGCTCACAGAACGACAATTTCCTTTCCCTTGGAGGATACCTCGCCACCTAACAATCAAGCAGAGAATCCAAGAACCATAAACGCAAGAATGGAAACTAAAATGCATGCCAATGCAATGTTACATGTCAAACATGTAACTCTTAGGGTTTTTAGGGCAAAACGGCGTCATTTTGGACCCAAACAACATCATAATGAAGTAAACCTAGTCCCAAAGAGTTCCAGGTAAGAAGGGCTTCGATTTGGATCAAAGAAATATCAAAAAAGGCTCAAAATTCTTGGTGCTACAGTAACTTCGAATTGCCACATGTTTTGCTACAGTAACAGGTCCTCATACAAGTATTTTCTACCGAAATACAACCTCTAACAAAGAAATTTTCTTTACAAATAACCACAAGAATGGATAGCAAGAACAATGGCTCCATTTTGAGCCTAAAAACAACCAAATCCATGGGTATTCTAGGTTTTTCGAAAATTTTAAAAACAATGAAATATGAGGAAAATACGGAATGAAAACCCTAGATCCAAGCCTTACTAAATTCAGGAGTGATGGAGGAAGGGTTTTGGTACTTTGGTTCACCGGTAAAGCACGCCGGAATTTTCCTTTTCTTTTTTTTTTTTTAAACTTGGGTGTTCGATCGGTCAAGTAGAAAGAAGAAGAAGAAAGAAAGAAAGAAAGGAGAAGATGGAGAGGGCCGGGATGCTTCTGATTTATTATTCAATTTTTTTAAGGGAAAAGACCAACTTGCCCTTTTACTAAAAGAATACAAGAAAATGGGTCCAAATGACGGAATTGCCCCCGGTTTTCACATGAAAGCTACTATGCAAACATGTAAAAATGCAACTACTGCTAAATGACCAATTTACCCATAATGCATGCACAAAAATCTAAAGAGGTCTGAAGTCTAAATCAGGACATGGTACAACAGTTGCGGTGCTGTTATCAGATGCCATTGGTGATGGATCCTACATCGGCTCTTGCGTGGGCATGGGTAGTCATCAAAAGGCATTTGAGATAAACCTACACCTTCCTCGAGTGAGATGTTATCATCTTGTTCATATTGGGTTGTGTCGTCCCCGATATCACCCCTGTTGCTGCCAACAACTCTATTTTTGGTGAAGATTGGTGCAAGATCATTGAAAAATGGGAAAGATTTGCCATAATTAATAAAATAATTTAAATAATGCAATGAATAAAAATCCAACAAGTAAATATGACTCTTGCCTGTTCAGATTTTCGTGATCTAAATCTTGGACGATCGGCTTTGGGTACATTCACTCATATATGTGTTCCATCCAATGCTCCAAGGCAACTCTATGTCAGGTGAAATAAAACATTGTTCATGAAATACCCCCATTAAGAAAAATTTAAAAAGTGATATACTAAATTTTTGTGTTACCTTAAATCATTTCCACTTAGGATCGCTTGAATTTTTTAGGACCGGATCCGGTTTCTTTAGTAGAACACCATGACAAAGAATTATTGACTGCAACACAGCATGAAAATATCGACTAACTGTTTCGGCCGATGGTACAAAATCAAACTTGATTATTCTATTTTTTACATGGTAAGCTACAATGTTCAAAAATGTTGCGACCATCTCCTCGACCATAACATTTCGCGTGGCTCATAGTCTACCGGTGGTAATTAATAGTTCGCACAAATTATGAAAACAACGTCGATCCATCCGAACCTTATTAATGCATGTTATGTCACTTTCATAAAACACAACCTCAAATGTTCATGTTGTTTCCGGCTTTGACTCAATGGTGACTCAATCTCGTATTAAATTAATCCACTACCATAAGAACGTCGTCTTTCCGCACACATAACGATTGCGACGTTTAAAACATAAAAGTAACACATGTACATTATGAAATATAATTTCACTTTATCAACGTTGTCCATATCTGAAATTACAGGTTCATGTGTCAAATTGCCGAAAACCTAAATTGATAAGATGCCATAAAAAAGCAATAATTAATTAGTTAATTTAATTAGAAGGCTGATTAATTAATTTAATCATCCTACCCCCTCGTTTTTTCTTTTTTTGAAAAAAAAGCTGTTAACTGTATCATTATACAATGATATAGTTACAACTCACAACTAAGCATAGTCACAGTCTGAGTTTAGAATGGCATATGTATATAGATAAGAAAAGCTACAAGTATTTTTAGATTTCGCTTTATTTTCTAAATAGCTGTAAATGGAAAAAATTGATTGAAGGCTTCCTTTAATGTATAAAAATCACAGATAAACATCATTCGCACAAGAATGCAAAACAATAGCTTTAGTAGATCAAAAGTTTTCATTTGTGCAGCTATTAACCTTAAACGGTTATGAACCAAAAGGTCTACCATGATTCATTAGAAATAAATGACAAGAAAATAAATTATTTTAATATAATAATGGAGAAAAAATATACAAATTCATAAAATTCATCAAGTGTAACAAAGAGAGGATCAACTGAATATAGCCTCCAAAAATGGATTAAAACTGTAAAAAAAAAAATCAAAATATATTCTTAAGAAAAATGACAACGAATATCAGGTTTAATCACAACCCCGGCAAATTCACTATGATTTACCATAAAAAAATAGGGCATTAAATCAGACAAATAATTAAAAAAAAGAACAATTAAAAGAAGCAGGATGAAATTTGAAGGCATGGCAAGGAAAGCAACAGGACTAATACAATGGAAACTCGTCAGTATAATGTTCAGTTAAAAACAATTTAGTAGTGGCTAATTGTCACTTGAGTGAAGCTTATAATAGGTGTTTAAGCAAGAGTTCAAATACCTTGCAACTGTCACGTCCCGAACCCGGCTCACCGGACTCGATGCGTCAACAAACGGCCGTATACCCACGAGGCCGAGACCAAGTGGGCACACAAGGCCTCAATACCTGTCTCTCAGATATAAATCATAACAATATAATAATTCCAATCAAAACTAAAGAATTAGATAAACGAAAAATAATCGGATTTACAGCCAAGATTCAGAGAATACTAAAGGTCTTAACAAACAACAGACTTATTAAACAAAAAACTAAACTCCTGCTAGCCACCTGGTGATCACTCAACGGTCCCCGCTAAGCTAGTCACCACACACCTACCCTTGATCTGAAAAAGATAGAGCAACTATTTATGAGCTAAACAGCCCAGTAAGCAACCACTAAAAGCCAATAGTAATATAGGGATCACAAAAATTCAATAGTTTCAAAAACATGCTCATATGCGATGTTGTACAAAAATCATCAAAATCTAAAACCCAAACTTCAAAATATTTTAGAAACGTACTTAAAAGTAACATTATATAGTAAATATCAAAAATAAAACCCAGGCATAAGAATATTTCAGACAGACATAAATTTTCCATATAAACACACATATATGTCCCCCAAATAACTAATGCCAAAAACAAAATATCAGAGGTCATTTGTTTACCCTCGGCGACCCGAGCCAGAATATCAGAGGCCGTTATTCTCCACCGACGGAACGGTGCGAAACTATAGTTTCTTATCAGAATCAGAATTCATGTCGACACGGTCAGTGTTTAACCCCCAATGACAGGGTTGTTGCAAAGTTGGTTGAGGACTATGATTTGCTATGTCAAAATATGTCGGGTTCAAAATCAGTGTCAACACAAAATAATGAAATTCGGTGATCTCATTTTCTAATGAGCATAACTCAAAACCATTCCAAATCAATTAAATAAATAACAATTAGATAAATCATTACATAAATAAATATATGCATATATGAGCAATAAGTTAGAAAATATTAATATGCATAATATCTTAAACTCAAAACAATTAAATATAATATCATGAATTAATTTTGGAACTCAAAAATTTATATATATCTAAATATACGGGTTTATACGTGGTTTACTTACCTAGAAAAATATCCCCAAGCTATAGGACCCACTCAGACATCAAAATCAGGATTCAGGCAAAAACCCTAAACATGAACATCACACTTGTCTTAAATTCCAAACTTACAAACAAATATTGACCACTAGTTAAACATGATCGAGGCTCTAAACACTAACTGTACTAGCAACACCAGAATGCACAATGTATTACTTACCCCACAAGTACGCTAAAATCAAACCCACAACTATATATATATATATATGTGTGTGTGTGTGTATATATAGACACATGTAGCTAATGAGCAAGGGTAATGCAAAATAAGTTTTCAAAAGGGTATAAGTGCAAAAAGAGTCAAGATATTATTTTCTAAATTCGGATTCTTTCAAGAGTATAATATAAATTATCAAGTCTAATGGAGATATGAACTATTTCAACATGACCAATAGGGACTAAAATATGCATAACTTTGTCTAACATCCTCCAAATCACAAAATTCTTTCTTTAACGAAAACTAGACAGAGAAGGCTATGACATATCCAAAATTCCCATTGATTAGAATACTATTGAGTTTACAGCATCAATTTGAATGCCCATCTATTTCTGGAAATCAGTAAAATCATATACTACAATTTTAACATGCATATCTCTCCGAATACATCCTCCAATAACATGATATTTTAGGAGTAGATAGTTAATTCAACCAGGAACAACTTTCATATTTTGCATCTTGCCTGATTCAACCTTTAACACCATCAAAAATATTAATCCAACTCCATGTTCTGCACAGATTACTTTTTGACGTAGCTACACTAATATGATTGTATCTCATAAATTACAAATCTATAAAATCTGAAAATTTGCAGCTACTTAGTTGATATCAAACCCTATAACTTTCTGATTGATCACTTTGCTCGATTCAACTTCTAAAGTTATCTATTACGACTGTCAATTTTCAGGTTTTGCAGAGAATACACCAATAGGGTCATATCTTTACAACCACAATTATATAAAATCTGAAATTTTTGCTGAAATAAAATCTAGGTTTACTTTCCTGGAAAAATCCCTAAGCACGCTGGAAAGACAAAACATGCTATGCATTTCTATACTTGGAAATCAAAATAAACGAATAAAATAAAAAGACGGCTATTTATGGAGATCGAACGACACACAATCAAAACCCTAAATCCGAATAAGGGGATGCTTACTTCAAAAAGCAGAGAACAAAAAAATTGACGTGAATCCTCTCTTCATCTTCGTCATCACCGGCACTTCACGAAACTAAGGAAGAAGGATGCGGGCTAGGTCTCGGGTGAAATTCTATCGTGAGTTCCGAGGCCTTCTCCCACGATCTAATGGTTATAGGGGATAAGGTTCGGAAGCTTTAAAGTTTCAAATAAAATAAAGAATTAAAAATCTAATCTAAGGGCTGAGATTAAAAGATGGTTTTACAAGCGATAAGGTTGGGTGGTTTAAAATTTGAAAAAAAAAATATCTTAAAAAGATAATATGACGGCTATTAAAAAATGGGTTTTACAGCAACAGACTCAGCAGATTCGATGGTGAGAATAATGAAATCAGTTTCACAATAACTATGTGCACATGATCCTGCAAAATCAGGGAAAAAAAGAACAAAACAAAACATAATCACAGAGGAAAAATATAAGGGTCCGTTTGGATTGCGGAGTAGGAATGGGAAGAGGGGGAATGAGAAGAAGAGAGGAATGTGAATGAGAATAGGGGGAAATGGGAGGATAATGATAAAGTTGTTTGGTTGGAAGGAGTGGGAGTTAGGAATGGAAAAAGTAAGAGAGAGAAATATATGAAAATTACACTTATACCCTTTCATATAAATATGATGAAATTTTACAAAATTATAGTTTATATTTAACAATTAATAATTAACATGAATATTATTAAAATATTTGTAATATATTTAATTATTTATTTTAATTTATTTTTATTAAATTATTTTATCTAATTAATATAACTTAAGAAAAGTTTACTATATTAATAAATATAATGTATGAATACATATAACTTAACCATTAATGTAATTATTAATTATAACGTGTAAATAATTTTGTTATTAAATAAAATATAACGTACCAATTAATAAATTACATGTTTTAATATAACATGTAAATAATTTTGTTATTAAATTATTTCATCTAATTAATATAACTTAACATTTAATAAATAACACGTTTTATTTTTATTTAATATTTTTAATATCTTATTTATTTTTTCTAATTGTAATCAACCAATTATATAATTTAACAATTGTTTGTTTATTAAATAAATAAATTTCAAACATGATTTATTAGTATTAAACATTTTTATATATGGAGGGTATAATGGTATTTTTACAACTAAGGAATGGGAAACCTCTCAAAATTGGAAGGAGTGACAAACACCCAAGTTGGGAATCACAATCCCATGACATTTTACTGTTCACTTCTAAGCTGGTTACCAAACATGGGAGTGAGATTCCTGGGTGCTTGTGATTCCCACTCCCAAGGCATCAGGATCCAAACGGACCCTAAGAAGCTGAAAAATTCATAGACCTTAATGGTCCCAAGAAAACAAAAACATAATGAAATTTAAGAAGCTGAAAAATTAACAGACCTTTAATGGTCTCAAGATTTTAATGGTCACAGAGGCAAAGTCCTTCAACGCACCGGAGACGTTGATGATCGCAAGAAAGGGAGCTCACGGTGATGCCGACACCGGACGGACAAGCGTCAGCGAGATTCAATGGTTAGAATAATGAAATCAGTTTCACTATAATTATGTGCACCTGATCCTGCAAAATCAGTGGAAAAAGAACAAAAACAAAACATAATCACAAAGGAAAAATATATAAGAAGCTGAAAAATTAACAGATTTGAATGGTCCCAAGATTTGAATGGTCATAGAGGCAAAATCAAGAAACCCACCGGGAGACGTGCCGACACCGGACGAACACGCGCCGGCGAGATTCAATGGTCCCACGCTTGAAATCCGGTGATGGCTGCCCCCGGGATGCTGACGTCAGACGGACACATGTCGGAGACATTGATGGTCTCAAGGAGCGCTCACGGATGTTACAAGTGCTAGATATTCATGGGGGCAAAGGTTCGCAGACTTAAGTTTATAAAGGATGTCTTTTTCACATTAAGGAGGGTATAACAGTCATTTACGGGGGAATGAGCCATTCTCCCTAAATTGCTGATTGTCCTGGAAGGGTTAATGGTGACTTCCCCAGGTAATGATTACCTCCAATAAAATAAAGACAAATATAGATATAGCAATCAAGGGGCAATGGTTCCCTCAAAAGAGAATCATTACCTCCACAAAATACGTCCCAAACAAAGGTAATGGGAATGTCTAAGTAATGATTACCCTAGCCCATCCAAACGGACACTTATTCTCATTAACTAATTGATTACAATAATCAAAATGAAATAACATTTTGCCTATATATTTAATTAAATGAAAATAATTAATTGTAATAATTAATTGTAATAATTAAAATAAATGATGATATTTAAAATATTTTGTAAATAAAAAATTTTACTTAAAGATATAAAAGATAATTTTACCATTTATTATTTCATTATTTTTCCTGATCCCCATAAATTCTGTGTTATTCTTGTTGATAAGACCAGCTTGATAAGACCAGCTCATTAAGAAGATTCTACTAACGGGAACCAGCTTGATAAGACCAGCTCATTAAGAAGACTCTAGTTGATCTGGAACAACCTTATGACCAGATTTTGGAAAGAATAAAAAATATAGTAGACATTTTTATAATAAGTCCAAACCATCAAAGTATATAGATTTGCATTATTACATATTTGCTTCTCTAAACACTTTTAATCCATAACAATATAATGACACATGTGACATGATATATATTCACATCAAAAGGTAACGACATACGTTTCAACAACAGACTTTACCTTAATTGTGAATGATTAAAACAGAAATATAGAATTAAACACTTCAGTTATAACCATTGAAGTATATACACTTGAACTATTATAGTCAATAAAAAACAATAAAACTATTTTTCAACAACGAACTTACCAAGTTTGGATATAATAAAAAAACACATAGAATAAACACCTCAGTAGTGAATTTGAATTATTGAAAGATATGGATTTTAACCATTATATCACTCTGTTGAACACATAATGAAAGATAACAAGTTTTTTTTTTTTTTTTTTGAGATAGGGCGACAAGCGCCAACTCTCAGGGGCGTACGCGTAGCGGGGGGATTGCCTACAACGTCCTCACCCTCTTGGAACGTAATGTGATAATTACATCAAAATATAACATAAATTTCAACAATAAACTTACTCAAATTGAAAAATTAAATAAAAAATGAGCAAACATGAACATTAAAGATTTGAATGAAATATATTCATAACTATTTTAGATTGAACACCATTTGGGATCAGCAGGGAAAAAAAAAGAAAAATAATCACGGTAACCAGCGAGAAGGGAAAGATAAGACTACAAGAGGGTAAGGGTAAGAGGAGTATGTTAAGTTATATATATATATATATATAAGGAAAGTGTTATGTTATATTTTTATTAAGACCATTTTGGATGCTACTGGATAATTTTTTCATTAAATTTAGTAAAAAAAAATGAAAAGGGTACTTTGGAATTTCAGTGATTTCAGAGTTCTTGTAATTTCAAATTTCTTGCATTTTAAAAAAAAATAATTTTTTTACTTAGATAAAATTAAAAATTTATATATAATTATTTGCCAATAACCTCCATGTCATCAGGTTGTATGTGTATAGTTTTCATATTTTTACTTAACAAGTAAATTCAAACATTAACTCATATCGGATGAAAATCTATGCGTTGAGATGGTAATTTTGTGCATGTTACATGCATTCGGGCTTTTTACAGGCATCACTTGTGGCACTTAATCTTCTTGCTTTGATCAAGTCAACTTTTATTTCTTAAGTTTAATAGACTTGTAACTTTGGAGGTTTAAAAATACAAGAGTTTTTAAAATTTGGAAGACGTTCTTAAAAAGTGGAATTCTTCCACTCAAACTTTGCTTTGATGATGGTGACAACACTCCTTGTCGTTTTATAGCCCTTAACATCTTTAATGGACAATTTAAGATGCATTGAATCATGTTGCTCTCATTTATTCTTTAAGGCCGTTTGGTTCACGGTAATGTGAAAATATTACCAGAAATCTGACGGTAATGTGAAAACATTACCATATTTGGTTACTGTAGCAATGGTAATGTGAGATTACCAATAGTGAAATATTACCAAATGAGGTGGTAATCTGATTACCACCAAAATAGGTGGTAATCTGGAAATTTTATTTTTTCCAATTATACCCCCACTTATTTAACCTAATTTCATATTATATTTATTATCAAAACCCTAGTTTTGTTTCATTTTTATTAAAATATTTATAACATAAAATAAATAAATAAATATATATATATATATATATATATATTATAATTTAATTATTTATTTATCTAAATAATTTAAATTGAAATTTTTAAAATTTTATATGTAGAGATATTTGGGTAAATTTATTTAATATATAATTATTTAATTATATATATATAATGTAATTATATATATAATTAAATATATATATAATTTAATTATTTATTTATGTAAATACTTTAAATTAAAATTTTCAAAATTTTATATATAGGGGGTGTTTAGGTAAATTTATTTAATATATAATTATTATAATTATATATATATAATTATAATAATTATATATTAAATAAATTTACCTAAACACCCTATATATAAAATTTTGAAAATTTTAATTAAAAGTATTTAGATAAATAAATAATAAATAAATATATATATATATATATATATATATAATTATATATATAATTATATATTATAATTTAATTATTTATTTATCTAAATATTTTAAATTAAAATTTTTAAAATTTTATATGGAGGGGTATTTAGGTAAATTTGACATATTACTGAGGTGATTACCATGACTAACCAAACATGGTAATGAAAAATTACTAGTAATATAAGTTTTTAACCAAACACAGTAATCTCACATTACCACAACATTCTCGGGCATATAATATTCCTGATCTCATTACCATGGTAATCCCATTACCGTAGTAATATATCATTACTGTGAACCAAACGCCCCTTTAGAGTTTTCTATACAATTTCACATATTTCTACTAAGTTACATGAAGACTCCAAATATTTCTAGAACACGACTAATGAAAACTCCACATTACTCTGATTTACATTTACATATGACAGCATGATATCTCCTTTAAAAGTTTTTTTCCAAATGTTGGGAGATAACCACCTCGTACCGGCCATGTGCTTGTCATGATGAGCCACGTGGCTTATCCATATTTCTCTAATTATCTCTTGTTTATTGTATATTATCATCACTATCTGCATATTGGGCAAGCCACAATTTTTTGCTTTATAAAAATTTGTTAATTAATTTGCAAAACTACCCTCGGCCCACATCTGGCTTGTGCTTCCGGTGGCTTAATAAGAGCAGGAAAGATAAAAGAATAGGTAGAGGGTTTTAAGGCCTCTTTTTAGTTTTTATCTCTCTAGTGGCCACTACATGGGTGCTGCTTATGGTCATCATTCTCATTCTTTCTATAGCTGTCCATATCCTCTCTTCAACGACTGGTGAGTGTACAAACCTCATTTTTCATTCTCTTTTCTTTCTTTTTTTTTTTTTTCTTTTAACTGTTTCTCATGCTTCATGCCTCGAACAAGTGGCAGGTTGGCAGGGAGACAAGAATTTGGTGTTCCACAAGGACTTCAAGGTCAACAAAACAATAACCAAAGTTTCAAAAAAACAAAAAGTACTTGTTTTGATGTTTTATTCATTGGTTATTGAATGAATGGCAATGCAGGTGAAGAAGTGGAGAAGTTATGTTCATTGGTGTGAAGAAGAGGTGTCATACCAGCAACATCTGCAAGGCTGTTTCACACTGGTTCCAATCCAATCCGCCATAACCCTTGCGCCTGAACTCCCTTTGTTCTTGAATTTTTTTTTCTTTTTCATTTTAGTAAGAAAAGAGTTATGAGAAGGAGATATTTATTTATTTTTAATAACTCTTCTAGATTTGATTTATTTGTGGTTTTGCCAAAGCCCTCTTTACTTAATATTAAAAAAAGAATTTGAATATTAATTAATGTAGGGTGGGGATAAAGACATATGGAAGTGATAATTTCACACTTATACACATGCGTTCCGACTTGTCAGTATTTCATTGGAGTAAAAAAAAAAATTATTTGTATTTTTTTATTTTCAAAGTCGTCATGTTGGAAAAATTATGAAAATTTATTGATGCAAATATTAATAATATTTTAGCAAGTCGGTGCCCTCACCGGAAGGTCACAGTACCGCTACAGGCCTAAAAAAAATATCCAACACCTTTTGCGCTTTTTTGCTCACCGCTCCATTGTGCCCCCCAATCCACGCTTGCCGCATGGGAGGCAACGCGGACGACCCTACCCCACCGCCAGCACCGCCGGAGCCGGCGTTGGTAGAGGAGGAGCGTCGGACAGCGCTGCTGCGGCGGGTCACGGAGGAGGGTGGCTTCGCGTTCGTGAGTTCGGCCGAGAAAGCGGCCGCGGGGGACCTCCGGGCAGCGGATGCGGCACGGGAGATGGCCTGGGAGCAGCTCCACTCCGGGCCATGGCACGAGGTCGTCCCTGCCTGGCGCGACGCCTACGCTATGGCCTGCCTCCACGTCGCCGCCCTCCGCGACGGCGCCGGCGACCGCAGCGAGGCCCTCCGCGTCCTCGATATGGGCATCATCATGGGCGGCCCGCTTCTCCGCCCCGACCTCGACGCCGCCTTGCATCGGATCATGGCTCGGTCTTCGCCTGAGGAATCGGAGCGCCGAGGCTCGCCGGAGAGATTGGTATCCGAAGAGGATTCCAAGGGCTTGGACTTGGCCGAGGTCGGACATCGCTAACAAAACCCTCATTTTTTTTATAAATAATTTATTTAAATGTTATAGTTTTTATCATTTCTTTTTCGTAGAAAAATCTATATGTGAGAGGGAGGGGAACCATTGACTCTTAGCTGTGATTGATTACGTGGCAGTTGATTATAGATGTTCATCTTCTAAGAAGCGTCATATACGTGGCAAATTGTAGCACTGCTTTGTTCAAATTATCTCCAATATTTTTTTTGGGATGATTATATGGAAGCTGGAACAATCATATGAAGTCAAATTCAATGCATAGTTTCCTTATAATAAGTTTAATTTTCATGCTATTTAGTCAAACAAACTTGTTTTTTCATGAAACCGTTAAGTGTTATCCTTTAAGTGGAATGAGTTCTTAAACAATTTGAAGTAATGTAGTATGTTTTCCTTAAAAGTGTGTGAATATTTTGATTATAGCTTTGATTGATTGGCTTGATTCTTGTTTGGTTAAAATGGAGCATGGATATAAAAGGGAATGCTATTGTTGTATAGTTGTATATATACTCTAAACATGGAAGATATGTTAAACTCTAATTGGTTTTTGGGTAGTTCTGCTCTTCTTCAAGTGTAGGAATGTGTGATTTCTAGACTTGGTATGATCAGATTGACTGTGAACTGCGTTGTGTTGTTAGTGTAGTAGTGGAAAGGACAGACTAGATTCTTCAGGTGATGATGTAGAGAAAGTATTGTGAGTGTGTGCTAAAGTTATTCCTGATTATTTGTTTTTGTAGGTGCTTCGCATTCTACCGAACAAGTCCTTATCATGTAAGATAGTTGAGAAGTGTTCTTCCCTTTCATTGGAAAGATTTGTGAGTGACTACTTTTTGAAGGGTTGCCCAATAATTATCAGTGGCTATATCGATGGTTGGCCTGCAAGAACTAAGTGGAAGGACATTGATTATTTGAAAACGATTGCTGGAGATCGGACAGTACCCGTTGAGGTGATTGGCTATTTCCTGTCCTTTGTCATTCAATTCCTTCCCATTTGATAACTGATAATTTTTTTAAAATAATTTTGCACAACAATTGTATGTTAGTGGCTAATTGTTTATAACATATTAATTTTGGATAATAACAGAAAAAACGGATGAATGAAAATTGTCTGTACTTCTGTTTCTGCTTCCATTATCTTAGGATTGCCCTGGTTAGGGATGCAAAGAAGATGAGCAATACCTGTCCTGTGTTGCAATTCCTTGAGAAGAACCTATATTCTTATGATATCTTATCAATGTTTTCTGCTATACACTTGGTGTTAAAATTCTGTTTCTTGAACTTTTGAGGGCCATTGTTTTCATTATTCTCAAGTTTTTTGTTGCTCTTTCTGTGTTTAACTCCAGAAATATGTTACAATGGAACCTAGGATTTTATTGATGTTCTTTCTGGAAATTGTGCCCTCATGTCATCTATACCGTCCATGCCTTGTTAAAAGAAGGTTTATTTTCTGAAATGATTGCAAAGGAAATTTAATAAAGTTCACAAATTTTTCAGGTTGGAAAGAACTATCTTTGTTCTGAGTGGAAACAAGAACTAATTACCTTCTCTCAATTTCTTGAAAGGCTTGTTTCTGGTGATTGCCCTTCTAAGCTGACTTATCTGGCGCAACATCCATTGTTTGATCAGGTATTTCAATTTGTTTCTTGAACCTTCCATAATCTTTGTATTTATTTATGAACATTATTAATCATATGTGGATACATGTTTCTGGTACTGATTTGGCCACCAGATAAAGGAGTTACGGAATGACATTATAATTCCTGATTACTGCTTTGCTGGTGGTGGTGAACTGCAATCTCTTAATGCTTGGTTTGGTCCACCTGGAACCGTGACACCACTGCATCATGATCCACACCATAATCTTTTTGCTCAGGTATGCTGTGGGAAGACTTGATGAACCATACCATATTATTTTTTCTCAACATTTTGTGAACCCAATGCAACTCTTGGCTAGCCATATCCCCATGAGTTGTCTTTCTAAGTTTGAAAATAATGTCTCTAGCTTGTGCCATTCAATCATTTTGAGACCTGTGATAATTTGTATACTGACACCAACATAAGGTGTCTTCAAAAATCATTATGGCAGGGTAATGTTTTGTTGGTGAGCATTTGAGGCTTAAGTAAAACCATTTATATTTTCTAATTCATCAGTGAAATATGCATTCATCTTGATACCTGCATATTCAGGTATGCATTATTTGTTGAAATTCATTTCAATTAATTTGGGATTCTCCTAATTAACATCCTGAGTAGGACTTGTCCTAGTAGCGTCTGTAAACCGGGCCTGTGTGCTTCTATGATCATCTCAATACCATATACATGATGCCTAGTATGGAAGTCATGGTTTTGATTTTTTTTTGTGTTTTTCAAAAGGAGAATGATAAGACTTTGTAGCCTTTCTGGCCCTTCCTATGACTACTTTTTGACTAATAACTATTTGGAGCCTTCTTGTTAGTTTGTGTTCAATCTTTTTCAGGACACTTTTTTCTTTTGCCTCTGCAATTTGTTATGAACAAGATGACTCACTGCATTGTTTGCTCGTTTAATTCTTGGTGCTGATCAGCTACCATAGTTGATCATCCATCACATTATCCCGTGTCTCAAAATGCTTAGTCATATTGTGTGAGTGACCTTAATGCCTAATCAGTGCTTTAAATAAGCTGAACAAATCTTTGGCATTGGTCATATGATTCACATTGGATGTTTTATTATATATTCTGTGAATTCTATCACTAGTGCCCTTAGCTAACCATGCATTGCATTTCTTTATAATGCTTACCAACTTCTATTTTAGCAGTATTTGGTCTTTTTGTTTGGAAATAATGCTTGTATAAGTAGTGAAAAAATTTGGTCTTTCATAGAGAAAAATATGTTTAGCTTATGTATTTTTCTGGAGAGACATTTGCCATAAAGTCTAAGACTGGGTTCTTTCAGTGTACTGAAATATATTGTACTGAAATATATTATCTATAGCACACTCCCTGCTGCTACTCTGACACTTTGGTTAATGTTGAGAGATATAATGGCACCTTCTACATGTTTCTTTATTATTTGTGCTTCTTTTTGAGCTAAAAGTCTGTTCTATATGAATTTGACGACACCCTAACAATTGGAAATGATGATGCATATAAAACGAATCCTTAAATCATTGTTTTATGGCCCATGGATCAGAAGGGAGAAAAGACTAATGAGAAAAAAATTAAAATAAAATGCGGCTGACTATTACTAAAAGGAATATGCGAGGTCCATTGCCATGGTATGTTAAGACATTTCTTTTTCTAGTCTGGAAGGTGACATTATCATATTTCCTTCTGGCTGTGTGAACCGCTAAAATGGAGATTAAGAGAATCTCAACAAGGATTCATGAATTGATCAGGGGAGGGATAGATTTTTCCCCCTTTTTTATGAGAATAAGCAGGAGGAGACTATAATGAGTCCCTCTGGTATGCCACTATGTTTGCATTCTTTTGTTCATTGAATGATAATTTTCTGTCGGAATTTACATATATGTTAACCAACTTATGGATCTCATCCATTTTGATGTTTTTCCTACTCCATTTTCAGGTGGTTGGTCGGAAGTACATAAGGCTCTATCCATCTTCTGTTTCTGAAGACTTGCACCCATACGTTGAGTCCATGTTAAGCAATTCCAGCCAGGTCAGCTCTGTTTTTCATTTTTATTCTGATAATAAATCTTTTCAAAGCAAATGCTGCTTGATCATTAACCTTTTCGGCTTTTCATGTTCATGTTTCACACCATTATTCACAAGTTAAGTTTCGGTTGCATGTCATCTTCTGTTATGCTTGCTCCTATCTTTGATTAATTTTCACAGGTGGACCTGGACAATGTCGACGTGAAACTTTTTCCAAAAGTTGAGGATATAGACTTCATCGATTGCATTCTCGAGGAAGGCGAACTGCTTTACATTCCGCCAAAATGGTGGCACTATGTCAGATCTCTTTCCACAAGTTTCTCAGTCAGTTTTTGGTGGAGTGCCTCAGTCCCCCCTCTCAGTGTCTCTTGACACAAGTCTTGCCCATAGAACTCCACACAATTTCTCATTGGGTGTATGTACAACATAAAAAGCGATAAAAACCCTAATTGTTTCTCATTTATTTAGTCAGCATACCACAATTTGAGATCAGACACCAAAGACATGGGATGCGAGCACTGTATATTATTACTTCTCACCATTGGATCTATGATGACCCCATGATTTCATGATCTCAATGAATTTGGCAAAGATAAAGCATATATTTCTTCTGTGTTTTTATATGTGAAATGGGAAATTTCCCAGATTTTGGCTTTGTGGAAGCATGGTTTATGAAGCACGCTCTGCATGAATTAATGGTAGTAAAAGAGTTAATTAATTATATTTCAAAAAAAAAAAAGAGTTAATTATATATATATACGCACAAGCTCTGGTCAAGTAAAATTATTTATATATATATATTAGAAGCATATTATAGAAAAATACAGAATTTGCACAATGTAAATGTTCACATGTAAAAAACAATTGCAAATAAATAAATAAAAGAATAATAAAGTATATAAATCTGTTTATCACAAAACAGCAATCTTAATTTTGCTGATTTTTACATTTAAAAAAAAATAAAACACAAATAGATTTATGGAAAAAGTTCAAAAATAAACCATGTGGTTTGTGTTTTTGCAAATCAAGGCCTGTGAAAACATTTTTATAATTTCATATCACGTGGTTTTCACGATTGGCAAAAACAAAAAAAACTGTCTACGGCGTTAATCATTGTTTACGTGGCAAAGGTAAGATCGTCAAAACACATAATTCAATCTTTTTTCATCTGAGTTGGCGGGTGAGTTGCCAGTATGGGTTTAAAGTTAGTTTGAGAGAGAGAGACCGGTGTCTTCTTCATCGGCGACCATGGCGACTAGATTTGAATAACAACATCTATTGCAACAATTGCAAACCATATTTAATGAAAAAAATGGTCAAGAAGATATTTTACAATAATTGCACTCCGTAATCACAAACATATAATGATACACTAATTAGAATACATAATCAAACACACATCTTGGACAACAACATTCTCAAAGTATTACTCATAATTACATTAATTGCAATCTTGGCTGCTTCTTCTCCATGAGGGCTCTAACTTCTCGGCTACAATGGAGACTATGGTGACCAGATCCTTCTCTGAACTCTACCCCACCAACAAAGATCACCAAAGCAAGCCAAAAGAAAAGATTGGAAGCGAAACAAGGAATGAGGTTAAGGAAAACAAAGATAAGAAACAAAATAGATGAAGAATAGTGGAGTGCTCGGTTGTGAGGAAGAAGCCACGTGGTGAAGAAGAAGCCCTTTGTCAAACCCAAAATGCGAAGAAGACGCCGGTCACTCTCTCAAACTAACAAAATCCAAGCTGCCAACTCACCCCCAACTCTAACGAAAAAAGATTTAATTTGTGTTTTGACGATTTTACTCTTGCCACATAAACAATGACTGACATCATTGCCGGTTTTTCAGGCTTTTACCAATCGTGAAAATCATGTGGTATGAAATTATAAAATTTTTTTCACAAGCCTTGATTTGCAAAAACACAAAACCACATGGTTTATTTTTGAACTTTTCCCTAGATTTATTTATGATTTAAATGGCGAAGCAACCAAAGGTCTCCTAAACTTTACAATATCCACAAATGATCCCTCCAATTTTGCTTATTCCTCGTTGATCTTTTACTTTTTAAAGGGTTTTCTTTTTCAGTCCAAATGTTACCTAGCAGTGTTAAACTTTGTGGGAGAAGACCATCACACTTTCTGCTATTGCATTTGAAATTCAAACATTTTGTGAAATAATTTTGTCTTGCTCTCATGCCCATCACATTGTAGCCTATAAAATGTATGTAGGTGCCATTGAATGGGAGCAACCACTAATCGTCATGCCATCAGTGTAGTTTGCAACACGAGATCAGAGGCTCAAGCTCCATCCATCTCTTTTCCTTCTCTTTGCCTATAAGTAATTTGGATTTTGGAAGGCCAATGAGGATGCTTATTCTCTTCTTCCTTTCCATAATGAAAGGCATCATCATATCATGAAAGATAACAATAATGAAGGTCAAAGGGGTTCAGCAAATTTAAGGGTATGGAGGCCATATGGGCAGGTGAGACCAACTACGAGTTTTTTTAGTAAATTGTTTAAATTATCACTCAACTATTGAGCTATTCATGTTTGACTCATTGAACTTTAAAAAATTTTAATTGGATATTTCAATTTTAAAATCGTTCTTATTTAATTAATTTATCAACATGAACATATTCTTCTAGGAAATTGAATACAAAAAAAGATAAATTATTTAAATAGTCACCTGACTATTTGGGTACTCCTATATGAATTATAAAATTTTAAAAAAAATTCAATTAAGCACTTCAATTTTAAAGTAAGAATGTGATGCACCTTCTTTATATATCGATATGTTAAAAAAAATCTACCACATTGGAGTACATCATGAACTGTCTATTTCCTTTGATTAGATTATTGGACTAGTACCCCACATTTGATTTTTGGAGTAACTAATTGTGTACGCATATAAGACATGGATAGGATGTCATTCACTAGATCATGGTATTCTTTAGCAGTGCATATATATGAAATTATGATGAAGATGGCCCAACACTCTTTCTTTCAACATTTTCCAAAGCATGGCATTTTCCTTCTTAAAGCTTACTTCCAAATGTAATAAACAATATCCCTAAAAATGATAACATTTACAAGATCCTCAAATTTATTGGAGATAAAGGTAATAATCTTATTGTGTACATCTCCCCAAAATGCCTAAAAATTAAAGTTTAGTTGTCGTCTATTTTATTGTCAATAATAGCAAACACTACATAGAAGGATCTTTTAAAACTAATAAAGTGCCACCACATTTCCTAAGTGAGTTTTACTAAAGAACAACGAAGATCAGTACTCTTTGAAATTAAGTCAAGTAAGAAAAAAAAAAAAAAGCACGTCTAAGCTACTCATCTTTTTATCAATAATAGCGATGCTTCCGGGGTTCACTTAGTGAACTTGTCAGCATACCATATTAATAGATCATAACTAGCTACATCATTTCCATGGAGAATTCTTTGAGCAACCTCTTTCATGTTTAAGCCAACTTATATGGTATAGTAACATCATACTCATATAATATATCCCATTGTATGTCAGTGACCCATGTAAGAGGCTGTCCTTGGGCTTTGGAATTGTATGTGCAATGACATTTTTTAGGCATTTTGAATGGGAGGGTTGCACTGAACTTCAACTACGTATGTGTGTAGCTTGCATTGTCTTGATTCAAAAGTTTTGAGGATTGCCCTCTCTCTTGAGGTGTGAACCTGTGATAAGCTTTATCATTTTCAAGAAAGTAACATCAAAATTGATCTAATTATCAAAGTGAAGGAGTACCTCTTTGAAGTATTCTATATATTGAAACTGTTGTTGACTGAACCTGATTAATGTTATCTCAGAAGATGAAGGAGAATTGGCAATTGGTGAGGACTCTATTGCAATCTTATTGAACATGTGGTACATGCTGCATGTGCAAAAAGTCTGTCTCTTCTCTGATCAATAGGACAAATTATTTTATGCAAGGTTGGTATGACAATCTTGATTCTCACTCAAGAAGCATCAAGAGCGCAGCATTCATATATTTCCCTTATATCTCGTGGTACTAAAAAATTATTTCCATTCACAATTGCTTATACAACCATAGGGGCTAACAACAGAGATTTTGAGAAAACCCATATGAAAAAAAAAAAAAAAAAAAAAAAGAAGTCACAGCTTCAAGGAGTTAAATCAATGTAGCAGGACGCTGATCTTACAATCACCAGCGGAGAGGCAGGAAAATTCCTCTGTTTCTTTGCAGTTAACTTCGGAGCATTTTTCAATGCTTTCTTCTCTTGGAACTCAGCCGCATAAAATCAGCACAGGCAGGACGTCCAAGCAGCAGCGGCAGCAACAGCCAAGAACATGGAGCTCAGGACTCTCCATGCTGCCCTGATTCATGCCGGCAGGACCAGCAACCTATCTCTCCTTAGCACCATTAAGGAGAAGCAAGCGTGCCAAAATTCAAACCTCGATTTCATCCAAGTCTCAGGAAGAAAACCTCTAATTTCTTTGATCTTTCGCAATCTCTCAAAATCAAGCTACAGCGCGAAAAGTCCCCGACGAATTGAGTAGAAATCGCTTTCCCTCCCTCGGATTTTACCCCAAATCCGGCTCATGGAAGCAGCGGCATATCCAAGTCATATTCCCCGCAAATCTGTCCAAAATCCAGGAATATACCGTCATCGCATTCTCTTCTTTACGGTGCTCCCTTCTCCCTCTTCACTTGCAAGAAAAGATCCCACCTTCTCAGGTATGTCATTCTGTCTTGCGAACCCTTAGCTTCTTCTTCTTGTCTCATTCACCATGGTTGATTATCCAAAGCTGGTCTTTTTGATGGCTTTCGAGCTGTCTTTTTCGTCTTCAATTATTTATTTCTAGGAATATCCTTGCTGAGGACGATTTTGGTAGCTCTATCTGCTGGATTAGAATATGCTGTATCTGGACATCCCCTGTTGGAATTTCACTGTGTATTGCCACTACTTTGTCTTGCCCCGTTGGACGCGATGGCGTTGCAGACTCTTAAATTTTGTGTTGAAATCAGCAATGGATGCTGTGAAGGAGTGGTTGGAAGAGACGAGTTGGTGCGGAGCCATTTGGCATCAAATCCTGTTCATATAATTTGGTACATTAATCTCTATTGACTCATTCTATTATTCATTTTATTGTGAATGCTCCTTTATCTTCTTTTTGGTTATTTTGATTGCTGAATTGGTAGACTTGAATCCTTGTTGTTGTTGTTGTTGTTGCTTTTGGAATTCTTGTAACGTGGCTTCTGTGGTGATGGTATGTTGATTCTTGATGAAACAAGTTCATTAGATTGCAACTGTGGCCATGCCCTTTTCTTGTTTCCACGAGTCCGCATGTCTGAGGTAGTACTTTCTTTATGATAGGACAGTGGTTTGAGAAAAGTTTGGAATTTGGAGCTCAAATGGGCCAGTTTTGTGAAGATACAGTGAGCTAACATCTCCCATTAATTTTTTATCAACCCCTTTCATTTGGTTCTCAAGGTGAGATTTTCACCATGTGTGGGTTTTTTAATATACACATTTGCTGGTATATTGCATGCATTAGTAATGAAGTCTCGATCTACTGACATCTTTTCATTAGTCCTTCAATTATTAGCTATACTTTGTCCTTAATGTGAGTATGGTATCCTTCTTCCTTAATGTAATCTCAGTACAAATTTGGAATTCAAAGTATGATATTGTGAATTCGGTTTATGTGAGTTCTATGAATATTATTTTGATTATCATTCACAAGAATTGATTATTTTGATCATGCTGCAAGCTAGCGTACCTTAGCATGAACATTAAGAATCCTAATTCCATAAACCTCTTGCGTGTGCTAGCAAATATGAGAATTCTATTACAAGAAGATAAAATGTCCACCCATTCATTCTCTTTTTATATTACCAGGTTTTGTTGCTTAAGGCCCTTCCTTGAGGAAGATGACGACAAACAAGCAGATAGAAGATCAATTCTTAAAGCTGCATCCTTTCTTGCCTATAGAAACAAGCATTGCAATTATTGGAGCCGGCCCCAGTGGTCTATCTGCTGCTTATGCACTTGCTAAGTTGGGCTACCTCAATGTTACAATATTTGAAAAATATCATGCGGTGGCGGGAATGTGTGAATCTGTTGATATTGAAGGTGAAGACTTGATTGAGTCAGGCGTCTTGTCAATTTTACTTGATTTTTCATTCGTGCAATTGGTGACATGGTAATCTACTGTTCTACAGGTAGAATCTATGATCTGGGAGGCCAAGTTACTGCTGCAAACAGTGCTCCTACAATATCTTACTTGGCAGATGAACTAGGAATTAAGTTTGAAGAGATGGGTTCACATAAACTGGCTCTTATTGACAGCCAAACTGGAAATTATCAAGACATGGAAGTGGCGGATGATTATGTCTCCATTATGCCTCTGACCTTAAAACTTCAGGTTTGTTACACTCATTGAAAACTTACCACTAGTTTTTGAATCCCTTTTGTTTTTGTGGTTTAAATCTATAAATCCATCATAGGAAGAGGCAAGTAAGTCTGGTTGTATTGGAGTTCATGCGGTAAGTGAGGCTGCATCTCATCCAACTCTTGACTTCCTTAAGTTACATGGTCTCCCATTTGTGCCAAAGTCAGTAGCATACGGATATACATCTTCTGGCTACGGGTTTGTTCAAGACATGCCATACGCTTATGTTCAGGAATTCACTCGAACTTCCATGGCTGGAAAAATTAGGCGCATTAAAGGAGGGTACAAGAGTATGTGGCAAAAGCTTAGTGATTCACTACCATATGAAGTCCTTTGCAACACAGAGGTCTTAAAAATATGCCGTTATGATAATGGTGCCAATGTAACTATACAGAATACTGTTGGTGAACAGAAAGTATTGGAGTTTGATAAAATTATTATTTCAGGAGCTCTTCCTTTCAAGAATGGAAGAATATACAGGGGACCTGAAACTGCAGCGAGTGAGTTTATATGTGAAATAATTGTCTGTGCAAGTGTATCTTTATTTGTCCTTATAATCCTATTGAATTTGAATGATTTTATTCTTCAGCTTTGGAAAGTGAGGTCCTGGAATTGAATGATCTCGAGAGGGAATTATTTGGTGTGGTGCGGACCATAGATTATTACACTACTGTTCTGAAGATTAAAGGATTGGAACATTTGCCTATTGGTTTTTTTTACTTTGCGGAGTTCCTCGAGGATCCTGCTACAATTGGGCATCCAGTGGCAATGCAAAGGTTCTATGAAGATACTGATGTTTTCCTTTTCTGGTCTTATGGGAACTCTGGTCACATCAGAGGTACAACTGTGGCAAAGAATGTTGTTGATGTCGTGAAGACTATGGGGGGAATCGTTGAGAAAATTGTCTTGCAAAGAAGATTTAAATACTTCCCTCATGTTAATAGTGAAGGTTTGTTCTCTAGCTTATGGGTTTATTTGTTTGTTTACTTATCTAACCTATATTCATACTGAAATTCCATTAAATATGCTTCAGATGTGAAGAGTGGATTCTATGAAAAGTTGGAGTGTGAACTTCAAGGCTTTCAAAATACCTACTATGTTGGAGGGCTCATGGCATTTGAGCTAACAGAGAGGAATTCATCTTATGCAATGGCAATGGTCTGCAAACACTTCACAATTGATAATGCTATGCCGATTTTTCCATATGTGAAGGTAATTACCTTTATTGGTTTTATATAATTTTCTTTTCTTTATGGAAAAGAGTATTAAAATAGAAATTATAAATAGTCTATGCTGTCTCATGGCGAATTTACCAAAACTTAAACATATGTTTCTGCAGAGAGTGTTTCCGCTTGTATCCTACCAAAAGGCTCAATTACACAGAGAACTTGGTGAACTTCCAGGTATAGAGTTCCCCGGAACTTCCAACCCTCGACAGTTATTTAAAGTTCTGGGGAACTCATAGCATCACAGAAAACAAAACGTTGTACTCTTGGATTAATGAAGAAGGTCAGGTTGTCAGCCGGAGATCTTATTGTGAAGTTCATGCTAATGCATCTGTTGTTGCACATAACCTGATAACAAGCACGAAACCTGCTTTGAAGCCTGGAGATCGGGTTCTTCTTGTTCACCCCCCTGGTTTGGAGTTTATTGATGCCTTCTTTGGTTGTATAAGAGCCAAACTCATACCTGTTCCAGTTTTGCCCCCTGATCCATTGCAGAGGGGAGGACAGGCACTCCTAAAGATTGAAAATATTTCCAAGACATGCAATGCTGTGGCAATATTATCCACATCTTCTTACCATGCTGCTGTTCGGGCTGGCTTTGTGAAACAATGGGTGACATTGTCAAAAAGCACTCCAAATTCCTCTGCTCGTTGGCCTGACCTTCCATGGATGCACACAGATTCATGGGTCAAGAATGGTAGTCTTTTGGACTTCTCTGGAAGGGATCCTGTCAACAGTGAACCAAAGCCCGATGATCTATGTTTTCTGCAATTCACATCAGGTTCAACTGGTGATGCGAAGGGGGTGATGATAACTCATGATGGGCTTATTCACAATATCAAAACAATGCGTAAGAGATACAAGAGCACATCAAACACTATATTAGTTAGTTGGCTTCCTCAATATCATGATATGGGGCTAATCGGTGGTCTTTTTACGGCTCTGGTCAGTGGTGGAACTGCTATTCTATTCTCCCCAATGACTTTCATTAAGAACCCGCTCTTATGGCTTCAAACCATGTCCAAATACAAGGCAACTCATAGTGCAGGCCCTAATTTTGCATTTGAGCTTGTAATTAGAAGGCTGGAAGCAAATAAGAATAGTGCTCAAGGTTTCGACCTTTCCTCCATGCTCTTTCTTATGGTTGCTGCAGAACCGGTAAGGCAGAAAACAATAAAGAGGTTTATCGAGCTCTGCCATCCTTTTGGTCTTTCAGAAGAGGTAATGGCTCCTGGTTACGGTCTAGCTGAGAATTGTGTTTTTGTTAGTTGTGCATTTGGAGAAGGCAAGCCAGTGTTTGTAGATTGGCAAGGCCGCATTTGTTGCGGCTATGTGGATTCTAATGATGCAGATGTCAAAATTCATATAGTAGATCCTGAAACTGGCAGAGAACACACAGAGGAAGGGAGGGAGGGTGAGATATGGATCAGCAGTTCCAGTGCTGGGATTGGATACTGGGGCAAGCAAGAATTGACCCAGAAAACATTCTACAATAAGCTTGAAGGCCACCCCGGGAAGTGGTTCACAAGAACCGGAGATCTTGGAAGAGCCATTGATCATAAGTTGTTTATTACAGGAAGAATAAAAGATCTAATAATTGTTGCTGGTAGAAATATATACCCTGCAGATTTAGAGAAGACTGTTGAGAATGCTTCAGAATTATTGCGACCTGGTTGCTGTGCTGTCATTGGTGTTCCAGAGGAAATTCTATCTACCAAGGGGATTTCGATACCAGAAACTTCAGACCAGGTTGGTGTACTTGTTATTGCAGAGCTTAGAGAGGGAAAAACAATTGATGAGGAGATTGTTGATAACATTAAAACAAGGGTGGCCGAGGAGCATGGTGTCAATGTAGCTTCTGTTAAGCTCATTAAGCCGAAAACCATTTGTAAAACATCATCTGGGAAGATTCAGAGAATTGAGTGCCTTAAGCAATTTGTAGAGGGGACACTTAGCTTGGCAACAGAAGCTAAGCCTGCTAGAAGAAAACCTCTACATCGATTGCTCACCACAGGCACTGCAGATGGACATAGAGAGAGACCAGTGTCATTACTGGGTAAAAGTGCTTCCCATCTTCAGTCATCTGTTGCTGGCAATGGCATCAATGACATCATCATGTTTCTTAAAGGCTTAGTATCAGAGCAGACAGGGATACACATTGATAAAATAGATGCAGCGGATAGCCTAGTTTCTTATGGTATTGATTCAATTGGAGTAGTTAGAGCAGCTCAGAAATTGTCTGATTTTCTTGGAGTTCCTGTTGGAGCGGTGGATGTTTTCTCAGCAAGTTGCATATCAGATTTAGCCAAATTCTCAGTGGATTTACTATCAAATTCTCAGCCACAGTCCACCTCAGTATCGACTTGTGTTCTTGAAAATAACATTGATCTTGTCCATCTTGGCATTGAGGGCTCAAGATACGGATCAATTGGTATTGTCCTTCTCCAAATTTTGGCTCTCATTTATGTTTCGTTCTTGTTGATTCTTCCTGCTTATCTCTCAAGCTTAGCATCTAATAATTTACTTACTCTCACCTCAACGGAGAAAGCCAGGCCATTTCAATTTCTTCTTTCTTTGATTTTGGCTCCCCTTACTTGGATATTCTACATCATCCTTACATGCTTTTCCATCTCATTGTTTGGGAATTCTGTCCTTCAACCAAATTATGTTCTTACCCCATTGGTTTCAATTTGGTCACTTGATTTTGTGAAGTGGTGGGCTCTTTGCAAGGTTCAAGAAATTGCTGGCAAAGTATTAGCTGTCCATCTAAGAGGAACGATTTTTCTTAGGTATTGGTTTGAAATGTTGGGAGCAAGAATCGCATCCTCTGTGCTATTAGATACTGTAGATATTACTGATCCTTCTCTGGTGTCGATTGGAGAAGGTGCTGTGATTGCTGAAGGCGTGTTGATTCAAAGCCATGAAGTGAGGAATGAAGTATTGAGCTTCGTTCCAATTCAGATAGGTCGGAATGCCTCAATTAGTCCTTATGCTGTGATTCAGAAAGGTAGCATATTGGGAGAGGATGCAATCATTCCACCATTGCAAAAGACAGAGGGCGGTAAACCTGTACTTAAGTCAGTGACAGCCCTTAATGCTCCAAAGGTAACTTTTTTTAATAGTATTAAATTTGCTTTATTTCATTTAAAAATTAGTTTCCATTATGAAACTAACAAGATTAATTACTTGTAGGTAAAAGCCCAAATGGTATCCAGCAAACATCTGTCAAGAGAATTGTTGCCAATTGTCCAATTCTTGGGTATTTATACTGTTGGTTTTTTAAGCTCTCTGTCTGGTGCTGTCCTTTATCTTCTTTACATATTACTTACTAAATCTTCGCCGCAAGTTGACCATTTTGCCTTTGTGTGCATTGCGGGTGCTTTCCACTGGTTACCAGCTGTTATTACTGCATATGCCACCTTTATTGGTTCAATCAAATGTCATCCGATGAGCTTTGCATTCTTTGTCACCATCGGTTATCTTAGCCATGGGGTTATTCTGAGCATCTTTTCAAGCATTTTGAAAATTTTGCTTGGAAATTCAAAAACTAAGCAAACTCATTGGACAATATGGCTTTCAAACCGGATAACTGTAGCCTGCCACCATAGATTTGCCAAGCTACTAAGTGGAACGGAAGCATTTTGTATTTACCTGCGTATGATGGGTGCAAAGATCGGTCGTCACTGTTCCATCAGAGCTATCAATCCAGTGACAAATCCTGAACTGATCTTCATAGGTGATGGTGTTCATCTTGGTGATTTTAGTAGAATTGTTCCTGGCTCATATTCTTCTTGTGGTTATGATTGTGCTAAAATTGAAGTGCATGAGAACTCAGTAATTGGAAGCCAAAGCCTTCTTCTCTCAGGCTCTATCATTCAAGAAGGTGTTATTCTTGGAGCTCTTTCCCTTGCACCAAGGGATTCAGTTCTTCAAAAGGGTGGAGTTTATGTGGGTGCTCAAACACCAACAATGGTCAAGAACCACTTACATGCATTGGATGAAAGGATAGAAGAGATGGACATGAAATATAAAAAGATTGTCAGCAACCTTGCTGGCAGTCTAGCGATCACCACCATGAAGGTTAAATCAAGGTACTTCCATCGCATAGGTGTGAGTGGGAAGGGTGTCTTAAAGATGTATCAAGACTTGCCTAGCTTGCCTAAGCACAAGGTATTTCATGCAGGGAAATCTTTTCCTGTAATAATTCGGCACAGTAATAGCCTGAGTGCTGATGATGATGCTAGGATAGATGCCCGTGGTGCTTCTATTCGAATTCTGTTAGATGAAGGCAATGAGCAGCAGACTCTTCTTGATCTTACACTGAAGTCAGGCAAAGCATTCTATGCGCGGACAATTGAAGACTTTGCTAATTGGTTAGTCTGTGGCCTTCCAGCAAGGGAGCAGCAGGTGAAGCGAGCTCCACACATTCGCGGGGCTGTTTGGGGTTCTCTGCGAAACACTAACTCATACACTGAGCTGCATTACTACTCAAACATCTGCCGATTGTTCAGGTTTGATGATGGCCAGGAAATGTATGTGAAGGTCAAGATAAGGCCATTTGATTCTCATATAGGGGAAGATTCAGGTCAAGTGGAGCCAAAAGGCATACTTCCTCCAGAAACCGGTGCAATTCCAAGAGAAGAGAATGATAAGCGTCCTCTTCTCTTCCTTGCTGATGATTTCCAAACAAGGGTGAACTCTCCGAACCATGTCCGATATATCTTTCAACTACAATTGAGACCAGTTCCTTCCACTGAAGCAGAACGTGAAGTGGCTCTAGACTGCACCAAACCATGGGATGAAACCATGTTCCCTTATTTAGACGTTGGGGAGATCACCATTGATCAAAACCTCACTGCCGAAGACTCAGAGAAACTCGAATTCAACCCGTTTTATCGTTGCCATGAAGTGGATGTTATCCGAGCAACATCATCCTCACAGAGTGCATCCCTCGATCATGGCCGCTCACTCATTTATGAGATATGCCAGTACCTAAGGAATGGCCATCCTTTACCAGGATCATGGCGGAGTTTCATTGAGCAATCTGATGCCAAAGTGGACCTCTCTTGTTGCCCAATGGCAGCACCAGTTGCTGCAAAAAATGATGGTGTGACACTAGCTAGACCATGGCACAAAACACTCTGGGCTGCAACTTTGCAACCATTGCTGCAAATCATCATGCCTTACTTCACCCTAGGGCTAATCATCTATGCGCCTTTCCAAGGGATGATGCTTATCAAGGAAGAGAAGAAACTCACGCTCCATTGGCTCATGCCATTCTTTTATGTCGTTTCAGGGATCATGGCTTCACTATTCTGTGCTTTCGCGAAATGGGTGTTGGTCGGCAGGAAGCTAGAAGGTGATACAGTGATGCTATGGAGCTGGGGAGTGTTCATGGATACAGTGTGGCAAGCTTTGAAGACTGTAACTGGGGACTACTTCATGGAGATGACTTGTGGCTCATTGTTGTTTGGAGTCTGGATGAGGCTCATGGGTTCAAAAGTGGAACAAGGGGTGTATGTTGACTCCATGGCTGCTGTCTTGAACCCTGAGATGCTGGAAATTGAGAGGGGTGGAGCAGTTGGAAGGGATGCAGTGCTCTTTGGGCATATATATGAAGGTGAAGGTGGGAAGGTGAAATATGGCAAAATTAAGATCTGTGAGGGTGGTTTTGTGGGAAGTAGGGCGGTGGCCATGCCAGGTGTGGTGGTGGACATTGGAGGCACTCTTAGTTCTCTCTCTCTTGCAATGAAGGATGAGATTGTGAAGTCTTGTTGAATTGAGGAGAGGGATATAAGCATTGTAAGTGATTATTCTCATGTCGGTATACATTTTGTATGCCTTGTGCACCTCTCCAATTTTTTAATAAAGTGTGTTCTGCAAGTGGATGCTAAAATTGCTTTCTCAAGTCTTGCATGTAGATGATAAAATTGGTTCTGGTTATTTTGTTTTGTTTAGGTTTTTCACATAATACCAAACAAGTCCTTGTCATATAAGACAGTTCAGAAGTGTTCTTCCATTGCACCGGAAAGATTTGTGACTGGCTACTTTTTGAAGGATTGCCCAGTTATTTAAGTTATATTGATTGTTGGCCTTTAAGAACAAAGTGGAATGATATTGGATATTCCCAAAAGGTTTGCAAGAGGTCAGACACTCCCTATTGAGGTAATTGGCCTTTTTTCTTACCTTTGTCATTCAAATTCTTCACATAGGCAATTGAGAAATGATTTTACTTTCTGTGATCACAAAGTCGTTCATAAATATTGGTTTTCAAGAATAACAGAAAGCAGCTGAATGGAACTTGCATTTAATTTGTGTTACAATTCCTTGAGAAGCACCTAAATTCTTATGATTTTACTTTATTCTACCAATGGTTATCTGCTACATAATTGCTTTAAAATTTTGGTTTTCGCCCTAGAACTCTTTCAAGGGCAGTGTTCCTATTATTCTGTGGTCTAAAGTTGTTTGTTTTTTATCTTTTCAGTTTTACTTTGAAGTGTGTAGTTATGTTCTTGCTTGAATTTGTGTTCTCATACCGTCTTTGTTATCGGGCAGTGTTATTAGATGCTTTGTTCTTTGAAGCTATTGCAATTCAATTTAATGAAGTTTGTAAGCTTTAGAGGTTAGAAAGAACCATTTTTGTTCCAAGTGGAAGCAAGAATCAATTACCTGTGCTTGATTCCTTGAAACGATTATTTCTACTGATTGCCTTCTCTCAGGTATTGATTGGTCTATTATAACAATATAAGAAAGGAGTGATAGAATGGTAAATCACACCGAATTGGAAATTTCGTTTGCTAAAGAGGAGATCAAGATGGGTTTTCTGCAGTTCTGTTTCCAATTATATACTAGTGAGAAATGAATGTAAGCAATGTAAATGAGGTGCAGAGGAGTTAGCTGCTAATTGTAAAATACAGGGATGGGATTCTGTAAAATTTTAGCAAATAGAGTGAAACCATATATAGAGAAATTGATAGACAAAAGATAATGTGCCTTTTATTGAAAGATGAACATTTTGGAGTGTGTTGTCAAATTATTCTTACAAATTCTTTTTGCAAATCTGTCTTTGTTCTTCTCACATTTTTCAGGTGAAATGCATCTATTATTTGAGGCTTCATTTTACTAATATGTATTTGAAAAAAAAAAAGTCATATTGATGTCAAATAAGCTGAGATATTCATATTCCGCTCATAGTTTTTGTCTTGCTCAAACTTATACAAGTAATAAATAGAGCCAAGTTCGAGTCACAATATTAGACTTGATTATTAAATGAGTTTTAAATGCATTTGTTTGAGTTTAGCCCATTATTGTTAAGTTATGATGTAATCTGCAACTATGATTCTAATTAATTTTTTAATTATGCATATGAATGAACTCATAATTCCACGTCCAACATGGGGGAAAATTATGTTTATAGGTATGACCTGGAGTTAAATATATGCAAGGTAATTCCTCCCGCGGACTAAGTAGTTATGGTTTATAACCTTAATTTTATTAATTTTTTATAAAAAAAAATTTATTCATTTTTCCCATGGATTGGTTTTTTTTTTTTAAATTTGTGAATCAACATACAGAGCCAGTTTAGTTTAGTGTTGTCCAATAAGAAAAAATGTTTTGTTAAAAATACAAAAAATGTTTTGGAAAGATCAGGGTTTGTGTGATAATGGCCCTCAAACCCTCCACTCGAAGATAAAAAAAAAAGAAGTTAGGGTTTTATGGTCTCTTTATCTTTTATCTCTATAATGGCAACTTCATGGACACAAGAATGCTACTAACAACATCGGTCTCCATACTTGTATGGCCCTCAAGCTTCCCTGTCCTTCATCCTTCCAAGCTTCTTCAACCCCCATTTATTATAATGGGTGGGGCGGAGCTTCGCTTTTCATTGTCAACTAAACTGCTGATCTTTCCAAGCCAACGATTAGATTCTAGGCATATGTTGTGCGGTGAAAGAAAAAAACTCCCTTGCAAAACTCTACCACACTCTAAAAGGTCACCATTGAGAAGCTATTTTTTTTTTTTTGTGGAAAAGACTGTTTGCATTGCTATGGACTTCCGAGTTAATTAGAGCTTAGAAGAGAATGCAAACTGTTAATTTATTTGGGAAATTTCTTGGTAAAACTCTACCACCAAACAAAGTCAAAAGAGTGGGTACTGATCTTTGCTGGTAGTTTGGCTCATTCATTATGACTGATAGGCCGAATGATTTCTACTTCATCCTATGTGTTACTAGAAATGGTTGACGAAGTCCAATGTGAAAGGTTGTGGATGATGGAAGGTATGTTGCTCCAATTGAAGTAGAACTTTCACTCAGCCTTCGAAAAATGCAGTATGACGACAGTATGGATCTAACTCCACTACTTACCAATTGAGTGTTAGGAAAGAGGGATGCTCAAAACCATTGGGCTACAACTAATTAAGGGCCAAGTTTGTCAAAATCTTGTGGAGGTTGATCTATCAAAGCTAGTGAGGCAAGGTTTATGGGTTGGCTCTAGAAATGAAAAGGTGAGGAGAGAAATAGGACGTGAGGGATCTGTCCATGGTGACCAGGCTCCGGGTGCATTGGTGCCAAATTCTGCTTAGCAGAGCCGAGCATTAGGGTTGAGGAGGTGGCGACAAATTCTGCTTGTGACTTTGGACCTTGGATGATAGTTCATTGGTGCCAAGGACTAGGATGTGATTAGAGTCTAGTAAGCAATCCTCGGCATGGCACTAGTGCTATTGGCGGTGACACATGGGCTATCTAGCTCCTTAATTATCGACAAATGGCTGTATCTGGTGATGATTGCGTGACACCCAGAATGAAAGGTGTATAGTTGAGTAGTGGAGATAGAGTGCGTCATGATCACCTTGTTGGCCATCTTGAGACTAGTGTGGCAATGATGTGTCTTAGTCTCAGTGTGTTGGATTTTTAAGTACACTTGCTCAAGATCCAAGTGGATCTGTTTTGCTTCATGAGAAGATGGCTTCCTTCTCCCATAAGCCAAATTCATAGATTCTTCTTTTCCATACCTCTCTTGAAAATCCAAATAGTCATGCAACATGTCAGGAGTCATGCGAATGGGGGTTGCAAAACTGTTTTTGATTGAAAACTTGATGTGGCCTATCTATTGGGACCTTGTTGGTTCTTCTAAAAGATTGTCAAAAGTAAACCCTTCTGGTTGGGTAGCTGATCTGTTGGTAGATGACACATTCAAGGATGATCTACGTACTCGAAATTTTATTCATGACACTTGGACAATTTTAGAAAGGCATCAAACTCAAAGCATTGGCCAAAGGGAGACTATCAAAGCTGGTTCCCACCCTAAAGTCGACCACCGAATTATTTCCTGCTGTTGACCCCTTTTGTCTTATTCAATTTTAATTTTTATTTTATTTTTATGCTCTTAGGATGGTACCACTAACGGTTATATGCTAAAGTTGCAGGTGGCTATCAAACTTTGGGACTATCTCAAATTTTGCTTTTTTAATCTAAAGACCCACATTCTTTGTTTCATAGAAATTCTCATAGATGTTGCTATATATCTTTGATTTTGAAGGAATTCTCTAAATATAAGGTGTAGGTTGCGCTGTTGTCAATTGGTTTGTCAGATAACATTATTGTCTTTTGGAAATATGAAATTGGTAAGGTCACCCCAATTTCTTTTTTTCCCATTACTCTTTACAATTGGAAATCTCATCTTGCAAGCTTGAAGGTTGGATCCTTGTTGTGATGTAGAACGCTCAACTTATCTTTCTTAAAAAAGATCTGTAACTTAACCTTTCCAGTGTGTCTAGGCTTAATTTTTCTTACCTCATTATAGGCGATTTCAATGCTATACCACTTACTGTTGAATGTATAGTGACTTTTTTTTAAAAATTATGTTATTGAAAATGTCCATTTCAATAACTTTATTACTAGTAATAAGATGCTTAATATTGGCTATGTTAAGCTTGTGCTTACCTGGTGCAATAAGCAAATGGGTTTAGCCTGTCACTAGTCTAGGTTGGACAAGTTCGTAGCTGACATTGCTTGGAAATCCCATGTTACATCCTACTCTAATCAGGACTTGCCCATGATGACACATGATCATTCTCCAGTTTGCATGACTGCTTAGTCTTACAGGTAAAGAAAAAAAGTTAGATTTTTAGATTTGAAAATTATTGGCTTGAGTATCATGGATACCACAACTCTGTCTCTAGAGCTTGGAGTTGTCCACCTATATCCTCTTGTTGACATGCATTCTCTTATTTGGCATCATGCACCAAACCCCATTTAAGTGGAGAAGAATTTCTAGCATGCCCTTCATTGAGGTTGAAATCCATAATATTGTGCTAGATATATGGTCTCACGAGATGCTAGTAACTTATGCTAACCCTAGCTCTGTCAATCATAGCCTCCATAGATCTATGGAAAATAGATATTCTGCTCTTCCCCTCACAAAATTCCATTTTTTGGGCCCAAAGAGCCAAACTATTATGGCTAAAAAATGGAGACTAAAACACTAGAATTTTTGACAACGCTTCTTGTATTTGACATCACCATAATAAAATATTATGATGGTAAATGCTTCTAACAATGTGTACTTTGCCCAACATGACATAAAGAATGCTTCTATTACTTCTACACAAACCTTTGGAACTCTAATAGTGCTTATTAAGTCTTTGATATTCTCATGTCCCTTCCTAATAATCTCTTAACTAGACCAGTGACCATTGAAGAGGTTCTTTCACACTCTTAGGTCCATGCCCAAGGGTAAAAGTACCGTCCCCAATGACCTCAGTGTGGAGTTCTATATATTTTACTTGGGGATTATTGAAAAGTACCATGTTAAAGCTTTGGACTACTTTTAATCTGCCCTTTTCCAAATTCTTGGGGTTGAGCCTATGTTTTATTAATTTCTAAGAACGATTCTCCTAGAAATGTCTATATATTTAGGCCTATTTATTTTGTATAGTTTGTTATAAAGTTATTACTAAATTACTCTCCAATCATTTCAAATGTGTCATCCATAACCTCATCAGGCTTGAATAAAATGGATTTTTGGCTGGGAGGTTAATTGTAAAAATGACATCATGGCTATCAAAGAGGCTCATTCTATGGAAACTAACGTCTATGGCTTCACTAAGATGATGGTTAAAGTAGATATTGAGAACAGAATGTTCTTGCTACTCTTAGAAAAATGGAATTCAATTTCCTGAAATCTGAATATCTTGGATTTGGGCCTTTCTGTCTGCTTCTAGTTTTTCTTTCTAATCAATAGTTACGCAAGCAAATGGATTAAAGCTTATAGAAGAGTCAGGCAAGGTGATCCTTTTTCTCCATGTCTTTTCATTCTTTTCTCCCAAAACCTATCGGATCTTATGAATTATGCCCTTCAGATGAATATGATCCCTGGCTATGGTATATAGATTTAACAAAAATTTCAATCACTTACTATTCGATGATGATTTAATTATTATCACTAGAGCTTCCAGGGCTGCTGCTAGGTTTTGTATACTCTACTTAAATATATACAAGGTAAGCTCCTAATTTTATTAAGCGTATCATTCATGTCCCGACCTAGCGCAACAAGAGAGTTTTTGATACCATTGGCAAAATTTTAAATATGAGGATCGGCAGTTTTCCCTTTTAAGTATTTTGGGCCTTATATCTCCCTTCATCAATTATCTTTTTGGTAATGTTAATACTTTTTAGATAGAGTCAAGAGAACAACCAATGCTTACAACCACTCGGCCATTTCCACTGTGGCAGGGTCATTCTCATCAGTAGTTCATTGTTGTCTATCCCCAACTATTCACTGTCCCCTTATGCCATACTTGGCATATCCTACAAGACTTTCAAGATTACTAGGGATTTTCTTTATGGGAAGATATCAATGGTAATGGCTTCTATTCTATAGGTTGGAGCACTTTTACACTAGCCAAATCGTAGGTGGTTTAGACGTAAAGAACCTTAGACATGCGAAGACTGCTTTAATGGCCAAAAACCTTTTTGCGATCCTTAAAAATGATGGTAAGCATTGGGTGGATATTTTTAATATCTATTATAAAATTTTATTACATAAATTATAATCTATGCTTTGAGAAACTACTAGATAGTTTTTAAAACCCAATACATTATCGATGAAAGAGCATCTAACCAACTATTAAACTTAATATCGCATGGGAAATAAAACAAATCATCAAATCACTTGACTTTAACCGAAGTTACATTAATTAGACAAATGGTTGTCATAACCTAAACTTGGTTTAATAAGAATTCTAAAAGATGAAAGGAACTCTTTTAAGTAATGCCTCCAAAATCTAACCAATGGTATCTCCAATAACATTTCATCTCTAGGTTCAATTAGTTTCTCTTAGTCTCAATTCTAAAATTTTTTTTTTTGTTCATTGTTCTTGTCATTTGAGTCACAAACTTTCCCTCTTCAAATCAGGTTTTGTAAGTTATAAAGCATGGTCTTTAGCAAAAGGAAATATGAGCTTTTGCAATAATCATGACACTATCAAGGGACCAATGTGCAAGAAGATTCACGTGATGAGATTGAAGAAGTTGATGTCGCTTCAACTCTATCACAACTGGGCAAGACTCAAGCATATTTAACAGCATATTCAGAAGAATCAAAATAGAAACCACTGCTCAATGAGGTCACTATTATAAGCACGTCTATAGCACAAGGAAAAAGTTCAGGAGGTTCAAGGCGTTGGAGTTGTAAACACTACAAACAAGTCTTCACCAGTTCATACACTAGAATTTATGCTTAATTCTTTGGTCTAGAACCTGGGAAAAGATGTGAAATCCGACGCTGTCCAACAATGCTCAAAGATAGGAAAGGGATGGACAAATTACAAAAAAGAGTCCAAGAAGCAGAGAATGTAGGGGTGTTGTTTTCTTTTAAAAGTTCTACCATCACCAAAAGATTTAGCCAAGTACCTATGATGAAACCTATTGGAGATGCTTTTGGTACTATGGAGAGAAATGATGTTGAAAAATGATCAGAGGACTAACGGCTAACGGAATTTCATTCAATGTTCTGAGAAATCCTCAATTTAATGAGATGGTGGCAGCGATAATAAGGGTCCATAAGATTATAAACCTCCTTCATTTGAAAAGGCAAGAACTACTTTACTTGATGAATACAGAAGAAGTGTTGAGAAGAACTTAATACCATTCAAAGACACTTGGTACACTCAAGGGGTTTCAATTGTAACAAATGGGTGGACAAATGTTAAGAACAGGCAATTAATCAATGTCATTGCAGTTAACAGTCTTGGAGCTATGTTCATGTATGCTGAAGACTTCTCAGGAATTGAAAAATTAGGGGCTGCCATTGCAAAATTTTTGCTAAAGGCTATTGAAGAAATTGGCGCATCAAATGTTCGACAAATTGTCACTGACAATGCTGCAAATTGCAAACTTGCTGGGAAGGAAAAAGAAAAGGTACACTAGCATATTTTCTGGACTCCTTGTGTTGTGCATACTCTAACTTTGATATTCAAAGATTTTTCTTGAATGTTTGAGTGGTTGAGTAGCACATATAAAGGGGAAAAGATATTGTGAAATATATACTCAACCACACATATGCTTTGGCAATTTTTAGAGCTTTTTCAAAACTAGAGTTGTTAAGGTGGCTGAAACTAGATTTTCTTCTCATTATATTATGTTGAAACGATTATTTGATTGTGGAGAATCTCTTGCAATGACCATTGTTCTTAGGACATGGAAAGAATGGGTGAGACGAAGGGATGAGAATAGCAGGATGGGGGCTTTAGTCACTGAAACAATAGCTAGTGAACAGTTTTTGGATGAGGTTGAAAATGTAATTAAGATTACCAAGCCCATTTATTTGTTAATAAAATCTGCTGATGGAGAAGGCACCAAAAAGGGGGAGATTTATGAAAAGATGGACAATATGTTAGGAGAGCTAAGAGATATAATGAGCAACGTTATTATGTAAGATAGAATAGTGTTCTTACGCACATTATTATTCATATTGGCATTATTCTTATGTACAGTACAATTCATTTTCAATTTGCTTTGTAAGTTAAGTTACCCGGTTTTCCCATCATCCCTCAATTATTGAACCACAGGGATCATGCCTTCAGCAAGTTCCGCACAATAACTGTGCTGATGACGCCGTTCAAAAGGCAAAGGGTAATGGCTACCTGCATTAAGCCGTTGAGATCACAAGCCTACCTGTTTAGAGTTTACATTTTACTCGACAGTGCACTGTAATTTATACAATGACCACACGTTTTACGGAAACCAGTAAACCATATGAAGTTATCATTCAATCTATAGTTTGTTTAGAAAATCATAAGTTTTCCTATCATAATATTTACTGAAAAAAAACATACTTCTTATGTGATGCCTTCAGGGTTATCCTTTAAGTGGAATGAGTTAAACAATTTGGAGTGTTGTATGATTTGATCTTTCTTTTTGTGTGTTTGTGTGTGTGGTGATATTTTGACTATATGTTTGATAAGTTTGATGCTCATTTGGTTCTCTCTTCCATATTGATTTTTTTTTTTCACTCAATTTTCAGGTAGTTGGCTAGTCTTCCATTTATGTTGATAACTAAATTTTTTCGAAGCAAATACCGCCTACTCATAAAGTACGCGAAAGCAAAGCTTCATTAACCTTTTTGGCTTTTCATTCTCATGTTCTGCACCATTATTCACAAGAAAAGTTTCTGTTGCATGTGATCTTCTGTTGTTGTGCATGCTCCTTCTTTGATTAATGTCCGCAGGTGGACCTGGACAACATCGATATGAAACTGTCTCCAAAAGTCGAGGATATGGTGTTCATTGAAATCGGGCCACTATGTTAGTTAGGCCTCTGTTTTTCCTTTCAGTGTCTCTTGACACAAGTCTCACCCATGGAACTCCACAATTTCTCTGCAGGTGTATGAACAACAGAAAATTTGATACAAACTCTGATTGTTTCTCATGTATTTAGTCAGCATGCCACAATTTGGAATCAGACACCAATGATATGTGATGCTAGGACTTTATATTATCACTTCTCATTGGATATATGGTTTGCTCTATGTTTTCGTCATCTCAATGAAGTTCAGAGAGCTAAATGATATATTTCTTCTTTTTTTTTTTTTTTTTCTGCAGAAATGTATATGCAATGGTGTTGGCATTGAATTATCTGAGGTTTATGGTTTTGTAGAAGCATGGTTTGTAAAAGCACTCTCTATATAAATTAATGATGGTAAAAAAGTTTATATATATATATAGGTTTGAGCTTCAAAGGTTCATATCTATTTATCATTGTTTGGATTGGACACCATTGGTTTTTTTATTCTTGGCTTAAATTTTAGTGGCTGGTGTGATCTTTGTGCTGGCTTGAGGGATTATGTCCTCACAAATTGGTTGGCATATGTAGCTTTGGATTTTTTTTTGGTTTGATATTAAATATTTTAAAATAATAAAATAAAAATTTACATTAAATATTATTTAAATAAAGGAAAACCATTAAAAGATCTTGAAAAGAGAATATATCCATATTAATGAAAAATATACAACTTGCGCAAATATTCACATTTGAAATTTACAAATACAAAATAAATCAGATGATACAGTGACAAACAGATTTATGAATAGTTTAATAGGCAAATAAAACATGAAAGAAACATTGAAATTAAAAAAAAAAAACAATAAAATAAAGGGGAAAGAACTAAAACTGAAAAGGACCTGAATGGAAGAGGAGCCTACTTGACCTAGAAAAATACAAAGCTTGGTTGGCCAGCACTTGGAATGAAATGAGAAGCAACCATTCCATTCTTTAAATAATTTTTTGTTTTCTCTTTCCATGCAGCCAAAGATGGTGGACAAAAAAAAAAAAAAAAAAAACTCAAAAGAAACCAAACAATGGTGGTTGTGCAACAAGCCACCTTCTCTGTGGACCTCAAAGCTTTTAAATAAATATATACAACAACATGAATTAGAGCTGCCCTTGGCCATATTTCTGGTGCAGAGTTTCCATCCAAGAGCTGTCTCTCTTTGTCATTTCTTCACTCAGTGTAATAGGTCTCCCACTATAAACAATAGTTCTAAATATTTTCGTAAAAAGGATAAAAAGTATATAATAATAAAATTTTCTTATATTCAATTACTAGCACATTTATTGAAGTTGATCCAAGTGCAACAGATTTGAGTCAATTAAATAAATAATTTAAAGTTTGAATCTTTATATATGACAAAAATATTTTTTATAAGAAATTTAGAGTTTTATCCCACACTAGTTTAAAGCATGTTGCTGTTATGAAACTCGTAGGTAAAAACTGAAATTGCAGCATATTTTAATGAATTTATGAAAATAAATATTAGAATTATATTTTTTTAAAAATGTGTATATTAAAATTTTAAAATAATTTATGAGAAATACTATGTTTATTGCTTGCTTGTAAAACTAAAGATCAAAATAAGGGTAGTTAAACTTAACTACACTGAAGGTCTCCTACCTGTGGCAAGGCCTAGGATCCACTTCCCCTCATAGGTGAGACAATGCAATACTTAAAAAAAACTCATGTGATAATTGACACATGATCCGTCTATATGGTAAAAAATAAAATAAAATAAAATAATTTATTATAAAAAAAATATTATCAGAGGGAAAAATATATTCAAACACAGATACAACTGACACTGACTTGGATCTCAATCAATCAAACATTGTTTTTTTTTTTTTTTTGAAAGAAGTAATAAAAATAACCTTCCACTCACCAAAAACATGCTGAACTGAAAATCCATTATTCTTTGGCTTTTAAGGGACCAACGGTATTGGGTCCCTACAAGAGATCAGGGATAAAGACCTCACATGGTTCTAATAGCTTCCAATTATTCATTTTATTTATTTATTTATTTATTTTTGGATGCAGCCTGCGTTCCTTGCTAGTGATTTTTTTATTAGAACTAATGATTTTTTTATAAATATAAATATATTTATAAAATAAATAAGTCATTATTTACATTACTTACCATTTGTGAAGGGAAATCATAATGTGTGGGCGTGAATGTAGGGCGGCTTTCACCAACAAGGGAGGAGAGGCTGCAACACGTCAGAGCCCCATCAGAAGGAAATGTTCTGAAACACAGGAAATGGGTCAAATCAATCAAAATAAAATATTATTTTATTGAGAGAGAGAGAGAGAGAGTGCGCAGTTAAACTATGTACTAAACCTGCAATTATTAATAGAAATATCTTATCATTGTTAGGAGAACATGATATATATATATATATATATAATATTTTGATGATTATGAATGGATCACATACAAATAAAAAATTAATATCTCAAATCTCCTTACCTCGTCTCAGATAAGAGCTTTGATTTTTAACCATCTTCTCACATGATGATGATAAAATCATTATTGTGCTATACACTAAACCTACAATTATCAAAAGAAAGATGATAATAAAATCATCACAGCCAACACCGGGAGTGCACAAACAAAAAATTAATATTTTAATTTATATATATATATATTTATATTTTATTTAAGTTAAAATTTAAACACACTTTCTAAAGATAAATACCAACATCTTATGCAAAAAAAATCGATGCTCCTTCCCTCTCTTTACAAAAAAAAAATAAATTATAATATAATCTGGCCCAACCCCTATTCTATTTATATATATATATATATATATTCAAAAATAAAGTGGCTCTTTTGTAATAAATATTTATTCACAGAGAGACTGAGAGAGAGAGATACCTGTTGTACCGGAGGTCAAATAAGAGAATGAGAATTTTCCAAATCCTTCATATACAGAGTCAAAAAAAAAAGTCCCCATTTTACTTATAAAAAATTTAACTTAACCAGTATCCAGAGACACAGAGAGAGAGAGAGAGAGAGAGAGAGAGAGAGAGAGAGATTGTTTATATATATATAGGATTCAGTTAACAATGTTCTGGTCACAGAGCTCAATTGAAGAAGAAAGAGAGAATTTTAGCAACATAAAATACTCCGTATTCCCATTCCTCACCTGCCTTTCCTTCCACTATATGCATTAGAGGACAAATTCCTCCCAGACTACAAATATATATATATATAAAAGTACTCTTTTGCTTTTCCACAGTCCCAGCAACCTCCTTCTCCTTCTCTCTTTCTTTGCAGTTAAATTAAGAGCATTTTCAATGCCTTCCTCTCTTGGAACTCAGCCACATAAGATCAGCAGGCAGGAAGTCCAAGCAGTAGCAGCCAAGAACATGGAGCTCAGGGCTTTGCATGCTGCTCTGTTTCAAGCCGGCAGCACCAGCAGCCCTTCTCTTCAGAGCCTCCCTGCCACCACCGCCGCTGCTTCCAGGGCTAGCAACCATTTCTCAGCTGAGGATTACCCTGTCTTCACCCCTGTAAGATATTTCCATCCTATTCTTGCTTAAAGATGCTGCCTTTTGTTCCTTTCCCTTTCCCTCTTGTTCTGATTCTTCTCTTATGCTTGGATTTTGATTTGAAGGAATTGCTATTGAGCTGATGGTTTTGCTGTTCTCATTCTTGAAAATTGTTTCTTTTACTTCTCTTTTTGGATTTCATCTCTCTGCTTACTGATACGAAATTTTGCGGAAAGTGTTGTTCATCTTGCAGGGTAGATTATGTGTTTAATTATTTGAGGTCATTATATGTGTTTGTCAATGGAGGTAAGTAGTGGTCATGATGGTCTGTTGGCATTACATGATGTTGCAAAAATAATAATTTTGATAATAATTGTTTGTATTGGTGGTTTGATTGCCTGTGATTATATCTAAATTATGGCATCTTTAATTCTCAATTCAGTACAGTGGAGTTGATTGATTGCACGATGTTGGCACCAAGTGTCTCGAATATGTTTATTGTGTTAGGTATTGGAATGTTGTCTGTTGTTGAGAGATGCTAGTTATCGGCATCAATTTCATTTTTAAAATTTTTGTTTATGATTTATGCCATATTGATTTGATAATCTGCATTTCTAATATGAAGTCCTTATCATGTAAAGAAGCTTCTTTTGTCTAAATCTTCTCAAACACCAATCCTCCTCTGCAGACTTAAATTCACCTTTGGTTTTCTACAATTGATGTTGCACTAGGCTTTTGAATTCAACTTATGATCATTAAAAATCCGAGTGGGTCCTGTTCGATATTAAACAATCTCTGTTTCTTAAATTTATTTATTTGACATACTTTGATGGCAGAATGAATTTGGAAAGTTCAAGTGCTAAAGTTTCTTTGGTGGCAGTGATATGCTGGTATCATTTATCGCTTTGTTTTTCTCTTTTGTGCATATGAAATGATGTCCAGTGTTAATAATGTTTATCAGAGTTATGAAGAAGAGCCTTTACCTGGACATCACTATATATCTTGTGAGAATCAGGAGATGTCGGGAAATTGGAGTGGACTTGGGATGACAACAGACAGAAAAGATGGGCAAGAAGTAGCGTTCTCTGAGAGAACATATAACCGAAGTTCTCTTTTGAGTGGAGAACGACATGCTTGTTCAGAAGAAGACCACACATCCAGCATGATAAATTCACGCATCAACCAAATGGCTGTCATGCATAATACTCCTGGTGCCGAAGTATTTAAAAGCAATCGGCGAAACAGTTCTGGGGAATTTGCACTTATCACTGCTAGTAACAGGTGCAAGTTGGCTTCAATAAGCAGAGAGAATGAATCGGAACAAAAGAGCCTGAAAAATGCTGATAACGCAGAACCTCAGGCCAATATCAAAACATCTATGCCGGCACAGTCTAAGAACCGAGGACTGGTGTTTTCATGGTTGTTTCCAAAAGGGAAAAAGAAGCCTAAATCAAGCATGTCTCCAAACACCTTGGAATCTGAAGACATGTCTCAACTTCTGAAGAATTGGGGTGTGTTTTCACTTGAATCATTGAAGAAACAATTGCTCGAGGCCAACGAAAGTAAAGAGGCTGCATTAACCGAAGTTTCAGAAATGAAATCTTTGATGTCTGGGCTAAAACAAAAGCTGGTGAGCTTGGAGATGTATTGTGAAGAGCTGAAGAGGGCTCTGAAACAGGCGGCACAAACAAAGGATAATCAGATTCTCGATGGTCTGAATTTGTCGAAAAGATCCAAGTCTAGCAGCAGTGTGAAAGAAACCACAATGCCAGTTAGCCATGAAGTAATGGTGGAAGGTTTGTTGCAGATGGTCTCTGAGGCGAGGTTATCAGTCAAGCAATTCTGCAAAACTCTCATCAAGCAAATTGAAGAAGCCAATCCTAGTTTGATGGACAAATTAAGAGCTCTCCTTCAACCATATCGCATAACATCTAGCTCCAAGTTCACAAAAGGAATGTTGTACCATTTGGAAGCTCTTATCAACCAGAATCTCTACCAAGACTTTGAGAATTGTGTGTTTCAGAAGAATGGTTCGCCTAAAATTCTCGACCCTCATCTAGACCGTCTCGAGAACTTCTCGTCTTTTGTTGCTCTACGAAACTTGAGCTGGCATGAAGTGTTGAGGAAGGGAACTAAGTACTACAGTGAAGATTTTAGTCGGTTTTGTGATCAGAAAATGAGTGGCATTGTTTCAATGCTCGATTGGTCGATCCCGTGGCCTGAGCAACTTCTTCAGTCATTCTTTGTTTCTGCCAAATGCATTTGGCTGCTCCATTTGCTGTCTTTCTCCTTCAATCCTCCTTTGATGATTTTGAGAGTTGAAGAAAACCGAAATTTCGATCCTCTCTACATGGAAGACCTTCTGCAGGACAGACAACGGCAACAAGCTCCGGCTCGTGTTAAAATCATGGTAATGCCAGGATTTTACATCGAAGATCAAGTTTTGAGATGTAGAGTTCTGTGTAGATATCGGTCTATCACGTAATATTTCAATTGTTTTGCTTCATATGTTGTGTTTTCTTGATCTTGTTTTCTTGTTAGAAGAATAGCTGACATTTTTAGGGGTTGTTGTAACCATGGATTGTTCTTTGCAAACAAATTGAACAATTAAGAAAGTATCCGGTGTGTGTGTGTGTGTATATATATATATATATATTAGGTTGCAAATTCACATTTGTTCATGCACCTCATCTTGCAGCATGAGGAATAGGTTGCAAATTCACTCCCATACTGAGGACCTATGGGGCGTTCTGTGCACAAGGGGACTTCCACATCTCGTGCACAATGCTCTCCATACGTTGAGTGGGATTTGAGCACTTTACCTTTTTTTTGCATGAGTGTCAGCATCTTAATTGGGCTAGCTCAATGTTGGTATCATCATATATCGTTCGATGCATGAACTCACGATATGCTCCAAGGCTGTTCTTTTGCTACTATTTTATGATATTTCATTCTATCTATTTTGAAAATATTTAAAAAAAAAATTGCCCCATTCATGTTTTCTATAAATTAATTTGGGTAAACAATATAAATAATCACTTAACTATTCATGTGTGCTTCTATTTTTATCACCCACCTAAAAATATTATGATTATGTTATTTAAGTTTATAATTTTGATTTTTTGAGTTACCATTCTTTATGAAGAAATAAACACTCTATGTAAGAGATCGGGAATCAATATATCTTTATGGTATTAATTCTAATTTTAATTTATAATCATATCTTCAATTAAATTTGCAATATTAATCAATATTCAAAATTACATAAATAAACTTACAAATTTAACATAAATTGTCATTAATATTTACTTAAAAAATAATCAGTGTTTTACAAAAAAGTTAAATAAAATAATATTATAAATTGTATTCATAGTTTTCTTAACATGAAAAGAGCTCACCAGCTTATTATTGATGTTATGTTATATATTATAATTTACTTTATTGTGGTTTCCACCAATATCTAAATGTTAATTCAATCTGAAAATTATTAAAATATGAAATGACTCATGAGTTAATTTTGAATCCAATAAATAGAATGACAAAACCGGATAATGATTTTTTTTCATATATTTATTTGTAACTTGAAATCATGCCACAGAAGCTTTTGCAATTATAAAGGGAAATGTATATGGTATTTCTTCATTTGATGTTTATGAGTAACATGTGAACTATTTCTTAATCTCTCAAACAAAAGAAAGTTACAATTTATGTATATAGTTTGGATTTTCTAAAATCTGCTATTTCCAATCACTGATAGCCTCAAAACTCATGAGAATTATATGAAAAAGTAATATTCATTTCCTCTTTATTTATTTATTTATTTTATTGCCTTGTTTAATTTCAGTGGTGCAAATGTGGAAAGCTTTACTGATTGTTTCAGAAAACGGAAAAAAAAAAAGGTTACCGTAAGTTTTTGGCCATTTATTATTTGAAAGTTACCAAAGAATATTATATAATTGTGTATTTTTTTTTTCCTGAATGATTGAAAGAAACATAGACAATAGCATAAAGTGAGTCAAAAATATTATAGATTAATTGATGTTGATCTTAATTAAACTTGATTAATTACTGGTTTATTCCTTGCCAGCGATCCTATTTTGTAAAAAAAAAATATTTTTTATTATTACTACTTGTTATACAATGATTGTTATTTAAAAAAATAATTAGAAAAAACAATAGAAGATAAGTGAGATTTTTTTTTGTGGTTGATTGAAGTGGGTGGACCATTAATTTATGAGATAAAGAAGGAAAGAGTAAAAAAGATCAAGCAAAAAAAAGACAATAAGAGACAAATAAAAAACAAACACAAGATAAGATGAGTAGGATTTTTAAGTTTAAGCCAATACATTCAACATTACAAAATAATCTCAAAATAATTTAAGCATATATAATTTTAATGGAAAAATATAAATGACAATGGAGTCTACTCTTGTATCCAAATTTTACAATTAATTGACAACTCCAAATACATTTGACTGAAGTCTTGTAATGTTGGGAAGGAATCGGGGATCAAACGGTAATTTTCCGCAAATTGTACTGTAGCACCCAAAAATGCAAAACCTGCAATCTGCACGGCTTGGAGCACGGGCGTGTTACTTTACTGGGTTCTTCCGTACTATAGCACGGGTGGTGTAGTAAAAACACTGTAGCAGTCGAAATTCAGAAATCTGTAAACTGCACGGCTTGGAACATGGTCTCGCTGCACTGAGCATGGGCGTGCTAAATTAAGCACGGCCGTGTTAGGCTAGATTTCTGAATTTTGATGCTCTTTTGAGTACAATCTCTTGGAATCTAAATTACACAATAGAAATATCAAAAAATAACAAGCAAGACACACAATTTAGCGTGGAAAACTCCATCAAATCGAGGGATGAAAAACCACAGGACTCCTTAGAGCCACTTAGAATTGTTTCCATTATGTTAACAAAGGAATAACAATGTTTTTCTCTCTAGCTAACTAGAGACATACAAATGCAAGAGATTTAGAAAGAGAACTTCACAAACATATTATCATCATACATACAGAGATGAATTACGACTATTTCAAGGAGAATTAGAAAAAATCAAACCAATGTTTTGTAGATCTTTTTCCAAAGATGCTCTTCTCTGAAATGTGAGCGAAATCTGGTTTCAATTTTCTTAAGAGATCAAACCCTAACCCCTCTTCTCTTCTTCCTCTCTTCTTGCTTTTCCCTGATGAGCTTTTCTCTCAATTACTCATCTTACATTTAATAGTAATCCTCTTCATTAACATAGCTTCTTTTTTTCTTCATTTACTGTGGGGGCCCCACTTATTTGGAAAGACCCCACTTAATGGAGCGGACCCAACATGTAATTGTTACTAGTTAATTGTTTAACATTGAAATGTTTAACATAAGAAGAAAATTGATGTGTTTAGCCACATTTAGTTTGCAAATAAATCAAATTGAGCTTTACAAAGTAATGGACTTCGGTTCAAGTTTGTAGTCATGATTAATTAATGGTTTTATTCAGCATATTGTGGTTTTTAATTATTATTATTATTATTATTATTATTATTATTGGCAAATGAACAAACAAGCTGGGCTGACAACAATTAAAAGCCAAACTCAAAAATTTCTAGCAGCGGATCACTACCCCATGAGCTCTAAAGTGAGACAGAAGATTTTGTAGGGCAATCCACCAGGCCATTTTGGTTATGCAAGGCCAGTTCTAGGAATAATATGTTCATATATAATTAAAAACCATTACAACTCCAAATACTCTTCCAATCAAGAGGCATCAAAATACACAAATTTAGATTGAAGGAGGCTCAAGTGGAAGTCCTTGAAGTTCAAAGAGAAACCCTTATAGGGAAATCAACAATATATTAGAGTCCTCCACATATGAAATAGATATATATTTTGAAAAACATGTAGTTTCCATTCGTTAAAGATAGAGCTACATCTTGTAGTCTAGATTTGCCCAAGCACAAATTAAAACTGAAGAAAATCTTTATCTAGTAGTCTAGATAATGTAGTTTCAACTTGTTAAAAATCTCTCTATATCTATTTTTTACACATGCATAACAAAATTCTCAGGTTTTAGTAAGGGTAGCCAGCCCTGGTATCCTATGGTAGATCTGTCCATGGACTCTTTGTTTAATAGTGTGTATTTTGAGTAGTATTTTTAGCTAAAAGGGAGTACATAAGCTGCTATTTAAAATAGGCTATGATATAATTGTTAACTCTTTATTCTAAAATGTGTTTTTTATAACTCTCGTCCTTAATTGTAAAAAAAATAATTGATAGAAAAAAGTTAATGGCAATATTTACTTAGGAGCAGTTTAGTTGCTCGCATTTCAAATTACAGTGTAAATGAAATTACTGTATTTTAATTTGCATTATGTTTATTTGGTTGCTTGTAAATGAAAACACCATATTTACTTTTCAAATGTTTGGTTTGACGGAAGTTGTGGATTAAAATCGCCATATATTATGGGATTATAAGTTTTTTTGAGAAAAATTATTGTGGTGTCCAGTGTTCGATACTTAGGATATAAATTCATTTTTAATGTTTATAAATATTTTAAAAAGTTGAATTTTTTTTCAAAATAATATATTATAATTTATTTATTAAATTCAATTGTTGGGAATAAAACAAAATAGCGAGAATGTACTTTTTCATGGATACTATTAATTCAATTTCAAAAGTTAAAAATTATCAGCTACTTTTTCTTTAGAAAGGAAAATGACATCTTCAATTCGTTTGTGGTTCTAAAAAATTGGAGACATTTAGATGTATCACTATCTTACATTTATGATGAATGGTATAAAAAAATCATAAGTTTAAATTTGTATAATATTTGGCAATGTTTGGTGTTCTAAACTATAAATAAATTATGTCTTTTAAGGATATCTCAGCGTAGCCTGTGAATCCGTGTGCATAACACGGTAACGAGGTCAACGGCTTTTGGGTCAATTGGTACTTGGGTCACTCATGAGGACGTCTCGCAAGTGGCGAGAGTTCGAATCCTTGGGGTGAGGCCGCAGTCGAGGCATGTGCACGCCCCTGTCTTAGTTTAGCGGATCCATTAAAAATTTCGTTATTCTTGACAAAAAAACAATACTCCTGTATAGTCACACTTTAACAAAAAAAAAACGCGGTAACGAGAGACAGAGAGAGCGGCGCGATCACGTGGGACGTTCAGATCCTTGCCGAGGGATTGGAAGAGACGAACGGCTATGGCAGGGCAGCCGGCAAAGGCCAAGGAGAGGAGGGTGGTCGAGAGAGTTTCGTCACTGACGACGCGAGGGAAGTAGTGGAGGAGCTCGTGGATGGCCTTGAAGTCATGGCGGCGGGCGAGGAGACGGATGAGGAGGGCAAGGGAGGGGTCCGATGCCGGAAGGCAACGAGTTCCAATGAGGTGGGGTCGGATGTCGGATTTTCAAAGCATGATATAACTATTGTTTAAAAGCAACAAATCAACTTGAGTTTTACCTAGAGGTGCAAGCTGGGCCGTGCCGGCCCGAGCCTGGCAAGGCCCAGCACGATTTGGGCCGTGCCAGCCCGAGCCCGAACAGCTACAGTGCCGGGCCAGGCTGGCACGGCCCACATCATTGGGCTGGGCTGGCCCGAGCACGCGGGCCAGCCCGGCACGGCCCGCAACTAGCCGTTGCGGGCCGGCCCGGCGGGATTTTCTTTTTATTTTTTAACCCAATTAATTTAAACATTAGAAAATGACATTTTAGCCCCTTTAACAACTATAAAACGGCTAGTTTTTAAGGGTATTTTAGACTTTAAAATATAATTACTTTTTTACCCTTTTCAACAACAATAAACAGCTAGTTTACAAGGGTATTTTAGACTTTAAAATATAATTACCTTTTTACCCTTTTCAACAACAATAAACAGCTAGTTTACAAGGGTATTTTGGGAATTAAAAAAATTAAAAAAACCTATAAATACCCACAAACATTTACATATTTCTCCACACCAAATTACTCATTCTTGTTCTAATCTCTCAAGCATTGAAGACTCCAAGCTCTCTTAATTCTCAATCTCTTCAAGTTCAAGATTTGAAGTTTGTCAAATTCGGCTCAAGCATTTCATTACTCCGGCAATTCCCTCACCTTTTCGTCAATTAATCAATTCGGAATTCTCAAGAAAAACCATGAATTAAATTTACATCATCAAGGTTGAGGTCACCCTAAACCTTTTATTTTATTTTTTATAATGGCCGGCTCTCCTAATTTTCCTTTCGACACACCATTTTTTTTTAATGAAAACAATTCCGAAATTTCGATGATTCACAACTTGAGCCTCCTACTGAACCCCCTAATATGGGACCATCTAGTAGCAGGCCTCAAACAAACAGAAAAAAAAGAACTTCGGGGGTATGGGAATTTTATGATATTGTTGAATTTCCAAACAAAGGGGCTCGTGCCGTTTGTAAAAAATGCAAAAAAGATTTTTCTTGTCAAACTTCGGGTGGAACGGGTCATTTGAAAAGGCATGCCGATAAACATGCTACTAGTCAAAATGATCCTTCCCAAACAAAAATTAGTTTTACAAATTCAAGTATTGGAACTTTTGTTTTTTCTAATGAAAATGCAAGAAAATGGATTGCAAAATTTATTGTTCAAAATGAACAACCTTTTTATCTTGTTGAAAATCTCGCTTTTATAAAAATGCAAGTTAAAGGTTTTAATCCGAATTTTAAATCCGTTTCAAGGACTACTATGAGAAAATATTGTCTTATTATTTATGAAGAATATAAAGAAAAATTAATTTCCGAAATTTCTAAAGGTTTATTTAAAATTTCTCTTACTTCCGATATTTGGTCTTCTCAAAATAATTCCGATTATCGTTGTGTTACCGCTCATTATATTGATAATAATTGGACTTTGCAAAAACGTATTTTGAGTTTTATTGAATTAGAATATCAACATACCGCAAGTAATATTGCCGGTTACATTATGCGTACTATTAATGAGTACAAAATTGAAAAATTTGTATTTTCAATCTCTCTTGACAATGCTTCGGCAAATAATTGTGCCGTTGATATGTTAAAAATGCATTTAGATCTTATGTTTTCCGGAAAATGTTTTCATGTTCGTTGTGTATGCCATATATTAAATTTATGTGTTAGAGATGGTTTGAAAATTATTGATCTTCATATTCGTAGAGTTAGAGAAACTATTTTATATGCAAAAACCTCTTCTTCACGAAGGCATGAATTCAAAAGATATTGTAGGAAAATGGGGGAAAAATATAAAAAATTTATTTCCGATGTTCCTCATAGGTGGAATTCAACTTATAATATGTTGGATTGTGCTTATGATTACAAAGATATTCTTACAATGTATTGCCGTGAGTTTTTTCCCGACCTTGGAATAACAAATTATGATTGGGAAGTTAGTTATATGATAAAGGAGTTTTTGGAAATTTTCAATTCCGCAACTAATTTTTTTCCGGTATTTATTATCCTACTACTTTTATGACTATTTCTCATTTATATTATATTAGTGAAATTTTTGCAAAATATAGATGTGATCCTAATTTTGCTCCCATTGTTGCTCCTATGGAATTAAAATTTAAAAAATATTTTGCAAAAATTGACCCTCTTCCCGTTTTATCTATGTTTCATGATTCTCGTTTTAAAATTGATGGTACTTTTTGTATGATTGATTCTTATGATGAAAACATGGGACTTGATCATTCAATTTTCAAAGATGAATATCGTTGTTTGCTTCATGATATGTATAATGAATATAACCATACATATGGAAATCGACGAGCTTCTACTTTTGCCGGAGAGTTTGAAAAATCTTCTTCACTTTCCAAAACTAAATCTCCGGCCGATCTTATAAATATGATTAGAAGAAAATCTACAAGTACTTCTTCTTCTTCTGCTTCTTCTTCTAATACTAGATCTTTGCATGAATTAAATCTTTTTTTAAATAATAATTTTAATGATTTTCTTACTACCGAAGAAATTAATAATTTTAATATTTGCTCGTGGTGGAAACAATAAAAACATAATTATCCTGTGCTAGCCGCCATGGCACGTGATCTACTAACTCCACCGATGTCTACAGTAGCGTCGGAGTCTTGTTTTAGTGCAGGAAAAAGGGTACTCGATGATAAGAGGAGCCGCATGAACCAAGCAACAATGCAAATGTGCATATGTTTGAAGGATTGGCTAGAAGCAGAAGATAGATTACAAGAATACCAAATGCATGAAGAAAGTAGTGATACTGGAGAGGGCATTACACCATCCGAGCGTTCAACTTCAACCCGTGTTAATGAAGAAATAGATTAATCAAATAAAGTTCCAAGCTTGTAATTTTCTAAATTGTTGTCATAGTTTTTAAATAAATGTCAAAATTTTTTCTATATCTATTTGTAATTTATTTTTAGTTTATCTTTATTTTTTCTATGTAATCTTATAATATTATGTTAAATTTCAAAAAATTATCTTTTCTTGTATAATTGTATTCATGTAAATTTACTATATTTAGATTTTTTTTAAAAAATATTTTCTTAATTTTTAGTATTTTTGAAGTATTTTTAATAAATTTTATAATATTTTTAAAAAATATGGGCCGGCCGGCCAGGCCCGGCCCGGCCCAGATGGCCTGGGCCGTGCTTAGGGCTGGGCCGACCCCCATGAAAGGTGGGCCGGGCCGAGCACGAACAGTGCTCTGGCCGGGCCGGCCCATCTTGCACCTTTAGTTTTACCTCACCGGCCCGAACTTCACTAAAAAAAAAGTCTTTGGCTAAATTACTAAATTAGTCAATTTCATTTAAAAAAAAAATAATCATGTTATTTACTACATGATTATTTACCTTCTTATTTAAAAATAAAATAATAAGGTGGGACCATCACAATAATAAGAGTTAAACTAACAATTTATTTCTCTAATGAAAAGTTGAGAGTTCAGCCTTCTTCCAACACGAGAGAAAAAAAACATAACATAACATGTTGACATTTATTTAAAAAAAAAAAAAAAAAAGAGAGAGAGAGAGAGAGAGAGAGAGAGAGAGAGAGAGAGATGGGGAAGACTTCAATTATGCCAAAAAAAAAACAAAAAACAAAAAACAAAAAAAAGACAAGTGAGATAATAAAGTAAAAGAGCTGAACCTAAAACATGTTCTATTGAACTTTGAAGTCCTAACCCTTCCATATGAAAGCCAAGTTTTCAGATCTTCTCAACAAAATTACTCCCCCAAGTTATATGGAACACAAATCCTCCTTTCTTCTGGCCCTGAATTTATGTCTTCCCACATTAAATCAGAAAGAATCATTGTCAATTCTCCAACCATTCCTATTAACAATAATAAGAGAAAACTACATCAATCTGCAGTCCAAATTCACAAGAATTTAAAACAAACTTACTAACATGCAGAAATAAATGGCGTTTACCATCTCCGATGCATTGCTTATCCCATTCAATTATCGGCAGAATTGGAAGCAAGCTACTGACATACATCATCTCAGCCGAATTCTTGGCCTCTTTCAGTGTGATATGCCTGGTGCAAACACTCTTCAGTACTCCCTTTTCGACTAAGTTTCGAGCCAACAACTGAAGCCTCTTTGAAGTGCAACCTTCAAGAATCTTATCAGACAAAGGGAACACAAGCTCCTTGTTGTTGCTAATGAATGCGACGTTCGCGTTTGGACCTTCTGCGACGTACCCCTTATCATCGATCCAAATGGAGGAATAGGCACCTTCCTCTTCGGCTTCCATTTTCGCGAAAACATTGGGGAGATAATTCACATTCTTCATGGTGGCAAATTTTGAAGGTTTTATTGGCACGGTCGATGTTATGATATTCACTCCTTCTCTTAGTTGATGAAGGTTTTGTTCGATAACCACCGCATAAAACATCGGTTTTGCACTGCCTGTGAATGTTAGCAGGAAATTACCAGGGCCAGCACTGAGCCAGAATCTGATGGAGCCTTTCTTGCACTGGGATGCTGCTACAAGCTGGAGAAGGATGTTCCGCAGAGTTTTCGGTGGGTATGGAGGGGAAATCTTCGCGTTCAATGCCGATTTCAGGAATCGGTCTAGATGAGAGTCGAGATCATACAAGTATCTATAAATGACTAACAATGAGTTAATTACAAATAAATGTTCAGCAATGATTTGTTTTTTGTCTTTTTTTTTTTGGACAAAGGTGACAAGAGTCGTTAGTCGCCTTATAAAATAGTTATCAAAGGGACAAATAAAAATAAAGGTATATCAGTTACGGTGAGTCAACAACCTTTTAGGGATTTATTATATGAGACGGGCTAACATATGGGCAATTAGGCCCGATCAAGTACGTCCAAGATGCTAGATAAAAAAACTATAACTTCGCAGTGTCAAATCCTCCACGTCATACAATCTTAGACTGGTAAAAAATACGACTCCTCTCACAGGGGATCCGTATTAAAACCCAAGAACAAACAGTGCTCTATAGTATTGTGACCCCAATGAATGATTCATAAATAGTATTAAAGCCAAATAAAGTTTATTGAAAGATGAATGAAAGTCAGAAGAATTTTTCTAGCATACCCATTAATGATCATAGTGGTGTCAAACACACCATGGCCTCTGTGCACCATGTGGTCATCGATTGGAATAACCATCAAAGCTTGATCGAGAGTGATCCCACCGATCAAACTGGAATACATCGCTTTATATGGCTTATGTTCCTCGGTCGGTTTCCTCCAACTTAGTCTTTCAAGCACCTTTGCAAACAACCACAATGAATTGAATTAATGGCAACTCCTATACATCGAATACTTTTCTAACTTCTTATAATTATGAAAAGTTTGACCAAAGAGCCCCTTGAACAACGTTTTTTGGTTTTATTGCAAAATACGAGGATGAGAGCTTTAAAAAAGTTTCGAGTTCAAAATTCATTAAAAGCAATAGTAGTAATGGGTCATAGTTGTAAATGCAGACTCACAGCCCAAACCCCTCATCTCCACTAAAGACACATGGACTAGATGATCAATCCTCAATCAGACAAATGATTTGTTGATATCCGTCAAAAAAAAAAAAAACAACTTCAATAAGTCATAACGTAATTATACAGCATCAAGGGCTCCAATTAAACCACATTACCACTTACAATAACAAGATGAAAGTTGGCATTTGCTAAGAATGTTCATGCTCTTCATGTTTCTATGTTCTTATACATAAATGGCACAAGAATACGTGCCCTTAAGAAAAACATTCAAGAAAATTATATATTGAACTTCATCAGATGACCATATCAAATTTTAAAGTTTCCTTTCTCTGCTCACCTCAGAAGATGAATAAACCGGGATGCAGAAATCAACATAATTTTCTTCTCCTGATTCATTCACAATAGAAAAGACATATATTTATCTCAGTTTCTTTTCTTGTTAGAAATTGTATGCTGAGATATATAGTTGAAAGTAAATTACCTGATCCATTTGCCAAGTTGTGAGATCCATTCATGATGATGATGTTAGTTATCAGAAAAATGTGATTGAGATTGGATGGGAGAAGACAAGGAGAGGTAAATAAATGGCAGAGAAGAAGGCATCTATCTAATGCAAGAGCAATGAAAATGTGAAGGTCATGTGACATGTACTTTCTTGGTTGGTACAAAGGCCTATGATTAGGCATGTAAATCATTTAGTTGGCCATATATTAGATAGAGCGTTTACATCCAATATGATTGTTAGTAGGAAACAAATTAAATGTCTCTATATTTAACAGTATTAATAGAAAGAGGTAATGTTTATAAAAATATTATGTCTAATATCGCAAAGGTAAGAATGTTTATTCTGGTGAATTATTTATGGAAAATATATTGTGTAAATATATTATGTAAACTTTTGTAATTTTTTAAAAAATAGATCAGTACATTCTCAATTATTTTACTTGTGAAAAACATTGAAAACACTGTACTTATGATTTTCACTGTATAATATAACTTAGAATACAATAAATCTCTTAATCTAAAAATACAATCATCTGATTTGGGAATGTGTACAATTTAGGAACACAACCAAATATTATTACTTAACATCTTCCCTTAGGTTGAGTTAGGCCAAAATGTAGCTAGTGATGTAAATAACTGGAATGGTGAAATGGACAGTGCCTTTGTGCAAAGATTTGCCCAATATCTGCCCATTTGGCATATTTAATGAAGTGTTTGGTCGGCCACATTTTACCCTTCAAAAAAAAAAAAAAAAAAAAAATATCAAAGTAAAACATCTAATATATCATATTAATTGAATAATTAATGAATAGAGGATAACTTATTTCATACCATAATGAATTAGGCAGGACAAACGAAGGGACTAGGATCTACACTTGAAAACACCAAAACTCTTCTGATTCATTTTCATTGTCTTTGGGATATTCATAAGAATGTTAGAGCGGGGACTTATGGAGTTAATTTATATATAATATTTTCTATCAAAGGAATATTGATTCTATTTTAAAATTTAAAATAGATATTATTTAAAATACTAATTGTAATTAATATAAAATTCAAATGATAAAATTCTGTAACATGATGTTTATTTAAATTTGCTTAAATAAGTCTGATTTAGATTTAAAGCAACACAAGAGACACAATTAAAAATCAAATAAATTGTACTGACATTAATTATCATAAAACAAGCATGGTGGAGGAGTGACTAACGGAAAGCTAGACTCCTTGTGCTGAAGAAAGAGACTGTCTTTTTTCTTTTTTCTTTTTTTTTAATGTTGTGTTTTAATAGAGGGTTCAAGAGGAAAAATAAAGAAAAAAAAAAAGATTACCAAGAGTCAAAATGAACCCTCCTTGTATTTGAATATTTTTGTGTAATTTAATCAAGAAAAAAAAAGGTTAACCTTGACTCTCCAATCATCTTGTTTAAAAAATAAGATTTTTATACCACATCTTCAACTCTTGATTTGATCATTGTCGTTAATTCCATATATCTTACCCTCCTAAAAGTGTGATTTTTTTTTAAAAAAAATCGATATTGTATGTGCATAATAAAGATAAATAATTTTTATTTAATAATAAGGATATGGCTCCTGATTCATATGATTTTATATCCTTTCATTCTTTTCCGGCTACTTAATCAAACAAGATTTATCAAAAACTTTTTTTTTTCTCCCGCTCAATAAAATTTAAATATCCAAACAAAAATTCAACCTCTCTTTTACTTTCCATTTCATTTCTCTTTTTTTTTTTTTTTTTTTTTTTTTTACTTTTCCCTTCCCTTCTGTTTTTGGATCCAAACACTACATAAAGCACATGAAATAAGAGTTCCAACATTTCGTGTTGCTATGTCAAGTATCAAGGCGTTGACTGAATCATCATCCAAAAGTCAAAAAAGTCAACCAACATAGCACCACACAAAAGAGAAACAATAAAACCATAATTAGATGCACTTGCTCAACAATTGTATTATGAAAGAATTAATAGATAGAGTTTTACCACATAAGAAAAGCAGGATGAGTCAAGAGTCAGGGATTGAATGGCTCATACCATATCTCTGAAATTTCAGAACCATCCTGAAGTGGCACACCATTATGAGAAAACAGTTATTCTACTTGAGTAGGATTGAGAACTCATTTGCAAGTAAATACACCAAACTAGTGTAGAATTTCTTTAGCATGTTCGGACCGGTACAAAAATAGTGTGTTGTCTTTTGTCGAACTTCGCCCTAAAGAATAGGATAATAGTCTAAATCCGCCACAAAAGACAATAAATTAAGTAGAACAAGAAAGTTTCCGATCATTCAAAAGAATAGCCGGTTAAGATGATGCCACTGTAAGATTATAAAAGCATCATGCAAGCATGATCTTTGTGTGAAAGATGTTAGATGTATATATATACATACGTATTCATTCATGTATACTTCATACATCTACAGTATCGTATATGTACATCTCTTTCTCTATATGTGCTCACCTTCATTATGTGAATCATAAGCTGTGAGGTTTACACTAAACATCTCTATCTAACATGGTATCAGACGACTAATCCTTCCCAACTCCGGCCACCTCCGGCCACTTCTCCGGCTCTTCCCCATCTCCTTACTCTTGTGTTGTGACTTTCGGAACCTCCTCCAGCCTCTCACCGCTCTCCCTTGCCACCAGCCACCCAGCTTCTCACCGCTCGCCTCCACCACCAGTCTTGCTTTTTCCTGTTCAGGACCATAGTCCCACATCGCCTGTGGGATGGATTTCCCCTAGTTCATATACCCTTACCAAACCTTCCCCTCAACAGCTGTTATGAAGAAGTTAGGGTGGTGGGTCCCTATCTAACATGGTATCAGAGCTTAGGTATCTAGGGTTGTGCTGTGGCTAGGACCTTGGGTCCCACATCCGCTGTGGGCCTAGGGGGCATGTTAGGGACGCAGTGGCTCAGGACCATAGTCCCACATCGCCTGTGGGATGGATTTCCCCCTAGTTCATATACCCTTACCAAATCTTCCCCTCAACAGCTGTTATGGAGAAGTTAGGGTGGTGGGTCCCTATCTAACAATGATTACAATACCTCAAGTCTAAGGTCCACACACTTGATCATAAACAACAAATCCAATCATTAACAGTTAATAAATAAAAGCCATACGATTGGATTGTTACAAGTAATGTTGGAATACACCAATCTCATTAATGTATCAATATCATATGCTACCACTATCCTTTTGATCGGCATTTTTTATCAAAACATACACCATACAAATCTATACGGATCTTCAATGCTCAATTAAAAATTTATAATTTGCAAACTATTTAAATGTACAATTACGAAACCTTACTAGTGTTTTTCTTCTAATTCCATAAAAAAATAGAAAGTTTAACTTAAAACACATAAGATTTTATATAAATATAAAATATATTTATTATTAACAATAATAAATATATAATACAAATATCTTCATGCGCATTAAAAGGCATTAAAAGGCATACTCCAAAACATTTAAGGGCATACTCCAAAACATTTTAGCAACAAGATGCACACTCTGGCCCTCACTAGAACCATCCGATTTTTGTTAACTCAAAAGACCAACCCAGATCCAACCACATTTAAGCCTAGCATTCTTGAACCAGTTAGAAAACTCTACATTTGACTCTATGAATATCAATTAATGGATTATATTTAGAAATATTATGTTTAATATTGCAAAAGCAGCAATATCTATTCTAACAATTTATTTATTAAAATATATTGTGACAATAAGGTCCATGATAATAATTTAAGTTATAATATATAAGAGTGAATCTATTGTAATAATTTATTTGATCTCTTCCGTAAATAGCTCCATTCTCTTCTCTTTCAAAACACCTTTAAATTGCATACTGTTTTCATAAATGGATGCATAAAAAAAGCCTGAATCTTATTAAAAAAAAAAGATTCTCAATAAATTTACTCGTGAAAAACACGAATGCTCTGACCTCAATTGCCATTGGTTTTTCTTTCTCTGCCATTACTGCAGCTTGTTCTTGGTTTCTCACCTTCAGAACCTTTAAAAATCAACACTTCCCACCTGCTATTTTACTCACTTCTTAGCACTTCAGGAAAATTCAAATCATAGATGCCAACAAAATGGAATGAGTGCTCAGACATTTTTATGCTTTTGAGAAACAAGCAGCAGAGAGGAATCCTGAGATGAATAAAGGAAAGTCATTCAATTTACAATGTGAAAACATGCTAAATAAAACACAAATGAAACACAAGATTTGTGCTGTATTTATTGTTGAAGTGGTTTACTGTTAACCAACTTTGTCATTCAACAATTGTGCACTTAAAGAACTATGATGTCATAGGTTTTCATTTCTTCTCCAGAGTTAAAACTAATTTGATAACTAACCTTGGTCCCAGCAATGATGGTGCCATTGAGTGGATGTGCGGTGCAAACCAGTACACTTTGTGATAGCGGAAGAAATCTATTACGCACGATTTGTTTATTTTCATCGACATTGTCCAGTAATTCCTCACTGCAGACAAAACAAACATGTTGAGTTTTTAAATGAGCGTTTTTAAATAACAATCAAGATAGACCACATCAACATTGAAGAAATAAAGGCAACAAATTTGCATAGATTGTACACTTGATCAGAGGTTCACTGAAGTGAATGTAGGACTTACTTGAAATCTACATGGCATGCAGAACTTGAATCTGGAAAGAAATCCAGCAGATATATGCCATTACTGGAGGGGGAACCAACAGTGTAGATCTGCAGAATGAAGTCAGAAAAGTTAAAATTCTCAAAGCTCCCATTAGTTATTAAAACATGTTTATGCAAATGAGATTCTGCCACTGTGTTTGCTTGTGCTTGTAGTATATTCATACAGGAATGCGTGATGCACAAACTAAGGTTGTCTCCACATGTCAAGTGGACTTAATAACCACTTTTCTCACATCTGATATACCTCAGCTTCAAAAACATGTAAATTAAGGCCCAGTGCCTTCGTTACAAATGCCAGAGCTGGAAAGCATAATCTTCAGAAAAGTGGCCCATCTTATTCTTGTGGAAGAAATATGGTCACATACTCAACAGTATAAGACTATAAATTGTTGATTGAGACGGCATAATTTATGAACGCATGTGTAAATAGAGATCTTACAGAAGAAGTTGGCAACCAACATGGCTTTCTCAAATCTGAGGGAGCAGATGATAATTCCTGATCATCTCTGCTTAGATAAACAATCAGATTAGGACTCAGTCGTTGGCACGAGAAGGATATTTACCACAACAAACACACAGCAATTGGTTCATTCACACTTACAACCAAGAAGCAGGGCAGTGTACATGTGTTACACTGGAGCTGTTGAGATTCAAGACTCCAGACCTGGTAAAATAGAAATACTCGATAAATGTCGGCTTCATACCAGCATATATAGAGAATATTTATATTATAAAAGCACGAATTGAAGCTACTGACACAATATTCTAATCTTCATTAAAAGTAAGTAAAGAACCATAGAAAGATTGCAAAATTAAATATTTCCTCCTGATTTATATGGCTACAATGTAATCAATTGGGAAGTCTACAGAAAGTGTATATCATTAGACTGCATATGCGGAATAACACAAAATAAGGAGTTGATATGACAAGGTGAGATCAAATAGTAGCCTTAAATGATCACACATGGAATAGACAAAGATTTTAAAAAAGAACAGATTATCATCACACTTACCAGCCATCATAGAGATGAAATGCTAGCTGGTGACGGCAAGATGGATCAAAGTTGATTGAATGAATACCCCTAGATATTATGTTCAATTGGGCCTAAAATGTGAACAGAAAACTATAAGATAAAACAATTAGAGAAAACAATGTTAAAAAAAATTATGAACTGACAGACATATATGATCGTCAATGTGAATTTTTGCAGGTATTTTCATCTGAAATTTCTTAAGTAATAGCTATAAAAAAATTCATAAATAACATTGTTGTTAGAAGGAAAGACACAGAGATATACATTAGAAAGACGAAGCAAGTAGGTGTACTGCACAAAGGATCAGCACAACCTATGTAGTTATATGGCCGGAGCATTACCATAACTGAGGAAATGGTTTATCTACAAACCTTCAATTGCGCAATTCTTTCCAACATTGATGATAACTTGAATGATGCCAGAAGTGGGTAATATACCTGCCACAGTAATCCAGAAACAAATAGTTTTGTCAATGTTTAGCACAAAGAATACTTATTCATTCACATAAATGGACATAAAAAAAAAAATAGTCACAATCAACTCTAAATACCAAATAATATGTCAAATTTTATGCTTTTAGAATAAAATGAAATAAATTCTATTTATTGTATAATATTTGTCTGGCCTTTGCTTGTTAATTTTAATCAAGAACCACACAATATTTACAGGTTTCTCACAATCAATATTCAATACTGCCATCACAATCACAAAGAAGAGTGGGCAAAGCACTCCCATTCCAAATGAGAGTTTGAAGATTAGAGAAACATCAGAGCCAAAAAGGAAAAAAGAAAGTGATTTGTGTTTGCAACCCATGAAAAATGCTACAATATTCTCTAGAACAAAGCTCAAGCCCAAGCTTATCAATTGCATTTCACATCTGAACACCCTATTGTAAAGCAAATTCTTCAATTAAGTCTTCCCAAGGGAAACAACTAAAAATTTTAACCATCAGAAATATTTCAGTACAAAGAAGTAAGTTCATCAAACAAGAAAGGGGTTTAACTCCTTTAGGGAGCTAATCTAAGTTAGAAAGGCTCCATGGGAAAATGCACAGTGTCTCAAGTCATCAGCATAAATTTTTTGCGTGAAGGAGAATGTCTAACAACAGAGATCCAATCACTTAATCAAATTTTAAAGAGAGCAATTCGATCATAAAATACACCTCGTTATGACTCTGAAAGGCAAGAGAAGTCCTTCCACCACGCAGGTCCCAAGCATAGATAATCCCACTTTGTCCAGCTGCAAATACCACCTGCAATATCAAGTTCAAAAGCTATGGGTCTTTGATAGCATAATTGAAATACATGCGGCTAACTCCAATAACATAATTCATGAAAGTGATTGGGTGTGTCCTTTCCTGTCCATTAGGATTATTAGCCCTAAAAATCATGGCCAAATTTCCAGTTACAGTGCTAGGCAATTAACCAATGAAAGTTTCTCATTTGTAGCTCTCCAGCTATATCCACCATAATATCAAACACAACAAAGATAACTTATCACTTGATAATCTAGAACGATGATGTTCTGCCCAACAAATAATAACTAAACCAAGACTTGGAAATAAAAATTTGATATAGGATAATATCAAAGCTCATATGTAGTCAAGCTCAAGGTGCAGTTCATTTTAGGTTTAAGTTATGATCCAAATGAAAGTAGTTTATGTTGGCATGACTCACTCGATCTTCGATGTCTAACTGAAGACTGGTTAACTGAGTTTGTGAATTATTTGTGAGCTCAATATAAGGAACAGTACTAATCCTTCTATCCCATCCATAAACAACACCATCAAGACCAGATGAAAAAAACCTGAAATATAATGAATAGGAAAGAGATAAAAAGTCATTTCCAAAAAAGAAAAAAAAAAAGAAATGTAAAACATCAGTGATAAAATTTGTAAAGGCAAATGCATAGTGATAGCAAACTCACAAAATGGGTTTTCATTAGAAGTAATTACAGGCCATATTACAGAAAAAGAAAAGTTTACAAACTAACGAATTGAAAATAAATATACGTGTCAGTCGTTTTATGGATTGATTACTGGTCTCTGAATATTTCCAGCAATACAAGATCCAATCGGCTTCATTCATAAGTGGCTTTCCATATAAAGCTCCTAACCTTGACTTGTCGACTGAAGGAAAAATAATGTCAGACAAACCAATGTGGCGTTCACAGTCATGTCGAGAATTCTTTAGCTTCCCTTTCTCTAACACCTAAGTTAGCGGCAAATAGAAACAGGCAGCAAATAAGATGACAGAAAAATTTTCCAGGAAGTAAGTGCATCATCTTACCAACGACTTCTCATGTGTTATCATGTCATTATCAAGGACATTTCTATTCTAAAATCATATAGGATTAATACAAAAATATTATTGCAGCTAAAAGTTCCAAAGAAAAATCGCAGGTCTGATGCTAAGTTCACAACTATGATTGACACAAAACAAACTATAGATTTTTTATTGTTCACCAAATTCATTATATTTTGTGTCTTTTACAACAAATAAACTAAAGCTACATGACAAAAGGACACCACAAACTCCCCCTGCAACATGACATAACACAGCAAAAGATAGTAAATGGGTTTAGTTTTAGGTTAAATTCATAAGGTCACAGTATGCAGCCTTCACGCAGACATGAATAGAAAGATAATAAAACCTTTAAGCCACTACATCAATGCAGGAAAATAAGTGGTTAGCATAGCAAAGAAAACTAGAAAATACTTAACTTCAATGGGTTCAGATGATACATAACCAATATCAAAAATGGGAACTTTGTTGCTTTGTCTAGACGCACAAGCAACCTGCAGAGATAAACAACCAGAAGTTAAGATATCTCTCTCCCCTTCACAAATGTAAGAAGAAAGTGGAAGGTGTACATTGATACAATTGCATACTCACAAATAGCATGTACATGCACAAATTATAAGTGCACACAATATAACTCAACCAAAACAAGTAAATCATAATAAATGATACTTTTTTTTGACAATAAAATCATTCCTAATGTGTTCATCATCTACCTGCACATAACCTTTTTTACGACTATCTTTACAAAATGTATACAGATTAAGCATTTACGAATAATTTGTAATGTTAATTTTCTATTAACAAGTCACAGTTAATAAATCACTACCACTGGTCTCTACAATAAATTATTGATTGCTCCATCTTCATCTGAATCTAATCATACTCCATGTGCAATACAAGAAAAACATAGTTCCTATGTTCAGGTAACTGTGGAAGAAGTTGACCGAAGGCAACTCTCAGATAAACACTGATATGTATAGACACACATGCACTAGAAGACCAATGTGTTAACAGAAGTAATCAATTGTCTTTCTATAGTGTACCACATCTTTCTGCTATATAATCTGTTGGTGCATGGTGGTAGTCAAATAGGTTTATATGTTTCTATAAATCTGGCCAGACTTGACTTGTGGCTTATTTTCAATTCTATACCACCCTTTTATCTTATAAAAAAGAAGTCCTATAATTCAATATGATATACAGTACACAGACAAATTCTCTTTGTTAATTGTTATCTCATTTATGTTGCTTCCTCTTTTTGTTTTTCATTATTCATTTGCGGCATAGTGTCAGAGCCAGTTCCATCCTTTCAATGCCATTTAGAACACCTCTTCATTTACCTGAAACCCTTCAACACCAGTCACGTGTATATGCACATGACAAATCCAGTGATTTGCACCTCCTTTTCTAAAGTATATCACCTATTTCTCTTGTCCTTGTATAGTTTTATGCAACAAAGTATATATACAAGGTGTCTTTTGAATTGTTAACTCATTTTTTTTTCTCCTTTTTTTCCTCTATTTATTTTCTAAAATGTGGGTATATCCCTTGGGAATGTAATGAAGGCATATCCAAGTAGAGCTCAAGGATCAAGAAAATGTTATTGTAGATAGGACAGATGCAATTAGAAGGGAAATGTTAGGGACAATTTTCTCATGAAACACTATATCATCAATTAGAAATACAAGAATCATACACGTACTTACATAATTAAAAGGGAAATGTTAGGCACAATTTTCTCATGAAACACGATATTATCAATTAGAAATACAACAATCATATACAATTAGTTCCATAATGATATACAAATCTCAGACTTGATATGTTCATGCAGGATGACTCTTCTTGTGAATGGTTGCCAAACAATTTCAGTTTTAATGCTATTTTTCCTGGAGAATAAAGATTGCCTTACTCTAATAGTGATGTCATAAGTACAATTCTGACGAATGACAAGAATGTCCAGTTGATAACAACATCCACATTTGCAACAATAGATATTGGAGACTCTTAAGCATAACACCTAACGGATGAGAAATAATTAGTTGGGGGAAGTGGAAACAAGAAGGTATAGAAAAAGGAAAAAAACCTTGTTTATTTCTTCTCTAAAGTACACTATTTCTTAGGAGCCGCCTTCATACTATGAACAAAATATTTGAGAAACAACCTAATCTCTATCCTAATTACTAATCTCTCTATCCTATTCTTAACTAATTATCCTTATCAAAATGAAATTGGTTTTAACCTTATCTAAATTTGTTAGATCCTAAGAAATTGATCTACTCAAACACCCTAGTTTTTATTTGATATTCTAATCCTCCTGCATCATGGCTCCTTAATTTTGAGGAAGCCAAGCACCCGTGAATTTAAAAGGAACTAAGATTCTCCATCTTCCCAAGTGAACCACTTGGAGACACTTGGTTTTTGACCTTTATGTCCAACACAAAAGAATTCATGTTCACCATTGCATGTGATTATGAACTAATGTTCCAAAAATATCTTCAGCTAATGGTTCTTCACATTCCACCACATGATCTTCTACAGATGATAAATTTTTTTCAGGCCTATCTTCCAGCATCGACGACTCAAAAGTTCATATATGCAGGCAGCCATAATTGGCAAGCATTTTCACAGATCTGGCATAGTATTTTGAAAGGTCCATAGCAAAGGAGTTTAAGTTTCTTACTCTCACCTTTTGAGCATTCCTTACTAAAACGAAGCCAGACAAGATCACTTTCTTAAAAGTCACCTTTCACCTAACCTTAACCATGTCATTCTTTGTACATTTGTTGAGATCTACCTAGTAATGGATTTTTTAAACACCCTCCAAGACACGTAGTGCTTTTGCCATGATACTCTCTTCCTTGGCAGTTTGCCATGGCTTTGTAGTAAATAACTTAAATAAGCCTAAAAAAGAGTCTTACAAGTGGAACTGTGCACGGCAAACTACACAAATAAAAAAGGCTCCCATCCAAGGTTTTAGAATATTGAGCACTGAAGTAGATATACCACCTTAGTTAACTACTTCAATCTACACATTAATTTGAGGATGACAAGCCATGATTGGTTGTGTAGCTTGTGTCCATCATAGCTTACAAGACTACAAATTTAACTTAAGAACCAGCTGTCATGGTTAGACACAATCAAGCTTAGTAGCCCAAAGTGTATCCACACGCACAGGAAGAATAATCATGCAACTTCCTCACTAAAGAGTGCCTTTTTACATGGCAATAGGACTATCATTTTGAAGAATCAATCGACCACCGCATAAAGATGGTCATGTCCCCATTAAGACATTGAGAAGCCTCCTAAGAAACCCATAAAAATACTCTCTCAAGGATGAGTCGCCACTAGAAGCGGAATGTAGGGGCTCACTTTATGATTAGTGGGTTTAGATGTATAGCACAAAGCACGTGTTAAACCAAATCAATTACTCTCCACAATCACTGCATTATTTTCTTCTTACTGCCAACACTTCCTCTCTTATAACTACTTTTCTTTAGGACCTTCGGCATGAATTTGAAATCAAAGACTTAGGATCGCTGCATTATTTTCTTGGTCTTGAAGCCACCTACACTTCTACTAGTCTTCATCTCTCTCAATGTAAGTATACATTGGATTTATTGCAGAGCACTAATATGGTTGATTGCAAACCATGTTCTACTCCTATCTCTACCAAATCTCAACTTTCCTCTTCTTCCGGTGAGTTACTTTCTGATCCCACAGAATACCGTCGTATGGTTGGCGCCCTTCAGTATCTTACTCTTACCAGACCCGATATCTCCTATGCGGTTCATCATGCCGCCCAGTTTATGAGTTCACCTCGCCAGCCATATCTCATTGCAGCTAAACGTTTACCTTACCTCAAAGGTACTCTTGATTTTGGGATTCAGCTTCAAAGCAGTTCTTCTCCCTTGCAATTGCATGCTTACTGTGATGCAGATTGGGCCGGTTGCCCAGATACTCGCCGATCTACCACTGGTTTTTGCGTTTATCTTAGTCCCAACCTTATTTCCTGAAGTGCCAAGAAGCAACCAACAGTTTCTAAGTCTAGTACTGAATCTGAATATCATTCGCTTGCTACAACCTGTGCTGATACAATATGGATTCAACACCTTCTGCATGAGCTTGGTTTCGCTCTGAGACTCCTACTATTCTTTATTGTGACAACCTTAGTGCAACGTATTTGGCTACTAATCCTGTTTTTCATGCTCGCACCAAACATATAGAGCTGGACTATCACTTCATCAGAGAACGTGTTGCTGGTGGTAGTCATCATGTGCGCTTCATCCCATCTGCTGATAAGCTCGCTAACCTTTTTACCAAAGGCTTATCCAAGCAACGTTTTCAACTTTTACGGTGCAAACTTGTCAGCCAGAGGATGCCAAGTTTGAGGGGGCATGTTAAACCAAATCAATTACTCTCCACAATCACTGGCGATGGTTGAAAAGATTTGGCTGGGCTGGCAAATCACTCCACTGATTTCTTTGATTTGATTTGGTCATCCACAATTATAGGATCTATTTCCTTGTATTCAAATCTCTTGTATTATATATTGATATATGCAAGTTTGTAAAATGCAATGTGAAAAGTAATTGTACAGCACGTCTCTTGAAAATCACACCATAGCATTTGGCATGTGATGTTGAAGATTCTACAAGGTTTTCTTGACTCCAAAATGACTAACCACCTTCATAATATGGGCTTCTCAAATCCATTGTACTTGATCACCCTTTTTAGGTCCTTACATAGTAATCCATCCTGCAAAACAAAGTATATGGCCTTGCTTTGACGTCAACCAACACCACTTGAACATCAAAATCCACTGTACACAAGCTAGCAGACTCATGAAAACTTAATTGACCTGCATATATATAAATAAACAAAGTCCTGGCACTAGTGGTCTTAATAGCATATGAACCAATTTGTCATGGATGCCTTTTTTGTATTTGATCACCACATTGAGTTGCTGTTAGTCATCCACTTCATGTGATGTGCTTGGTGCAATTTTAACTGTCCCCGCCATGTATTGAAGGTGTTAGTTTGTGTACACCACTATCACCTTACCTACAAGGTAGACCGGACAGTGTTTCACTGCCCGGAAGAATGTAGGAGTTCCTTGTCAAAAGTTGGGTAGTTTTTTTAGAACCGTCAAACATTTCAGACTAGTATGCCACAAGCCAGTCATCTTTACATCAACATGATCCCCAAAACGTATCCCGGTGCATCCTCCAATTCAAAGGGTCATTTGCAGGTTTAGCAAAGCAAGGACAAGCACCTCACCTATCTTCCTCTACAGAAATCTGAACATATCCTCATGTTTTAAATTCCATTCAAACTTTTAATTGGCTTATGTCAATGCATGCAATAGGGTAACAATGATAGAAAAATGTTGAATAAACTTTCAAATATATTGACAAACGTCCATAAAGCTTTATACATTTGAAGCTTAACTCCACTAACCACAAATCTGAGATAAATCAAGTTTTCCTCACCAAACTCACTTTTTAGGGTTTAACTGCAGTTATAGTTTCTCAATTAGCATGACAACTTTCTTAATGCGTGTCAAGTGCTCTTCTCTTAACCAACTACAGATAGGATAGAAGATCACTACATCATCGAGGAAAGGATGCAAAATGTAGTTCACTAGATGCACAAAGGTAACATAAGCATTACAAAGGCTAAATGGCATGATAAGCCATTTGAATAAGCCAAGTCATGGGATGAATATGGTTTTCCAGGTGTCATCCTCCTAGATCCAGGCTTGATGATAACCAGACTTCAAGTCCAACTAGGTCAAGTAGCGAACATTTTTCATTTAATCTAGGAGATTGTCAATCAGTGGTAACTGACATCAATTCTAGATAATAATTTTGTTGACAGCAAAATGGTCAATCCACGTTTACCATCCAATGTCCCTTTTCTTTTTTTCTTTTTTTTTTGGCAAAAACATGGTTGAGGAACCACACAGGGAGCTACTTGGTTTTATATCACCATTCTCAAGCAACTCTACCACTTGTTTCTTCATCTCCTTATTCTTTACCATTAAGCTTTAGTACATGTCGAGATTTAATAACGGAGCATCGCTGATTAACTAGATCTCACATTTTACAGCCTGTTTTAGTGGCAATCACTTGACTTTTGAAAAGACCATGGTGCTCACTAATTATTGACATCATCAATCATGTCCATGCAAAATAGAGAAAAACTAAACACTTTGTTGCTTATCTCCTCAGATTCAACTAAACAAATTACCAACAAGGCAAATTTTTGGCAAGCCTTGATCTTAGTCTTGGCACAATAAGCTATCATTAGATCTATAGTTGTTCTTGACAAATTAATACTATTAAAGACAAGGGAAGAAGATTACATCACAATCCCACAGGTAAGGTTTGTTGAAGATAAGATTGCAAATATTCAATATCACCACCAGTTGAACCAGTTCACCAATCTAAGCACCCATCATTGCAAATTTCATTTTGTACTAGCAATTAAGTTTCATTTCGATGTTGCTATTAATCCATCCCAACTGAAATGGGTATAGTAGTAGTGGACAAATCAGCTTTTGGACTAGGCTATCTGAGATCAATTTTTTCCCTATCAAGATAGATGATAGCATCAATCAACTCATTCTTAACCTAATATTCGAGAGTGAACAACTCCTCCAGCTTATTAGGTTTATTAAGTGCATTTGGCAAACACAAATTAGTCTTTTTCGACATGCCATCTAAAATAAGCTAGTGCCCGCTTTTTCAATCTGTTAAACTAAGGGGGGAACATCTTCGTCAATGATGTTGCTGTCATGATTACTTTCATGACAACTACCAAGATCATCTTTCTTCTTCAGTCTTAGCTTCGGATAGAGTTCCCAACATTGATCCTTGGCATTTTCTATGACTTTTCAATCATCACAATATGAGTCAAAATCAGAAGGCCCTTTCTTTTTAGTCTTTCTTTTGGAAATTTTTAAACTGTCTATAAACTCCCCAGGGAGTTTCTCCTTGGGAGTGTTTTGAATGTGGCTTAAGCATTTCCAAGATAGTACTGTAGCAGAAACTGTCGCAGGCTACTGTTCACACCACGTGCTCAAGACGGTACAAAACTCAAGATTTGAGTTTTGAAAGCTGAGCAAAAACCATAGGCGTGCTTAGCCAATGCAAATCTCAGGAGATTGAGATTCTGGTGTACATGGCCTCAAAGCAAAGTGCGTGATCATGCTCTTGAACACGGGCAAGAAGCACGTGTGTTATGCCCATGCAAATCTCAGGTATCCATTTATTCAAGAACCATAGCCCTGAACACAACCCAAGCACAGCTATGCTTCAACCCAAAAGTTGGGAATTTTAAAAATATTTGTTTCATTAGAAGGCAAATAAGAGAGATCTTCAAGAGGGGTTTTGAGCAATTGAAGAAGAGGACTTGAGATCGGCTTGGAAACTCCAAGTAGCTTGGTTTGATCCTTCAAACAAGTGAAGAAGAGAAGGAGTTAGCTTGTGATACATGCTTGTAATCTCAATATTTCAAGATTATAGTGGAATTTTCTCGTCGGATCCACCCATGGACTTAAGCTTGAAGAGCCAAACCACGTTAAATCCTTGTCATTCCTTGTCATTCTTGTTGATTGTTGTTTGCCCTATCCTTTCTTGTGTATCATTGTGCTTCTATATTGTGTTATTCCACTGCATCCATCCCCCAATAGCCCATCATCTTTATATCAGACTAACAAAAGAGAAAAACAAAATATTTAAAAAAAACAAACTAATCTCTACCCTAACTACCTAATCTCATTATTCTAATCTTAGCCAATTATCTTTATCTTAACCAAAGTGGTTTTCTCCTAATAAGAATTTGTTAGACCATAAAAAATAATAACCTTCAACATTCCGTTGTTTCATATGTGATCCTCTTAGATCAGAAAACATCAACTATAGGGAAAGGTGAAACTCTTTCAAACCTCATCTTGATTTGTTGGATTCCACCGAACAGCACCTAGTGGTTGTGAAGTAGAGTGGTGCAGCAATTGCTTTTTTTCATCCTCCAATAGACCTGAAAATAGAAGTTACTCAATTAAACATTTGAACATATACAGCACATCCAGCTATAGAAAATATAATTATAAGTGGATCAAGAGGTCAAATCTGATCTTCAGGAAATTTTTCTTGATCCAAATAGTGAAATGCTATTTCATCTTGCATCCCTTATATATATATAGAGAGAGAGAGAGTGAGTGAGAGAGAGAGTGAGTGAGAGTGAGAGAGAGAGAGAGAGAGAGAGAGAGATGAACAGTATTAAGTGACTAGCATCTTGGGCTGGATTTGAAACTAACAGAAAATTCACAAAGAAAGAAATATTAAGCAAGTCCTAAGTTGGATTGTAATGAACCTTACTTGATGATGGACCATATGTTGTGCAATAAAGGCTTTCAAAGTCATGAACTGTTAAGCATCCTGACTTTGTTACTGATGCCAGATAAATTCCCTGTACAGATTCAAGTATGAATTTATCAAAATAAACAAATTTAAGGAACGGTAGATGAGATCATGATCAATTTCCATACACAGCAGTACGAAGAGTCTGCTCATAAAACTACTGATCCTGCATTAGAGAACTGAACAAATAAAATTTATGGCCATAATTCACATTTCACAGTAATCGTGAGTAAGCAGAAGAAGGAAGTTGGAGCTTCCTCTAGCTCTTCATATATAGAATCAGCAAAAAGGAACTACTAGAAAATCAAGCAAGCCCAATAGAGTTAGTTAAGGGGAATACTTCAAAGGAGGCCCCCCTCTTTTCCTATTTGATATATATATTGAAGTAATAATTCATAAGGTTTGTCTGTATTTCCCCTCGACAAAAAGACCATAGTGCCATTGTAGCCCATTATTATAATTCAAGAATATCTCTACACTGTATTCAATAGATTATAGATAAAAAAATAAATATATTTCACAGCCTTCAAACTTCAATACAGTGTCAAAATAGGGCATATGAAAGTTTATCAAAGCTTCACCTTGCTGTCAAATTCCAACCCTGAGATGCCCGCCCTGAGAAAGTTCATAAAAGATTAACCGCTTATGAATAAGATTAACTACAGTAACCCAATATGCACACCACACCAACATGATCATGTAGAAGCATATGTACTAAAGTAATTGTTAAAAAAACATAAAGAACGAAAAATGAAAAAAGAACAACAACAATTAACAAACCTCAAAGAAGAGATAGGTTCATCCTGATTAACAGCATTAGCCAAAAGCGTCATCTGAAACACATATGAGAACATACGTAGCATACATGAATAAAACACAATAATTATCCCATAATACAACAATTTGAGGATATTTAAGTGGCCCATACATGTGTTGGACACATATCAAACCCAATGCTGTAGTGATGTCCAAACGCTCTAACCTTTCCAAAAGAAACAACAGATAAATCAATCACAGAAAAAATAAACAAAAAACATTAGCTCAATAAGTTTAACAAATTTAAAGGAAAAAAAATCAGCCATCAAGACTACATGTATACACTGAAGCATAAAAAACAAGAAAAGAAATAGCTGAAATTCGATATATGCACAAACCAATCTAAATAATTATAAAGGGTAAGTATCTAAAATCCGGAACAGAAGAGAACAGAGCCCCATATGACCTAGATTAAGTACCCAAGACAATCAACGGTGGGGAAAGGAAGAGAACACGCATACCTCCGAGTAGGAATCAAGGATTAACTGAGAGGTTTCATGGCGGTATCTCGAGGAGATCCTGCCATCCAATTCCAGTCCGCTTCTCCCCCACCGAGGTCTACGGCACAACCGAGAGACGATTGAATCAAGGAAAGGAGAGAATTTGGAACCAAATTCTACGAAAAGTAAGCAGGAGAGGATGGGGTACCTGCGAGAAGGTTTAGGGTTTCGAGGAGGAGGAGCATCCGAGGGAACGAGGTATCTCTCCATTAAAGCATCAATTGATTGGGATTAGCGTGTAGGGATGAAGATCGGTAGGGATCGGAGTGCAAAATCAGGCTCTGGTTCCCGCCAATACTTTTCCTGTTAACGGAGCTCCGCATGTAATTAAACCCGATCCGATAGGTTTTTTCCGATATTGGATATGAAAGATTCTGTAATGGCGTGTTAAGGGTTTAGGAAGCAAAATTACAAAACAAAAAAAAAAAAAAAGATTAAAGAGGGTCAGTGTCAACCCTTCTTGTATTTGATAAATTTTTTTGAATTGAGGATTTAGGAGGAAAAAAATAAAGAAAAAAAATTTAAAAAGAGTCAATGGGGTGAAAGTTGTTTTTTTTTTAATAAAAGAAAAGCTACACAATAGCTGAATGACAAACATAGCGATAACAAAAATAAAAAACTAAACCCTAATCAATCAACGACTCTCATCAGCCATCTTGGGAGATCAAGGCATCTAGAATAGAGAGACATCTACAGGTTTCTTCTTCCATGCACGGGCAAGGCATCAGCTACAATGTTATACTCTTGTCCAATGATTTCAAGTTCAAGCTCCGCCCATCTCCTCAGCAAGCTTCAAATGCTTCCCAGGGTGTCTGAAATTCTCCAAGTGAATCGGTGATCTTCGCATTGTAAGCATGTGCTTAGACTGAGACAATTTGAGTAAACTTTGATCAGCATCAATTTGCAACGTTTGCATTGCTCTAAAGCCTCAACGTGTAAACTTGACACAGCAACAACACCCATCGATCCTGCCATGACAATTGTTTCAAAATTAGCTAAGATCATAAAGCCTAAACCACTCCAATTATCTGTATTAACCCAAGAAGCATCAAATAAAACAGTAATATTCATTGAAAAAGGCAAGATTAGCTCCCTGCATATACTTCCCTGTTTAGATGAATTGACTCCAACTTGTTATAGACCAACCAGAAAAATTTTCCTTGCATCATAATAAATACTTCTGAAGATATACATGCACCTCACTTGCCAAGTAGCCTAGATACATGACGCAATTAATCCTTTTGTAAAGTCAATTCCTGCATCACAATCAACACAATCCAGCAACTAATTTCCAAAAACAGGATTATTGATGTTCAGCTGAGTGATGTTCAAGTACTCAGCAACCATTGTCCAACATTTTTTTATCACATCACACTCCCAAAAAATATTTTTAGTTGTCTCAACATGAAGGTTACAAAAAACACATAAATTTGGTTGTCCAATGTTAAGACGATAGAAAAATGCATAAGTAGGAACCTTGCCATGCATCAGTTTCCAAATAAACAATTTCACCTTGGGGGAGGTCCACAGCCTCCAAATGCCTTTCCAACCTTCCCACTTTCCCTCTGCATTCTCTCCAAGATTTAAATACTTATAAACTATAGAACTAGCTTACCATTACTAGAAGAATGCATCCAAACCCAACGATTAGGATTATCAGTGTTATACCTGAGCTTGGATAGCCGTTCCCAAATAAGGTTGTTACCAAACAGTTCAAACAAAGCATCATAGTTAAGAGAATTGCCTACAATTAAATCCCAAACAAATAGGTTTTCCAAATTCCAACTCATATTAATAAAGGTTGGCTTAAAGGCCAACGGGATATCAAAACACACGGATGTTTCCAACAATCAATTAAGCCTAGATTACATTCAATCATCCAAACATTTGTTTTGATAGAATCAGCAGACTTGCAAAAACTTTTATTTAACCAAGATGGTTTAGGATTTTTTTATAATTCCAAATATCAAACAAACCATACTTGAGATTGAAATTTTGGACCCAAAGTTTATTATCCTCATTAAGAACCGCAAAAACATTTTTTGACATCAAAGAAGTCTTCATATATCTCAAGTTTTTATCCCCAAATCCCCTCAGATCAATCAAGCATGACAATATCTCATCCAACCGAGTGAAGGCCACCACCATAATTACTCTTATTCCACAAAAAAATCCTTGCTAACTTGGAAAGTCTATTTAAGATTGTATCAAGAATCCCATAAACAGATAACATATAGACAGGAAAAGATAGGAGAGAGCTCTTGATTAACACATTTTTACCCGCAGTAGAAAGACCATTACGGTTTCAAGAACCTAGAGCATTATAGGTTCTGTCAATCAAAGACCTGAACTGAGAAATAGGCAACCGCTGAGAAAAAATAAACATTCCTAAGTAATTGAAAAGGAAGCTACCAACCTGCATTCCTAACATGCTTTTAATAGCAAAGGGGATTCTCTTATTACACCAAGAGGGGAATTAGACAGTAGATTTGTTGTGATTTGATTTTTAGCCTGTTAAAACTCTGTAAAAATCAAGACACAACAAACAGTTCTTGGCAGTAGATCTAGAAGCCTTAGTAATTATAATAAGGTCTTCACCGTACATCAAATGATTAAAATTCCAAGAGAGCTTAGCATAAAAAACAGGAACAAGATTCATTGCAAGATTAAAATTCATAATAGAAGTTAGGTTTTGAGCTACAAGAATTAAAAGAAAAAGGGAAATTTGATCACCTTGAATAATGCCCCTATTAGCAATAATCCATCTACTAGACTTGCCATTGATTAAAAAGGAGAAGCTAGTAAAGGAAATACAGGTATGAATCCAAGCCACTCAAATCCCAGGAAACCTTATTCTAATAAGAGTAGCAAGAATAGCCTTCCACTCTAAGGTGTTATATGCCATTTCAATGTCAATTTTGAGCATCATCTTAGGGAGGATTGAGTAGCCATTCTTTAGAGAATAAGCCATCTCCTGAACAGCAATAATATTATCATGAATAGATCTACCAACAATAAATCCAGATACCTCCAATAGCCCTCCATATCAATTAGATGACCTTTAATAGTTTCAATTGTTTGACACAACAAAAATCAACATAATAATTTGCCAAGAAATCATTGACCATCAGTCTCTTACTAGGTCGGCCTACGCTAGAAAATTCTAAGATAAGATTTTTATAGATTTATTAGTGAGGGATGAGAAAGATCTATGAAGAACACTTTGAAGTTTCCCTACAAAGGGCAGCCCTCTCAATTCAAGAAAGAGAATAATGTTAAATTAGTTGTTTTTCTGTCAGTGAGTATCTTTGACATCAATACTATACACTAAGCATTGTATATCCAATTGAATATTAGAACAACAATAGAACTCAAGGGGATTAAGAGAATTACTTTTATGGAGCGAGAGTTTCCTAGATGATCGTTGCATGGGGTAAACATAATGGTACATGATGACAGCTAAGCTAAGCTAGCTATGTCAAATTATTCCTTTAAATTGAATGTCTGCGATAGCAATTTGAGGTTATTAGAAATTTTTCATCATTATTTTCAAAATTGCCATCTTGGGTATCCTCATTATTGACATAGTGGGAGAAACCTTATCTAATTAGTTTGCATCTAAGGATTCACTATACTCATCTTCTAAACCAACAACATCCCCCATAAGAAAGACATCATCACTGCAACTTAAATAGAAATTTAATTTGGCTAAGTTACCCTTTGGTACAAAGGTCCACACACTTAGAAAGAGACACTAAAACTTTAATGAAAAAGGACCCTCATAATGGTCCCTGTCTCATGGAAACCATGAGCACTTGATCCAAGAAAAGAGGTAGGCTTCAACTGATGGCCAGAACTTAGGTCCAAGAGAAGCCCAATAACATTTGTAGATGGATCCGCATTATTAAAAGAGTTACATGCAGATATGGTCCAGCAATATTCTTACACGGTGCAAATTTTAGGCCAGGAAACTAAAATGGGTCTCTTATTAGTTAAAGGCCTAACATCCACTCCAACTTGGCTTCCTCTTTAGTTTTAGGACCTTGCAACAAGCTGCCAATGGTCATTCTATCAAGACTAGAGGGAAATGCCCCATCGTATGAAACATGCCCAATGTAAAAATCACCCATACCATCAGAAAGGGCATCTATGATGCACCGCCTAACTTTATCACTATTCTAACATACTTATCAGTTATAGCAACACCTCATAGTGATAGTCAATATCATGATAGTAGGATCATCCTGCAAGCAATATAGGTAGGAGGTATTAGCTTCAACTACACCACACATGTTTGTCTATTTTCGACACAAGTGAAAGTCAACACATTGGCAACTAAAAAATAGTCTTGCATAGGTGCTTTGCAAATGCTGCCTCCTAGAAAGTGTAATTGTGATGCTCAGGGCAATGGGCTTAAGTTTCTCCATAGCCCAGTCTAGGAACTCATTAACACCCTCTAGTAGTGTATAGTTTTAATAGAAAATGGCTATTGTAAAAAAGGGCCCAATATTTCAAGAGATTTTTTACCACGAGCTACATGGGAACATGGACCCCCTCATGCAGCACCATCTTTCCTTTCCCAATCAAAATATTAAGTAAATACATCATGGACACTCTGTCTGTAGCCCAACTACAATATTAAAATATCAACTTTTAAAGGAACGGTAATAAGTTGCACCAACGAGCAACTCTAATAATGCAAAGGAGGGCTAAAAGCCTCCCAAGTGTACAAAGAACCATCTCATATCCCCACAAAGGTTTCCATCAAAAGGAAAGGTAGATGACTACTAGAGGTGCACTAAAGTATAGATGATCTTTGCCCATTAACTTAAGTATCTCCACAATAGTCACTTAGTTCAAGTAGTGGCGTAGCAAATTGGAGATAATGATCAAGCGGCAAGATCCGACTATTGTTATTTTCAAGGACCCAATCTCCACTAACCATCACGAGAAACTTAAACGTGTATGGCCCATACCATCTATCAGGTAAAAAAGGGTCTAGCTCCACACAGCTTCCTCAAAGGAAATGAGATAATGAATTTAATGTCCATAACCTATATGATATTTGTGATTTGTATCAAGTTCAACACATCTAGAAACTCGGCAACCAGTATCTTCATGCTAGTTTACTTCAAGATGACCAAAATGATAGAGAATTTTTCAGACCTTCATCTAACTTGATGATGTCCTTAGTTAATGAAAGTGAAAGACAAGTACACAGTGGTACAAATGGTGCACTATTTTGCACCAGAACTTTCAAAGAGGCTATGTGAGTTGTATTGAGACATTCGAGAGGTTGTAGGCCAGTCCACAATATTATATACCGATAAGATCATTTTTAACACACTAAGGTGCTTCCACCAAATGCAAGACTAATACAAGTCATGGGAAAGGCAAGTGCAGTTGGCGGGGAGTACAAGCATTCTTGGCACATAAGGAGATGCATGCATCGCAAGAAGTGATGGTTGTCATGGAAATATTTGCATATTGTGGTTGGAAGCCCAATAAGCATTACTTTAAAAGCTAGAGTTAGCTAAGCATGAAATTGAGTAAGAGAATATAAATTACCCAAGGATGTAAACAGCTTTCTCCTCCTATGATGATCCATCCTCCACATTTAATGTGCTAGAGTTAAATGATAAGACAAGTTTAGGTTCACCAATGATGCAAATGTTCGAGGGTCCATATTTTGCACATAGGTTGTGGCAAGGTAAATGATCTCAAATTGAAATCACATGAAACTCATGTATGATCCTTCAAATAATACGCAATCTTATGCTCCGCTAAAGGCATTGTCTAGAAAAGGGTTCACCATTACTGAAATATATGCTCACTTTGTTAGTAGACTATATTATAAGAGAACAATAACACCAAATTTGTCCAAATCTTTCACTTTTATAAAAAGATCTCTACATTTCAAATGATTTATTTTTAAATCCAAATTCTAATAAATTTCAAAATTATGTCTCGCCTTGCTCACGACACTCATTTAGGCACGTCTGCCCTTGGTACAAGATGGGGAAGCATGACCTTCTTTGGTGATGATGGGTTTTGCTCAGTGGTGCAATTGGAGAACCTTGGCCCATGTACCAACATGCTCTCATACTTGAGAGCGAGGGGTGGAACAGGAAATTGTGCTTAGCTACAAGGGTGGCTAGCTCACCTAAGCATCAAATAGACTGATATGAGATTAAGATCATGGCAACTCCAGCATAGACAAAAAAAGGTATCTTGACATTTAAAAAAATTAACAACATGATATGAAGTAAGAACAATATCTAAAATGGGAGACTAAAAAGTATGAAAATGTAAAAATGACTCACCAACCAAGTTTGAAACTTTCATAGAGTAATAGTTGATTTATTATTTTTCAAAAAAAATATTGGCAAGCTAGAAATCAAACCATGTGAGAAGGGAAATAATATAAAAGATGAACTCTTCTATAATAAAGATAGTTAAATTACAGTATAATGTTTAGTATATTTTAGTTTATCTTATATATTTTTATATTAATATAGTCTATGAGAAAAACAAATTTTAACTATCTAAAACTATAGTAAATATTTTTATGTAGATTAAAATTATGTTCGTTATGTTCTAATAAAAATTTAACATTGATTGGTTGTTGCCCAACAAGGAGATTCTCATCTTTTGTCATTCATGTTATTGATAGGGTTAGACAGGTAGAAGCTTTTATGTGGAAAACCATTAAAACAGAGGATTGATTAAAAACTGTAATGCGGAATTTTTACAAAATAACATTTTGAATTTGGTTTATTTAGTCTTTTACTCATTAATAGAATAATGTGATAAAAATTCATATAACACACTCCAAATAATTAGAACTAATATTGTTGTTATTATTGCAGGTCAAAAATATTTTTTTTAATTAAAAACCAAATCGATATTAGTATATAAATGAATAATTAATTGCGCTAGCAAATTCTTGGTCTATTGCCGTTTGGTCTTTTTATATAAAGTATTCATATATTTACCAAAACAATAGATTTGAATTTTAACTCACTTAAAGTGAAGATACATATGTATTAAAATATTAATTCTACATCTATTCACATTTTTTATATTGTTTATCTATATTTAATTAAAATGAATAAATATTTAAATAATTGATTGCAAACTTTTTAACATGATGACAACTTGAATACATGCATAAAATTGATATAAGGAAACAAAATTACAAATGGATATAAGACACATAAAATTGAATCAGCACATATTCCAAAAAAACAAATTAGCAAAAATATACCCAACCATTATTTGAAAGAATTAACAAATCATCACTAGATAGTCTGTAGAAAAGTGAATAACTCCAGTTATTGGCAAATATTCAAAGATGCCTAGCAAAACTTTAAGAAAAAATAACGTAGTAAATATAAGTAATAAATTTTCAAATAAAAAAAAACCATTTTAAGGTAAGTACACATTAACAATTAACTGATAAATAAAAGACCAAAAAAAAAAGACAATAAATTTCCAAACAGCCAAAATACTACATATTAACAAATAACTGAGATCATTGTATAAAAACAAAACCAACACATACAATTAGAATATAAGCAATAAATGCATTTCTACAAATTACGTGAACTAAACGCTGCTTCAGTGCACTATGTCAAAGTTACAGTTTGTGGGATCATAAAAAGAGTAACCTAAAAATCTGACACGAGACAATTTCATGACCAACAAGAATCGTACGCTAGGGTAGACACACACAGCACCTTAACCCCTTCTACTCTCCCAAAACCACAGAGAGTACCCAAAGTCTCTCTAGCCACTCGTAGCAATGGCATATGTACAGAAATCAAATTAACATAACCCTAAGCCCCAAGCAGGAGATGACAGCAAAAGAAGAGCAGCGGTGAACTTCAACTGAATTGAGCTCATTCAGTGGGTCCACAACAGTCTGTCCATAAGCCAGAATTTCAAAACTGAAATGAAGTGTTTCAGTTATCAGCGCATTGACAGAAGAATGCTCCTCCGTGCAGTGGTTGTCCTCCTAGTATTTTGCTCCTTTGTTTTCTTCAGGTTCTTCAGCACTGCCTTTTCAATCACATCAATTGACCTGCATAGCTTATCTTCAGCTTCAATTGGATTCAGGGTTTTAGCAGAGGGTTTCACCGACGGCGGAGTGGATAAGGTCTCAAGTGATTGATCAGCTAGGGGTGGAGTTGCGGTAGCTAGGATTGTTGGACTAGTAGTTCCAGTAGAATCAGAAATATTAGAAGCTGCGTGTGGAGTAGGTTGTGTCTGACCAGAAGGACTGGATACTGGAGGCAAAGGGCTTGGAGAAAGTAAAAGCCTCGGTGATGATTCAGTGCCAATACCAAGCCTCCTTCTCTCAGCTGCAGCTGCCTCCAGGCGAGCTCTACTCCTTTCCAAAGCCTTGACATTTTAAGTAAACAAACAAAAGAATTTAATCCAACCTTCTAACTTCACGAACAGCGGAGATATATACTAGCAATGTTTTTCGCTCTCAGAAAAGTACATCACATGAATGGAAAAGATAAAAATCTAATCAAAGCGATTCAACTGGTTCACACATTCATCAAATTTAATTTCGTCATTCAATCAAATACATTAAGGAAAAAAAAAAAATTTCCTTTTCATTTATTTATTTTCCAATCATGAATCTTGTCTTTATTCTACTAAGCACATGCAAGGCATCAACCAGTACGCTTTCGGTCATTCAGATAAATAATAGAAAGAACACAACCAATACATTGAACAGATTAACAATTCTTACTGAAAAGACAAAGAAAATACGCCAAATTAGCTGGAACACACACACACACACACACACACAGAAGAACATTACTAGTGCTAGTTGTTTTCCTGAAAACCCAGATCAACTAACCCAACTTTTTCAATTATTTATAATACCATCACTCTAAACATAAACAGAAAAGTAGAAACTCTCAATCAACCATGGTGAGCACAAAGAACAATCAAGAACAACAGCAGTACCAGCAAAAAAACTCTGATAACAATCCAATAATTTAGAATTATAAACCTAAAAATTCGTACAAAACCACAGAATATATACAGACGTATAAGGATTTTTTAAGGAAACTACAGAAAAAACGATAAAAATAATAAAAACTTTATCAGGATGCATACTCTTGAATCCATTAAAAACACGCACGGATCTCCAGAAAAGAGAAAACGGAAACCAAGAATCAACGATCTTACACGGACGATGACAGTGATGTCCCTGAGCGGGGTGCGAGGGTACCAGGCCGGAAGCGGGCTCCTCCGGCGACGAGCACTCCTCCAAGGTGGCATGTTCTCCTTATTATCCACCGCAATCACCACCGGTGACCGAGAGCTTGTTCCCCTCCTCATCCACACGCCGTCCTCCACTTTTCCAACCCTTACCATCCATTCCTTCAACTCCGGCATCGTCTCCTACCTAAATCCCCACAAAAACCCTCAAAAAAATCGTTAAAAAGCCCAGAAAATAAAAAAAAAAAAACAAACAAGACGGCTGATTTAAGGGAAAATCCTCTCAAATTACCTGCAGATCAGGGCTTCTTCGTCTCCGATTCTTGGGCACTCGGGTTCTTGGAGTGGAAATGGGGATCAGGGGGACTGCATTGAGATTCGAGATGAAACGAGGGTTTCGGAATTTATAGGACGAGATGGAACGGAGATGGGGTAAACTAGTTTCAAAACTTCAAATTTTCACTACTGGCGGCCAACATGAAATTACCGTTTTACCCTCCTTCGTCCCATGCGGTGCACGTGCGCTTTTAAACGTGAAAACTTTAATAATTAGGGGCCCAAAATGGTATTATTTTATTATAACCCTCAAATTATGGATCACCTATTTTCAAATTGTTTAAGTGAATTATATACCTTTAAATTTACAAAACTACCCTTATGGAGGATCAAAAGAACAAATAGAATTTTTTTATGCATTAAATAAAATTTTGTCTACGATATAAGGATCATTTTTTTAGTTATATTTTAAAATAGGTCTCTAATTGTAAGTGTATTCTTTTATATAAAAGCTGCCTACAATTCAAAGCCTTTTATGGATATTTCCACAAACCGTTTTTACAAAACTACCCTTATGGAGGATCAAAAAAACAAATAAAAATTTTTTAAAAAACCATTTTTCACATTAAATAAATCTTTGTCTATGTTAGGGTTCCTTGTAAATACATGTATTATACGTGTTAGGGTTCCTTGTACATACATGTATTATGCGTATATATATACGTATAGTTTTCTTCCTTCCTATATACATGTAATCATTCTTATCAATACAAGATATATCATTCCCTCTTACATGGTATCAGATAGCTAGATTACTCTGGTAATAATGCCGGCAGCCTCTCCGGCAGCTTACGTTCATCTCGTCCGAACTCCGGCAGCCTCCTCCCCAGCCTCCACAACCAACCCCCGTTGCTCCCAGCCTCCCCGGCCGCCTCCCAGCCCCCCATCGCCGCCCAGCTCCCAGCTTTCACCGCCGCGCGCCTTCCCAGCTCCCGCCGCCTCGCCTCTCCGCCCATCTCTCCGAGCCAAGCCCCGCGCCCCACACCCCCCCTCTCCACAGCCTCGCGCCGCCGCTGCCGCCTCTCCCAGTCCTCGCCCCGCCGCTCCAAGCTCCACCGCTCCATCCCCCCCTCCGCTGGCTCCACGGCCGCCGCCCCGCCTCCACCGCTCCACCGCCTCGCAGCTGCCAGCTGCCCGCCCGCCGCCCCGCCTCTCAGCCCTGCTTCCCCCCGCCGCCCTGCCGCCTGCCAGCTCCGGTCGCATCATCTTCTCTCCGGCGATCTTTGGATTTCGTGTCCAACCCTTTCAGGCTACTATTCCCAACATTAGCCCGTGCTTTATGCTGTCTGGAATCTTTACTCCAAACAAGCATATGTTTCTCTATATAATTATCTAATTATATATATATATATATATATATATATATATATATATATATATATATATATATATATATATATATATTAAAAAAAAAAGAAAAGAGTACTGTTTGAAAACAAAAACAAAAAAAATTTTCATCAGTACTGTTCACAAAAAAAAAAAAAGACCTCTTCTACTTCTCCTAATTTTCTTAGCCCGGTTGATGTCAAATTAAATGGCTCCAATTACAAAGAATGGTACACAACTGTGCGTATCACTTTACTTGGAATGGAGTTACTTGACCATGTCGACGGCACCTCCTCTCCTCCTGAAAAGACTGACAGTTCTTCTACCTCATGGTTCACAGCTAATCATCGAGCCATGACTCTCATCTGTCAGTTATGTGAAGTTGATATTCGCATGGAGATTGGACATCTTCCGACTGCCTTCGCTATGTGGGATCACTTACATCATATGTTTGAGCAGTCCAGTTCCGCTCGTCAGTATGCTATTTTACAGGATCTCACTTATGTCCAACAAAGAGAGCGTTCTGTTCGAGACTATGTTACTGAACTGCGATCTTTGTGGAGACAACTTGACTCTTTGGAGCCTTCCACTTGTATGACGTGCAAGTGCTGTAAGGCTCGCCTTCAGTCTCGCCAGACACGACGTACTTTTGAGTTCCTGATGCGTCTTCGTCCCGATTATGAGGCTGTCCACAGCCAATTACTCAATCGCGACCCTATTCCATCATTTGACGACGTTGTGCGAAGTGTCGTAGCTGAAGATACTCGGTTACATGCTCTTTCGTCTCCTAGCTTGCGTCCTACTGATACAGTCCTTGCTATCACATCTTCGCGCTCCCCTCGGTTATCTTCTTCTTCCCCTGGATCATCGTCCTTCTGTCGTTATTGCAAACGGGAAGGACATGTGAAGACTAACTGCCCGAAGCTTCAGAACCGACCACCGAAGCATTCTCACCCTCGTCCTCCTTAGCGATCATCTAGCGTCTCTTCTTCACCTCATGTTGCTACTGTTGAGGCTGTGACTCCTGATTCTTCTGGTATTCTTGCATCTCAGGTTGCTCAACTTACCGAGCAAATTCATGCTATGCAGTCCAGCTCTTCTGTCATGTCTGCTGCTTCTGGTATGTCTTCTTCCTCATGGATTTTAGACTCTGGTGCCACTCATCATATGACTGTGGATGCTACCACCCTAGTTAACCTTTCTAGCATTCAACCATTTTCTAGTGTTCGAACTGCTGATGGAAGTCTTCTTCCTGTCACGCAGTTCGGTCACCTTCAGTCTTCTTCATTCACTATTCCCACAGTACATCATGTTCCTACTTTAGGTTTAAACCTTATTTCTGTCAGTCAGCTCACTGATCATGGATTAACTATTACCTTCTCCTCATCTGACTGTTCTGTGCAGGACCATCTTACAGGCCAGAGGATTGGGACCGGGCGTAGAGTTGGCGGGCTTTATCACCTAGACTCTGTTCATCTTCCCGTATCTTCTTCTCCCTCTACTTGTAATCCCGTTATTTTTGCTTCTGCTTGTTCTTTAGATCGTTGGCATTCTCGTTTAGGTCATGTATCTAAAGATCGTCTAAAACTCCTAACTAGTTCAGGCCATCTTAGCTCAGTCTCCTCAGACTCTTTATCTGCTTGTACAGGTTGTAAACTTGCTAAACAATCGGCGCTTCCTTTTCCCTCTAGTACATCATTATCTGTTTCTAAATTTGACTTAGTTCATTCTGATATTTGGGGACCTGCTCCTTCTTCTTCTCTCTCTGGATTCTCTTACTACATAAGCTTCATTGATGATTTTTCTCGCTATACCTGGCTATATCTTATGCGCTCTCGATCTGAAGTATTTACCATTTATTCTCAATTCACACAAATGATACATACTCAGTTCGGTCATCGGATTAAAATTCTTCGAACCGACGGCGCTAAAAAGTACCTCTCTACATCCTTTCGTGCCTTACTTTCCTCTCACGGCACTCTTTCCCAGTAGTCTTGTCCTTATACACCCGCTCAGAATGGTGTCACTGAGCGCAAGCATCGCCATATTCTTGACACTACTCGTGCTCTTCTTATTACCTCGTCTGTTCCCCAACATTTTTGGGCTGAAGCTGTTCTCACTTCTATCTATCTCATCAATAGAACACCCTCCTCTGCTCTTTCTGGTCTTACCCCTTATGAGCGTCTTTTCTCTTCTTCGCCTTCTTATGGTCATCTTCGCATATTTGGTTGTGTCTGCTTCGTTCTACTACCCTCAATTGAGAGAACTAAATTCTCTCCACGTTCTGCAATGTGAATTTTTCTTGGCTACAGCTCTAAACATAAGGGTTATCGTTGATATGATCCTACTTCTCGTCGTCTTCGTATCTCTCGTAATGTTACCTTTCTTGAAGACACACCCTTCTATTCTTCTCCTTCTCAAGAGTGTTCTATCCTTAAGACTTTCTCTTCTCCTACCCCTCTACTTTCTATTATTTTTCCTGCCTCTTATCTTCCCTCCGCCTCCCCGACTCCGCACACCGCTTCACCTGATCTCATTGCCGCTTCCCCACCTCCCCCCATCATTTCCTCATCTACATACCCCACTACCTCTTCTGATACTTTAGGTGATTCTCCCGCTCTTTCGCCAGCTCCTGCCTCTCCTGAGGATGCTCCTGCTATCCCCCGTCGTTACCCAGATCGTGTTCGTCATCCTCCAGCTCGGTATGCTCTATCTCTCTCTTCTACATACACCCCCCCTTTTCAGACCTTTCTTGCTGATATTCATACTCATTATGAGCCACAATCATATCGTGAGGCTGTTCAGCATTCCTATTGGCAGCAAGCTATGACAGAGGAACTTGGGGCTATTGAGCGCATGCATACCTGGGATCTCGTTCCCCTACCTTCTGGTGTTACTCCTATTAGTTGTCGGTGGATTTATCGGGTTAAGACCAGAGCTGATGGCACAATTGAGCGCTATAAGGCACGCTTAGTTGCTCGCGGTTTTACTCAGGAGTATGGCGTTGATTATGAGGAGACTTTCGCTCCTGTGGCCAAGTTGACTACCGTTCGTATTCTTATTGCTATTGCTGCAGCACATCAGTGGCCTCTCTATCAGTTAGATGTGACCAATGCCTTCTTACATGGGGATATTTCTGAGGAGGTTTATATGACTCTTCCTCCGGGTTTCTCACATCGTTCTCAGCATGTCTGTCGTCTACGTCGGGCTATTTATGGACTCAAACAGGCTCCTCGCGCCTGGTTTGAGCGTTTTCGCAGTGTGATTCTTGCACTTGGATTTACAGAGAGCTCTCATGATTATGCCCTTTTCACTAGACAGACTTCTGGGTCTTGAGATTGCTTATTCACGACGTGGTTATTTGGTATCTCAGCAGAAATACATTTCTGATATTTTTCGACGAGCTAGCATCTCTGATCTCCGCACTGCTTCTACTCCTATTGAGCTACATCATCGTCTCTCCTCTACTAATGGAGAACTTTTAGTTGATCCCACTCGTTATCGCGCACTTGTTGGAGCTCTTGTTTATTTGACTATCACTCGACCCGAGATTGCTTATGCTGTTCGAGTTCTTAGTCAGTTTGTGAGTACTCCTCGCTCTACTCATTACACTGCTCTTCTTCGAGTTCTACGCTATCTTCGTGGTACTCTCACTCGATCTTTGTTTTTCTCGGCCACGTCCTCCTTTGAGCTCCGTGCATATTGTGATGCTGATTGGGCAGGTGATTCTACTGATCGCCGCTCTACCACTGGTTTCTGTATTTTCCTTGGTGATTCTCTTATCTCTTGGAAAAGCAAGAAACAATCCACCGTTGCTCTTTCCACTGCCGAGGCTGAGTATGGTGCTATGTCTTCCACTGACAAGGAGGTTCTTTGGTTGCGTCAAATTTTGATGGACTTTGGTGTCTCTATATCTCGCTCCCACTCCTATCTCTTGTGACAACCGGAGTGCCATCAAAATTGCAGCTAATCCAAGTGTTTCATGAACGCACCAAACATCTTGAGGTTGCTCTTCATTTTGTCCGTCATCACTATCTTGCCGGCACTATTCGTCTTCCTTATGTTACCTCCACCCACCAACTTGCCGATTTTTTCACTAAATCACATACTATTTCTCGTTTCCAGGTTTCTAATAGGCAAACTCTCGGTTTATGACCCACCGTGAGTTTGAAGGGGTGTGTTAGGGTTCCTTGTACATACATGTATTATACGTGTTAGGGTTCCTTATACATACATGTATTATACGTATATATATATATCTATACTTTTCTTCCTTCCTATATATATGTAATCATTCTTATCAATACAAGATATATCATTCCCTCTTACAGTCTACTTATCATTTTTTTTTGGATATTTTTAAAATAGGTCTGTAATTGTAAGTGTCTTTTTTTTAATCTCTAGAGCCAGATTTCAAAAACTGTCCATAATTGTCAATTTTTGAAAAAACTTTGAAAATCTGTCATTCTCAATGTTAGGGTAGATAATAAAAACTCATCATAATTACATTTTTATTATAATTATCATTATTTTATTATATAAGCAAAATATTTATTTATATGACATATTTTAAAAAAAGACTACAGTTTATTCTTTATAAACCTTTTTCAGTCAGAAACGATATATAAGTAAATAAATATGGTTTATAGACACAAAGTTATTTAAGCAATTTTCTATTTTTGCAAGGATACGCAAACAAAAAACCCGAAAAAAATTTCATATATTCATATATATACACCAATATAACTCACCTTAAGGAGAATATTTTAGAAAAAAAAACCATAAGTGGTGAATATCTCCGATTTACGTAATAAAAACACATAAAACCCATGCACATGTCATGAATATCTCTAATATGAGAACAAACAAAAAAACAACATAGATTTTTTTTCAATATTACTACAAAATTCATACATCTGCTCTTTAATGCTCTTTGAAATCAATCTCATGTAATTTGCTTCAAATGCAAAAAAATTCGAATCCAATGAAACAAATATATGCAAAAAACAAGAACACTTTTAACAGACAAAACCTTGGCGAAGAAGCTTATATCGACATACAACAAGAGGAACTGGTCGCAGCAGTTGGTTCCTGACCGGGGACAACAATTTTGGTACCCTTGGGAACACCGGCGTTCCCGTCTTGCTCACCGTTGGCAACAAGGGATTTTTTGCTTATAATTCGGTAGATCTCGGTAAGTGCGGTAGTGAAGGCGGTCTCGACATTTGTGGCCTCAAGCGCAGAAGTCTCCATAAAGAAAAGGTTTTCACATTGTGCGAATTCCTTTGCATCTTCTGTCGGGACTGCTCGCAGTGTCCCTAGATCGGATTTGTTGCCAATGAGCATAATGACAATATTCTTGTCGGCGTGACTTCGCAGTTCCTCTAGCCATCTTGCCACATGATCGAAAGACTGGCGTTTAGTTATGTCATAGACGAGCATTGCTCCTACCGCTCCTCTGTAGTATGCACTTGTAACAGCACGGTATCTAGCATTCAAACCATAGAAACAACAAACAGTCAGCGACAATACAAAACTGGAGAAGAAAGGTGAAGGCTCATTTCCTTGCTCTTGAAACATTTCCCTGGGTCAAATGCAGAGAACAACAGAGGTATCGGAAACAGGAAGGTAAGTTTTTAAAAGCAACATTCAAGCCAAAGCAAGCCAGATAAGAATTAGTCTTGAAACAAAGACAATGAAAACGCTATTAGTCATCTTCATCCACACAATAAATTCTGGTGTCCTATAAATTGAGAATTTTAGAGAACCTCTCAAGAAAATGCAAAATGCCACATAGTTGCTTGGTTAAGTCACACATTGGATGCATTAAAAGCAAACAAAGCTTAATGCGTAGGTAAAAATAATCTTATTTAAAGTTTTATTGAAAATACTAAAAATAGATCAGATGACTTCAATATTAGACATAACCGAAAATTGATGTCAAATTATTTTGAATGGTATGAATCATTAATTAGCATAAGAAACATCACCATATACTATAAGAAATTCAATGGGTCATTGTACAAAGTTTCATCATGTTGTTCCCACTCCACCAGTTGGTGATGTATTCATATAAAGTGTTGGCAAAAGGTCCAACACCAATTGCTCACAAGTACAAAGTGGATTCTCTCCACAACACTTGCCCTTTTGGCCCTAATCTTTGGCCTCTTGTCTGCCAATTCTTAAACTAGGTCACCACTTATTACCATCACATCCATAGATTTTCAGGGTCCATATTCAGCCATGGTAAATTTGACAAATTTCAATCAAATATAAAGGTCAATTATATCAATTTTTCAAACCTTTCCCAAAATCTACAATTCCAAATTGTACACGCATATAACAGAGAAAGATTGACAATTTACAATCAAATTCAAATGGTTAATGCTGTCATACTTCAAATACTTTTTCAAAATCTACCATTCCAACAAATTGTCTAAGCACAGAACAATACCAAATTTCACAGATTTGAATCAAATTCAAATGCTTAATTGTATCACATTAAACTCTCTTAAAAATCTACCATCACAAATTGTCTAAGTAGGCACCCCCAATATCAACACTGCTATTATTCTCTATACACTGCTCAACAATCACCAACAAAAAGAGAGTGCACCAAATACAAGCATATCATAAAACTACAACAGCGATACAGATTTGAAACTTTATGCGCAATAAGAAGTTCCCATATTGATATGCCAAAGCAATACACTCACTGTCAAAATGGACCAATATCCACAAAAGTTGGGCAAAAATAATAATAATAATAATAAGACAAAATTAAAATGATGCACAGTTCAATAAAGAAGGATCAAAAGGATTCAAACCTCATTGGCTTGATTTCTAAATCAACAAATTCATAAAAAGTCAACCCTTTTTTACATGGTTCATCAGCCACCCAAACATCCAATCCAACCAAACCCAATTGGTCATGATAAAAAAAATAAATAAACAAATAAATGCAAACCGTTATGATGTCAAAGTAATTCTATAAAAAACCAATCTTTTAACGTTCCTACGGTACCATCATCCAACCCTCAATCCAAAATACAAAAACCAAAAATCAGAATTCCACAATTGAAATCATTTGACAATCCAATTACCAAACCAAAAAAAAATCAACTTTCTCCAGTTATCCAACTCCAAACACCAGATCACACACAACACAATAACCAGCCACAAAATCAACAGGAACCAGTCAAAAGACAAAAAGAAAAGAAGGAAACAGAAAGCAACAGAGGAGAACAAACCTCTCCTGGCCGGCGGTGTCCCAGATCTGGGCCTTTACGGTCTTCTGGTCGATGGCCAGAGTCCTGGTCTGGAACTCAACGCCGATGGTGGCCTTGGAATCGAGGCTGAACTCGTTGCGCGAGAACCTCGCGAGCAGCTGCGATTTCCCCACGGCCGAGTCCCCGATCAGCACAACCTTGAAGACATAATCGATCCTCTGGTTCAGCTCCGAATACGAGCTCGTCATCCTCCCCTTATTCTCGCTGCGGAGCACCCTAAACCAAGCACTCCCTCCCCTCCCCTTCACCTCCTCCTCCTTCCCTCTCTCTCTCTCTCTCTCTCTGTCTCTCTGGTAATCATGCAAGCCAATCGTTTCCAGAAACTAGATCGCGAGGCACGTTACTTTCAATAGTGCTTTTCCCAAATATGCCCCTTCCCAATCTCATAATCACATATAAAATACAACAGTTTGTGGTAAGTGTCAATTATAACTTTCAAAGTTGAAACAGTGGTCACTTAAAAGTGATTTTGAGTTAACATACTTACGGATATATCAAACAATTTGTGTTCGATCCGTCGACCCTTAGCGCTTATATTTCCTGAGTTTCAGTCAGGACTTGCCCTCTTCACATGCTTTGCTCCCTTCCTTCTCCTCTTTTCCTCGCTTTGACACCCATCCCCGCCTATGTGGGCGGAAATCACATCTCGCGCTTAAGAAGAATGATGCTCCTTCTCCTTTGGTTGTTGGGCCAACGCTAACGAAGCTCAAAGAATCTACGAATGAGTTTGTGTACATGGATGCCGAAGCTAAATCTAGAGCTAGAATGAGGTTCCAATTCGCCATGTATGGTAAGTTCTTTGGTAAACCTCCTCCTTTTGAGATTACTAAAATGAATCTCGCAGGCCAAATGGGAAGATATTGGAATGGTACATATTTCGGATCTTTCGAACGGCTACCCGCTTATCGGATGCGAGACGGATGAAGCAATGCAACGCATCCTTTATGAAGGGCCGTGGGCCGTCAATGGTATTCTCCTGCAGGTTAGCGCCGTGGCAACCGTATTTTGAACCAGGCGTTCACTAAACTCAACTAAGCTTCTTGCCTCGGATATAGCTCCACAACCTCCCGGTGGACTTCGGGACGGGGAGTCATTAGAATTAATCTCTTCCCATTTTGGACGACTTCTTAAGATTGACGATCCAACGTCCTCTCTCGGCCCGGTCGAGATTTGCTTGGGTTTGCGTTGAGATAGACCTCGCCAAACCCTTGAAGCAGGGTCTCTGGATTGGGGATGAGGAAAAACAGATCTCTGTTGTGGTGTTGTATTGAAAGACTACCTACTTTTTGCTACCTTTGTGGAATGGTTTGGCATGGAGTGAATGCTTGTAGCCGACGGCCGGCGGTGGGGCCGTAACCGCCCCCGCAACCCCGCGAGCTCGGTCCCGGGGACCGAGATAGGTTGGAGGCCGGGGATGTTCGAGCCCCGCCCCGGGTTCGTCCGGGAGACAAGGATTCACAACAGTGAGCCACCACCGCAGGGAAAGGAACCAGGTATTCCTTTACAGGCCGATCTTTCTGAAACGGATTTCGGACCTTGGATGCTGGTTTCACGCCGTCGAGGACATGCCGGTGGATGCGGCGGAGCCCGAGGGGGTTCAGTAGCGGAGTCCGGTGAGCGTGGCGGAAACCGAGGAGGTCGATCACGTGACCTGCACACACAGGTGCATCGCTGTCTGATGGTAGGGCCAATGAGCACCTTTTCCAGGAACCTGTCAGTAGGGTCCCACGTGGAGGTTCTAGGGGGAGGGGTCGAGGCGGCCACCTGGAACCTCGCACCCGTCGTAATGAGGAGGGCATGCACGAGGCTCTGTTTGGTCAAGGAGGTACAGTGGCTGATGTGAGTGGACTTGGATATAGCGTGTCGCGTCTCCCAACGGATAGTGATGGCCCTTTCCGAGATGGGGGAGAAGGCTCAGATGTGAACATTTCCAAGGATCCTTGGGACCCCCAACGGTCAGATACCCATCCTTCTCGGGTTGATCGCAAGGGTAAGCAGGTAAGCAAATCCTCCTCTTTACCTATTATTCTCACATCTGCTAACTCTCAGAGAAACCTGGAACCTGAGATCTACTCAGAGAATCACCAAATGTTAGTAGACCGCGTTGCTGAAGCCCTCCGCTCTTCCTCTATCTCTTCAGAGCATAGTGACCAGGACATGAGTGACCCGGATCCAGAGGACGACAAAGAATATGATGGGGAGCTAAATGATGATATGACTTTGGATCAAGCCCAACAAGATCTTAGGCGGGAAGCGTTGGTGTGCAAAAACGCTCAGAATACGGCGGCCCCTCAGAAGAAGGACCGAGTTGACAGGGCTGGAGGTTGCTGAGCAGTGGACCTCTACTTCATTTTCAGTATCCTTTTAACTTCTCTAGTTCTCCGTTTTCTTCGTCATTCTAGTTTGTTTTTGTCTCTCTTTTCTGATTTCTTTAGATTCTTATGGATAATGTCTCTATTGTAAGCTGGAATTGCAGAGGGGTTTCAGGCCGTGATACGGCAGCAAGGGTTAGGAAAATTCTCCGAGACTTCAATCCTCAGATGCTTTGTTTAGTTGAGACCAGAGCAGATGAGGATCGAGTGAAACGTTTCGTTATAAGTCGGGTAAGAAGTAGGAATGGGCCGCTTTAGCGCCTAACGGCTTCTCCGGAGGTATCATTACTATTTGGAGTAAAAGTATTGGCGGGGTCACCCCGATTGCGATCTCCCACAAAGCACTTCATATGTGGTCATTTCTAATCATGCTCAATCTCGCTTGGATCATCTCTCGTAATTTACAACAGTAGTAGAGCTCGGGATCGAAGTGTCTCTCGGCATGAGCTTTCGGTATGAATGGCCTCCATTTTGCTTGGACCGTTATTGGGGATTTTAATACTATCATGTTTGCCTCTCGAGCATCGTGGGGGTAATTTTCAATACTATGCTAATAAAGCCGGTACTTTTCGGACTTTATCGCTTCTAACAATTTGTTGGATGTAGGTTATGTGGGTTCGGACTATACGTGGTGTAACAACCAGTCAGGTCTTGCTCGCAGATGGGCTAGGTTGGACCGCTGTTTAGTTAACTCGATTTGGACTTCTAGATTTAGGTCTTATTTCATCAAGCATCTCCCCAGAACTTTCTCTGATCATGCTCCCTTACTTCTTCAAGCTTTTCCTTATCTTTCTCGCAAAATTAAAATTTTTCGTTTTGATAACTATTGGCTGGACTATTTAGATTGTCATGTGGCAGTGAGAAAGGCTTGGAATTTTCAACCTCACTCTAACCCGATGCAGGCTTTCTCGCATTTAGTTTCCCGTACTAGGCATAACCTTATTTCTTGGAGAGTTTCAGGGTTAAACTCGGTGCGAAATGAGCCGAAGCTTACGGAAAATGCTATCATTAATCTTGAAGGAGCAGACTGTGTTCAGAATCTACCTGGGGAGATGCAAAGTGATCTTATGACCCTCTACAAGAAGTATGCAGCCCTGCAGCGGCAACAGAATCTCAAATGGGCACAACGAGCCCGTATCAACTGGGTTCAGGGAGGGGACCTTAATTCAGGTTTTTTTCATAATTGCATTCGTACTCGTAACCACTCTAATAGGATTGCTCATATTATGGATGCTAGTGGCCATATTCATGTTGATAATCAAGGCATTGTGGATGCTTTCTTATATTTTTATACTCACCTTTGGGCTGAATCTTCTATTAACAATTTTTGTGATACTCTCAATGCCTTGCCGTCTGACCATAACACTATTTCTTCTAAGGAGGCCGTTTCTTAACCCGAGAGGTGACGAAAGAAGAAGTTTATCAAACTCTCTTATCTCTTCCTTCGGGTAAAAGCCCAGGGCCAGATGGGCTTAATGTGGAATTTTATAAGTTTTTCTGGCATGAGGTAGGTAACTCTCTCTTCCTTGCTTAGTTATTTCTTTGCTCACTCTGTTATGCCCTGTTCTTGGAACAAGACTTATATTGTTTTCATCCCTATGAAGCCAAATCCTCAACTGGTTTCGGATTTTCGTCCTATCTCTTTATGCAATGTTTGCTACAAAATTGTTTCAAAAATTTTAGCTAATCGCCTTAAACATGTGTTGCCTAATCTCATTGGGAGGGAACAAGTGTGGTTTTGTTTATGGCCGTAATTCTCTTGATAATATTATTGCTCTTCAAGAGATTGTCCATACGATAAATAGAGAGACCGTAAGAGCCCCCCTAGGATGTTAGTCAAGATTGATATAGCTAAAGCTTATGATCCTGTCATGTGGAATGTTATTCGCCACCCTTACTAAAATGAATTTCCCTAGTATGTGGATCTCTTGGATTAAGGGCGTGTTCATTTAGGCGTAAGTGGGAGGAAGTCGAAGTGGGGGAAGTGGCACTTCCTTGAAGTGCCCCGAAGTGGTGGAAATGATATGACTTCCGCTACTTCTTGTGTTCATTTTCCGAGAAGTGTTTTTATGAAGTATTCATTTTTCCACTTCGGTGTTCATTTTGGTATAAGTGGTGTAACTTCCGAAGGGTCTTTGGAAGTGGAGGAAGTGAGCTTTATAAAAACTCACTTCCCCCACTTCGGTGGTGAAAAAGTACCGAAGTGGGTTTTAGTTAAAACCCACTTTAGAGGAAAAGAACATCGAAGTGGAGGAAGTCACCCACTTCCCTCCACTTCGCCCACTTACGCCCAAATGAACACGCCCTAAAGCTTGCATTAGTTCTCGTCACTTATTCCTTAATTATTAATGAGCAACCTTCTCCTTGGTTCCCTCGCTTCTAGAGGGATTAGGCAGGAGATCCTATCTCCCCTTATCTTTTCATTTTGGTTTCGCAAAACCCGATCGCCCTTTTAAACTTTGCTCTTTGACATCGGATGATTCTAGGCTTTGATAATAATCTTTCTAAGGATTTTAATCATCTTATGTATGCTAATGACTTGATCATTGTTTCTCATGCCACCGTAAATTCTGCCAGAACATCAAACTTTGTTTAGACATTTATGAGCGTTTGACTGGTCGACCGCCAATCCTCGCTAAGTCTAATCTTTACTTCCCTTCCCCGGTGCAATAAGAGTATTTCTAGGAGCATTTGTAACATCCTAGATTTTAAGAAGGGGTCATTTCCTTTTACTTATCTCGGGTATTTTAATCTCTCCTAAAAGGCTTGCTCTCTCCCATTTTAATCATATGGTGGACAAGATTAACGGACTTACTGCTAATTGGCAGAAATCTAATATTTCTCCTGCTGGTAGAGTTGTCCTCATTAACTCTTCAATCTTGGCCATCCCTCTCTACTATCTCTCGGTTTATTTTGTTCCTGATGGAGTTTTGGGCAGAATTGCAGCTTGTGCTAGGAAATTTCTTTGGTCTAGGAGTGGTCATAGTAGTGGCATCCATTTGGTTAATCACAATGATACTACACTTGGTCATACTGAGGGGGGCCTCTCTATTAAAGACCTTAAAACTTCTAAAATCTCTCTTATGGCCAAACATGTTTTCAAATGGCTGAATGAGCATGATCTCATTTGGGTTAAAATCGTTCCGCAAAAATATCCCAAGTTTCATAATTGGAAAGATGAGATCCCACTCACCGCTCCCGGTTTTTTAGAGGTCTTTGCAAAACTTTTCTCTCTTTAAAATCATCTCTTTGGATTAAGGATGTTAACCCTTCTCGTGTTTCTTTTTTGAATGATCCCCGGTGTTTTGAGATTCCACTTGCCTTCAAACCAACTTATTTAAACATGGATCTTGATTTCACTTCTATCTCTCTCAAAGATTTGGTTTTGGATGATCACCGGAATTTGCAGGATTTTTACTTAATCTTTGGGCCTCACCTGAACTCTTATGCTCTTCGTTTTGGATCTCTCAATCTTAATGATGTTTCTAATTGGGTTTGTTTCCCTACTTCCCATAAATCTAACCTTTCTTCCAAGGTATATAATCATCTCCGATGCTTCATGATAACCCTAGTGTTGTGTGGAAAGGTTGGAAGGAGCTTTGGAGGTTAAAGATAGCTCCCATAGCAAAATTTTTCCTTTGGCTCCTCTTCAAAGGTAAACTTAAAACCGCCGCTTTTTTATATTCATTGAATTTGGGCCCTTTGAATATGTGTGTGTTTTGTGGCCCGACCGAGGAAACATCTAAGCACCTCTTATATTTATGTCCCAAAGCTCAATTTATATGGAGTTTAACTAGTCGCCTTTTGGGATGTTCGGCCACTTTTCCTCAAGGATTTAGTTCCGTGAACCGGCCGGATTATGGAATATGTGCTTTCTCTAGATTTGCTAAAGCCGTGATTGCCGCCACGCCTGGTTTATCTCGGGAAGGCAAGATGTTCCTTAATCTTCGTGAGTATTACACCCGATTTCAATTCTATTCCCCGAAAGCGTATGCCTTAGCTCAAGAATACTCGAAGCTAACGATCATCGAGAAAGAATTTTATTCTTTCCAACTTTAATCATGCCGACCCTTTTCTCTTTTCAGCTGCCATTGTTCCTTCAACTTCATTATTGGGAGGAGCAGGATTCTACATTGTGGACTCTAACTCCAAAGTTTCCCTTCGTTGGATGTTGTCATATTATTTCTAACTCGTTTATTGATGAAGAGATCCAAGCTCTAGCCGGTAGTCTTCATCATGCGAGCAGTGCAAGGATTGAGGATAAATCACATTTTCATCACAAGTTCGAGCTCCACAATGCCATCAATGAGGGAGTGGCTTTGACGGATTGGCGTGCAGAATCAGCTCTTAATTTGCTCATGCACTCTATTGCGGACGCTGGGCATCCTCAGCTTCATCTGATCCCGCTTCGATGGGGGCAGGTGGCAACTAAACTAGCAAGCCATAGTTTATCTTCTCATGGGTTGTCATTGTTTCATCAGGGCAGGGATCTTCCCAATTGGCTCATGAAGGCTTTCCATTATCATAGTCTCCAGTTTTGATTGCTTAGTTTTTTCTCTGCTTTTGTTGTAAGTGTGTTTGCTGTCTTTGGGTGCTTGTTAAACTTTGTCCCTCTCTTTTCTTTTAATAAATAGCTTGAAGCTCTTTTTATCAAAAACATATTTACGGATATAAAAACACTATGAATCCATCTCACATGAATCCATCTCACAGATTTTTTTTAACATATTAACACAGAAATGCTTAATAAGTCAATAATAAAGATATTTGACTGTGATGTGAGAAGTCAAGGATTCAACTCAAAACAGATGTAGTGGCTTATCCATATTTGAAATAAAATTTTGACCAAGGCTTCATTTTATCAATGCAACAAAAGCATGCATAAAATGTAACTTAAATATCATAACAAATAAGCTAATTGAATTAATACAGCAACTTGGCAATTCCTAGGAGGGAAAACATAATACATGCAGAGACATACAGAAATAGGTGAAAACTTAGCTAGTCTTCTGAGATTACTTCACACGCATGATGCACCCCCAGCATTCTTATACATCCAGCAAAATTCCAACATCTGAAAATCAGATGTCAACATTAAGCATTAGAGGATCAGGCTGGAATTACAGGAAAAGAAGAGCAAATTTATGAGTTACAAGAACAAAGGATGAAAAAAGAATTAAGGCAATAAGGTCATTGGTTCTTAGATTTACAGTAGATGCAAGCTCATAATTTATTTAAATGAAGTCATTGGTGAGACATAATTTAAATGAAGTTAAGGTATGGCATGAAGTTATAGAAATAAGAACTTTACAAGGTTGATATTTAGAATTTAAACCCATTTCCTTTGCGAAATCGGTGTCCTTGGCTCCAGCTGAGCACGCCTACGAATTCTGTTGAAGTCCCCACTGGAAGGTCCTAGCTGTCCTGAGCTAAATGTTTCATTTGATTCGGTTTTCTGGTTCATGTGGTTCTCTTTCAGAGGACTAGGACATTGTTGCTTCCTAGGCTTATCAACTGATTTTCGAAAGAAATTCATCTTCATCGATGGTTGACTCTGAGTTCTTTTTTCTTCAATGCCACTGCATTGAAGTGTATTCCCTGAAGGTGAATCTGAATCCGAAGATGATGGACTAGTACTGCTCATGTCATAGAGAATATTACTAGACATAAATGGAAGCTGTGTGTCATTAGAGTTTGATATAGTTGGGGAGGATTTTCTTCTTAGCCTTGTCAATTGAATAACCTGCATTTAATATTAAACCCAGTGTTTGAGTTTCTTAGAACAAGATATATATAAATCATGAGGACAAGAAGAAATGAGAGTTTTACAAAGTACCTGTTGCTCTAAAACAAGCATATCTTTCTTCATTTTACTAATCACCATGTTTTTCCTTCTTATGATCTCTTCCAACTCCGTAATTCTCTTTTTTGGGGCACAGGAAGCATATCAAGAGATGGTTTAGACAAACTCTAGAAATTGAAGGAACAGGACTGGTTATATACCTTGGAACTAACAACACCAGACGCATGGATGGCAGCGCTCAGTTCTTTTATGGTTAAATCCTTCTCTTCACATTCCCTGCGAAGATTGAAATAATCTTGCTCTGCAGCCAGGGCGCTCAACTGTGTCAAAATTTAAATGCAGAGGCAACATAACCAAGAATTGAAGTTAAGAATAATTTCCAAACTATGGCATCTTAGAACAATAATACAAGTCAAATGCCAATTGAATTATAGACAAGCTCACGAATTTCTTCGCACCTGGATGTCCACAGAAGATGTAACACTAGCACAAAAATCAGACAAATCAGACATTCGACGCTCCTCTTGTTCGCCATTATTGACATGAGAGCTCTTAAACGTCTCATCTTTGCTGGATTCTATCACACACTCCTTTAAATAGAAACTAGTGCTTAGAAGACAAGCTAACAAAAAGAGAGTCAAAAGTAAAAGAAACAAGCTAATCATAATAAAAAGTTTCATACCTTTGGCTTATCCAGAGAATTCTTAAAGAGTGGGGTAATTCCACTCTCAGGATTCAGTTCTGGTAACTCTAGACAAGAAGGTTCATCATTCTTAGGGCACATCTTGTTGTTTGATTTCATTGACCAATCCGCTGCACTACTCATTTGCATACACAGATCATCAAGCTTTTGTTGCATACCTAGGAGCACTTGATCCTGTTTAAGAAACGGAATTCAAATAAGTCCATGAATTAAACCCAGTGATCAGATAAGGAATCATATTTAAACAAAAACAGCAAAGAATAAATTCCATGAAGAACCAAAAGACAAAGTCTTCTCTTAAAAGCCAAGGAATTCTCCGCTTTCCAAAATTGAATCCATATATAGAAGTTTAATTTTTCATCACAGATTGCAAGCCATCTGTTTGTTGTAAAGCTAAATACACGAAGAAGACGAAATGTTAGTAAAACAAAAGCACTGAGTGAAAATTTTAGACCTACATTTTCCCAAACTTTACAACAGAAATGAGAATTAAAAACCAAACACCATATTAAAAAATCCATTTAAATACACCAAAAATACTAGACGTCAATGAAACATGACAGCTGAGAGAAAATTTCACGACTTTTTCTTCGTATTTCAGAAGGGAAACGAGATTTAGAAAGTCAAAAGTTAAAAAAAAAATTAGTTAAGATTTATCCAATTTGCAAGAAATGAACTCAAAACTAAATATAAATCAAACGATGAACTGACCCTGAGATCAACTGATCTCTGGAGCTGCGATATCTTCTTGGATCTCTTAGACTCGGCGGTGGCAACGGCCATCACGGCGACGATGAGTACCCTATGGAGCGGATTGAAGAGCTCCCAAGCCACAGTTTCATCGGGGCCTAAATATCCCCCAATAGCCTTCGCCGACGTTGCCTCCTGACCGCCGATAAGCCGCCCCTGCAAGGAAACCCAAGCCAGCTGCCTCCTAGAGGAGAGCACGGGCCGCCCTCGCTCTCTGAAGCAGCTAGAGAGGCGGCGAGGGGATGGTGAAACGCATGGGGTGAAGGAAGCGAGGGAAACAATCCACGGAGGTTGTGACTGCGCAGCCGGGGATCGATCGGCGCCGGCAATGTCGCCGGACATGGCGAAATCCTCGGGCGGCGAAGGTGGAGAAGATTGAGTGGTTGGGATTTGAAAATTAAAGAGAATGGGTGAAAGACTTTGAGATTCGGGCAACATTGAATCATAATAGAACACGTGTGTTCCTAGCCGTTCGGGCTTTCCCAGTGTCTCAGTTTAAATTTCAAAAGTAAAGCGGATTCGGGCGTGAAGCGTACTTTCGGGCAAACGGGTTTACGGGTTGCTACCCGATAATGAAAAAAGATTTTTCCTATTCTGTAGAATTATTTGGCCTGAGAAATATCATAACATGAATGGTAAAAGCGCTCAATTATATAAGAAATATCTCATAAATATATTCAAAAATAGGTTTCCTTCTATTACATTCTTGAAGTAATTTTATATATTTATTTTTGACAAAGGACAAGGATTATTCTCATTTGGTATGGAAGTACGAGAGTGTATTAATTATGATAGCTTATCGATTACTTAGGAATTTATTAACCCGTTAAATATCACATGGAGTTATGAAAATCTATCACATATGTCTAGATTATTTTCAAAAACTAAACCGAACTAATAAATTTCTCTTGTTATACAACCTTGAAGAGAATGAATGCAATATCTCCGACAAAAGACCCACTAGACTTATTTGAACAAACCTAATTTCGAAAACAATGATAAACAGTGCTTTTACAATACTACTATAATATTGGTATAGTATTTCAATACTAGATTTTGATTTTACGATTTGTCCATCATTAATTTGTGCCAATACCATTGGGCTACCAATGGCTTGATGTGATTTTATATTTCAAAATACTTTTTTTTTTCTTGTAAATTGGCCAAAAAAGAAAGTAGGTTAGTAGAACAATAATATACGACTTCTTCTGTTACGAAGGCTATTCTTTAAAATACATCTAATTGTTTATACTTTTATAAAATAAAGTATGAAATCTATTTGTCAAGCCAAATATAACTAGTATTTGACTAGAGGGAATAAAGCTATAGATAAAACTGATAATGGATCAGAAATCAAATAGAATAAATTTTAAAAGTTTATGTGCAAAACAGGCAAATAACAATACAAGATTAGGTCTTTTAGGCTTTTTTTTTATATGAATATTAACCTAACACAGCTGAGTTAACATACTTATAAATAGAACAATGAGAATGCATTAGACAACCTACAACAACTTTCCAGCATAAAATCACAAACAACTAAAAACATAGAAATACAAGATCACATTGAGATCAAATCAGATGAACTCAATTTAACCGATTGTTATTTATCTCATCGGTATTTTACTATTATGTATCTGAGAATAACTTCATCAATGGAGAAGAAAGATGCCTGTCCATTCAAAGTGGGAAACTGGGGACCAACTCTCATCAAATCCAGTGCAGTATCTCTATTGAACTTTTCACAGTGGTCACAAAAATGACAAAGATTGAAAGCTACACATATGTTACAGTATCTCAAATTTCACAAGAGTCTTCATCAACACTCTCTCTTCTTCTCATCCTTTTCTGAAGATAGAGAATCTCTCCTCATGTATATCGTCATAGATTCTGATTAGCAAGCACCCAACAAGAGTTATTCGATACCGTTGGACCAATCTTCTCACTTTCTATTCAATTGCAGTAAAATTGCAGACAATGACACAATTTATTTCTGCAGTTTTGTATTGGACACGAGAACTTCTGTAAATTCTAGCAATGCTATCATTTGCAATCTTTTGGTTAGTACCATCAACAGGGGCCTCCATGCATAAGAGAAGTTTGAGCCGACTGATTTGGATGAGATTTTTGTTTGATTGAAGCACAGGTGCAGCAGGCTTGATTATCCGATAGCATCTAAAAAGAGGTGACAGGCTCATTTATATTGACGTTTTGGCGGAAGCATGGGAAGTCGAGAGAATGCGTACCTTGACCTGTTTCTGAAGGTTCTTTATGTATTCAACTGCAAAATCTAGCATATCTGCAGTGTTGGTTTGCTGGAGAGAAAGTAAACATGCTTATGGAACACTAGTGATCAATAAAACTGTTAATGTTACATAGAGCAGAGTATTGATACCTTGTCCATGTTAGGGACCAGCACTTGTAACTTCCTCATCCTTTCACTAATCCGGGTTCGCCTTACCTGAAATAGGTCAGAAGAGAGATTTTACAAGGAAGACTTGAAGATCAACTAAGACAGCTCTATGATTTCTAATGATAAAGAATTCTTGGTTTGGCTCTTTATCAGCAAGATGACAACCAACGACATTCCAATCAATGAATCTACGATGCAAGTTGCCATTGAATGACAAACTGAAAGGCTTACCCTCTCTGCAATACTTCGAGGGTGAGTAGCACACCCTCTCTTAGCTCGAACCTTGAACGGAACCGAATCTTGGAATTGTAAAAATTTTTCTATGGCAGCCATTTCTGATGAAGTCTTTGGCAAACTAAATTGATGTGTCAGACCACGGTTCTGCCCCAAAAAAACAATCAGTAAATGCATGACAAGTTTGATAATCACTGACAACGGAATAATTCAGCAGAAATACCTGAGACTCTGATTGGTTTAAATCTCGCTTGAAAGCCAAGAAGTTATCAGAGAGCATGGAAGATTCATCGAAAGAACCAGGGGAATGGCCGGAGATATAACAGGCAGCACTCCCATTGCTATTTCTCAAGTTACCCTCCTCAGGGCTGCTGCTTCCCCGGCATTCACTACCAAGTTCTGATATCTGAGACATTATAGAACTTTGCCTCGAGGAGAAGCTTAACTGCCGATGTATCCTGCTTTGTTGTAGTCCAGCTTCAGCCATGGTGTCATTCCCATTTCTAACACCACCAATGCCTGTCATTACACCAAAACCTGCAAAACTCAAAGAAGGGAAAAAATTCACATCAAATCCAAGACAACACTATTTCTATTCCTAAAATATTATGTTACATGAGCACTTAAACTATTCAACTAGCAAATCTCCATAAACTCATTAGTGAGTGAGAATAATACTCCAACTAATAAAAAACAATAAACGCGTTGTCCTGAAGGCCAAACGCACTGAAAACAAGTACTTCATCACAAAACCCCACAGAGAGAGAGAGAGAGAGAGAGTTAATACCATTGTCTACGTTTGAGTGAGACAAGAACCCCGCTGGAGAGCTACAGTGTGTGGCAAGAATGGAGCAGGGTTCGAGGATGCCAGCGTGCTCCATCGGACGGCAAGCGGGAAGCGACGCAAGAGAAGTAGGCAGAGGAGTGTGCAAATCAGAGAGGAAGCGAGCAAGCATGGATTCAGGGCTGGAGGAGTGTTCGGCGGCATGAAAGTCCTCGCATACCTCGCTGAGGCTCGGGCTTGGTACCGACCGGTACCGGCGTAGGCCGCCGGGACTCATTTGGAGGACGGATTACAAGCTGAATATGAGATTGTTATCCCTCGAAAAGGGCCAAAGATCACCAGTTCCAAATCTCCGGGAAGAATTCACCCAACCCTAACATCTAATAATCCATTCTTATTAACCTTTTCTTTTATCCTTAAAATACCAAATTTTTTTCTCACAAACTCGCCATTAACGCAGCCCAAGAAACTCAATTCCATGCATCCAAATCCCTTAACTCACAACTCCCTCCATATCAAACCCTAGAAATCACAATAAAAACGAAGAAAAAAAAACCTCGAAATTCAATCACAACTTCACTTCCTCTCAGCATCACCTCCTCAAAATGCCTCCATAACGCCAACACCACATCATCGATGAATCTCAAGCTCGTTTTTCTCACTTTTTCCTATAAATTTCTCTCTTTTTCGAAGCTTTAACTTCGTCTCGCCTTTGAATCACTCAAATCAAACTCGCGAGCTGCATAAGCTCATTCAGTCCCCGCCATTTATAAATCTCGGCTGACAACCTCACCCCTCAATTTGAGACTTATTTACGAAAACACTATTGATTCAACAGTGTTAACGGATTCCAGCTACGTGGTGGGTTTTCATTAGCTGGATGGTCAGTTTCCGTAATTTATTGAAAAAGAGGACCCTAATTGCATCATAAGAGTAACGAGAAGCCCGTGTGTGATGCGGATCGTTGCTTGTCCTTTCACCCGTGACTACCGTCCACGTCATCATTTGCGATTCGTGCGATAAATATTAGCCGTCCGGTAACTGGATGGTTGATATTCTGGAAACGTGGAAGGTTGCCACCCATCCCATTCGTACGTCAACCATCCTACGGCTCTGTGTCAAGCATCAATCATCAACAGCAATCTTGAGGTTTATAATGGTTTAATCACAAAAACCATTACATAATCCGTTAGTCCCTTACATCGGTGAGGATGACATTATCGGCTAATCCTATCAGATATAGCATTCAGTTCTCAGAGTCTTCTGTGTGTGAAGAGCGAGACCCTGACATTGGTGAGGATGACATTATCGACTAGTCCCTCTCACAATTGATTATGCTTTTGCGAGGTGGCTTTCTTGCTTTGTAGAGGGTTGCTTCTAGTTATTTTCTTTTGTTTATGTTTGTTTTCTTTTCTTTTGCTCTATGTATCTCCATCTCCACCTCCGGTGGAACTTCCATTATTTTTTGTATCGGTCTTTTATCTTTTTAATACATTGTCGTTTATCCATTTTATCAAAAAAAAAAACATTATATAAATCATTACCTGAATCATTACAAACCATTACATAAAACATTATTATTAAAAATATTTGTATGATACTAAGGTGGATTACATAAAAAGTAACTTTTAGAGTTCCTTAGACATCACTCAAAATTGGGCTACTATGGAGAAAAGATAGTCCCATGACCTTAAGAACCAAGGTTTTGTCTTTTGTTTTTCTTCTCTCTTTTCTATCATTGTCACTAATGTATTGATGTAATTATGTTATTTCTTCCTCTATTATTATCGTCTACTCTTAGTTTCCACACCTAGAGAATTAATATTCTTGTTTTCTGTTATATTGTTATTCTTTGTGGATTTTTTATAAATGAATATGGTTTATCAATTTTTTTAAAAAAAACAAATCTCAATAAATGGTTTAAAACATGAAAACCCCATGGAACAAAAAAAAAAAAAAAAAAAATACAGATATCCTTTTGGTGATTAAACTTTTATCCTTCCAATTCCAGACTTTTTTTTTATTTTGTGGAAAATATACAATGAAATATTTGGCTACCTCAACTCTATGTTTTTCTTTAACAAATAAACAACAGACGTCTCTAAAATTTAAAGAAAATCAATAAACGGGTGTGAAATACAACTGTTAACTTAGAAAAATAACTATACCTTCATTTTGCGTGAGCTTTGAGGTTTGATCTCATGTCCTCCCTGAAAATGAACACCCTACGTAAAGGACCTGGTGCTAATAAACCAAGAGATAGTTGGTCTCTATGAAAATATTTATTTTAATCATTTTGTTTAAATGTCATTGATGGTATATTGGTATAATTTAAGAATATAAATTGTTTATTCAGGAAAAAAAATAAATATATGTAATTTATGAATGAAAAACTATTTTCTATTCAAGCCTGAAAGACCCAAAAAAAAAAAATTTAGGATCAATTTTCACTTAAAATTAATACTGTGCAATAATGTATTATATATATAGAGAGAGAGAGAGTTACAGTCCTTTACCAACATCCCTAAATATTATATGTTCGTCGATGGTTGTTGGATTACAATCTAACTACGATCTAAAGGATCATCATTTCTCATTATTATTGTGTTTATAAATAGTAAAAAATAACATAAATAGTGAAAAAGTGAGATAAATGTCTGCTATTCAATCACATAACCGACAGCAACTCAGAAAATCTGGACCGTTCAATATGCTTTACATCCTTTGGGAATAAAGATTTTTAAAACCAACTTATTACTCTAATCTATATACCCAAGTACAGTCAACCACCCTTCATTCATCCCATACAAATCCACTAACAGTGTTCAATGAACTAATGTCCTCTCTTTTCATCACTTCTCTGTATCTCTATTTTCTGTTTTCTCCCTCATTTTTTTTTATTTATTGTGAGTGCTCTACGAAAACATAATTTAATATAAATATATAACCATTTAAAATTTTATTAATTTTTATTATTCTCACTTTATCTAAACCGTTGAAATTAATAATTTAATTATATAAACCAGATGTGAGATGATGAATATAAATTAAATACTTTGACTTTCATTATAATAAATGTTTTGCAAATATTAGGGTTAGCTCAACATTTAAAACATTTCACTCCTATGCAAGGGTTGCAAATTCATTTCCATCTAATGCATGGTGATCAGGTTAGACATGACCACGGTTCGGGAACCGTCGGCTCCTGCTTCTCGAACCACCGATCCCGGCTCAAAAAAACCTTGAACTGAACCCGAACCGCCTAGGCAAAGTTCTTGGCGGTTCGGTTGCCGGCCCTGTTCCGATTCCGGTTTCGGTTTCGCGGCTCGGTTCAATGGTTTCGATTTGGTTGTTCAAACGGTTCATTTTTTTTTTGTTAAACTAAATAATTCAATATTTCAAATTAAATGAACATAAAAATACAAAAATTAATTTAATACAATATTTTATTAAAAAATAAAAGTATTAATAATTCAAAACAATATTTTGCAATAAAAGTACAATAAAGGACCGAAATAAAAAAATAAAAGGCTTGAACTTAATTATATCAAAAACCCACGTAGTTCTTTTATTTTTATTATACATATTTATCAAATTTTCATAATGCCTAATTGCTTGCATGAGTAACAAAGTTTGGTATGACACAATATATATAAGTCGGATGAATGTCACGAATCAAACCTAATTGGCTAATCAAGTATTCGGAATCGACCTAATCAATAATCAATTTGGTTAATATCTTTAATTATTTATTTAAAATATCTTTAAACATGTAATTACTTAATTAATAACTTATTAATGATGTTAACAAAATAAAAACCTAATCATTCATGACATTATATTATATATTGATTTAACCTGAACCACCTGGGTTCCTACTGTTTTAAATTCGAACCGGAACCGAACCTTATATGAAGGTTCATGTTTCGGTTTTTTTACGGTTACGGTTTTGCCGGGCCCAGCTTTTGACGGTTCGGTTCGGTTTGGTTCCATGGTTTCCGCTCAAAATGACCACGTCTAGATTAGGTCTTCTTGTGCATGGGTGGTCTGGGGGTCTCATATGAATGCATGTGGTACATTCAAAATATATGCGCATACCTCTGACAATGATTTATCCACTTAAAAAAAATGATAATAAATGTTTTGATTATAATGCATGAGCGTTCTCCTAATATTCCTCCATCGAGTCTCCATCACAAGGCATCGTGCAAGAATTTGGCTCAGTGGGAATATCTCTTTGAGAATATTTTTATTTGATTTTTATGGCTTTAAATCACACCTATCTATCTAATCCCACACTATTGAAATAATTTAAGCTTAACAAATTAATTTTTAATTATAAAATAATATATATATATATATATATGAGCTCTAATCAAAGTGAAATATATATAATTTAGGAGGAAAATAATGGAATAAAGCACAAAAGGTAACTCTTATCCTGAATTTGGGTCAGAATTGATTTCTCATGGGATTAAGGAAGCAGCCTCAAGATTCTAAAGCATTTTCCAAGTCAGCAATCAATTAGCATCAGATGCCAAAATTATATATGACAGGGAATTAGAACAAAGATATTATAAGTTATTTTATCATCCAAGGAATTTTATTTATATTACATGTTCGATTATTTTCCAAGACATTGAATGCCAAGAATTTGAATGGAATTTGACGAGTGGAAATTCCTCAAAAGCTAGAGGAGAACAATGAGTGACTAGTGGTCTCTTTCTCCAGTGGCATTGGGGATGTTTTTTCAGTGTTCTCTCTCTTACATTCTACTTTGATTGAGTGCATGCATCTTCTAAAAAGATAAGGTTTGCATCCTAAAGACATAATTATTATTATTATTAATTGTTAGAGTTTTTTTATTACAGGGTACCAATTTGGGTAAGTGGAGGGAAGAAAATGAATGGCCAAAATTATATATATATATATATATATATTACTTATATTTTAATTAATAAAAAAAATTAAAAATAGCTAGTTGTGTTATATATATTAAGATTTTATAATGGCAGGTTAATGAGCATGAGTAACCAATCTCCTTGTTCTCATGTGATTAGAGAGGTGTGCTACTAGTAATTGGTTTAAGTCTCGCTGGTTGATATGAGCCAAAAAAAAAAAGATGATGGGAAGGAAATCGAACAAAAAAATAAAAGAGTGTGATTTTATTTTATTTGTTGATGAAATGAAAATAAACACATGTTGATGTTAGGGACATGTACAGATATAGAATACAACTGTAAACTTAACAACACTTATTTTTTTCACTTTGCATAGATTTGAGATTCTATCTCGGGTCTTTTCCTAAATAAACATTTTATGTAAGAGACTCGTTACCAATATGTTAAAAAACTGTTGGTTTTTATTTTTATCTTTTCAACTCATTCTATTCTATTTTATTTTTATTTTTTTTAAAAAAACTATGGATTAGCTGTTATATAAAATATTCCACTAAATATTACTATGAAAATTTACACTCGAAAAGTTTAGTTGAGAGTAAGGCATTCCTACTCACAAATCAATTGAAAGTGAAGCTTTTTTGCTCATAAATTTTAGTCATCCATCTTAGAAATCTATCCTAATGTGGACGAGTTGGGCATCAAGTTTATAGATCATTCATTCTTTAAAAAATAAAAGACGAATTTGATGAACTTACTCTTTGGAATATATCAACTTTGATGGGCTATAGCTATGAATCATAGTCCATAGTTGTTTTGGGTTGTGAAAGGTTTTATTTTCTTGCCTCATTTATCAATTTTTATCTTTTGAAGGCTTTCTCTAGAGGTCATAATACTATATAAATGCTTGGAAAAAATCAACTTAAGCTTAGAATAAAACTTTCTTAAATTTTGCCATTCAAGTGATCCATGCACCGTTGCATCAGTCTTCATCAATCCAAATATGCTATAGAGAAGAGTAAAAGCTCCCTAGATACCAAATTTCTGATCTTTATAAAAAATGTACCCATTTTCCATTTAGCAGCAGTCCTATCTTCTTTCACACATTCAATGGTACTCATTGCAATCCAACTGGAGGAGTAGGATAAATTTTTTTGGTGGGTATTATACCACAGTCATTTTTTACTTTGAGTATTGAACTTTGATTTGTATTATTTTGGTCACTCAACTTTAATTTGTGTTCACTTGGGGGATATCAAAAGATGTCATGCAGAATTTGATGACATGTACGCTAAATTTGAAGTTTCGGATTTGGGTGCCATCCTTACCAAGAGTCCAAAAATCAACGGATTGATTGAGG